>JAHREE010000429.1:5428283-5484188 GCA_033628505.1 Tringa tobata
GGGTGGGGGTGGGGAAGGGAGGGGGGGAAAGGATGCACATCTCGATGCATTTCAGTGTGTCTGTTACCTCCAGGGCAAGGAGGAGAGAATGGCAAAGTGAGATTAAACAAACAACTCACACCTGCTTTATGCCTGGTGCATCATCCATATTATGAATGATCAATACTTGGAGATATATACATCCAAGATATAACACACCGAAGTAAATCCTAGAGAGGCATGATTTTCCAGCACCATTTTGCTATTAGCAAAGATCACAAAAGTCCTTCCTATAATTAAATTCTATACACATACTCAACTTAAATGAGTTGAGATAATCAAATCTAGATCTGAATTCTCATGATCAGCCCTGTTTGTTTATAATAAGAGATTGGTCTGTGTTTGAAGGGCAATGGAGAAAGGACAATGGCCTTCTACCCTACTTCAAAAAGAACAGGCCAAGGAGATCTGAAATACAAATGCAGTGGATATCAGAATATTAAGTATAATACTGTTAGGAAGGAATGATATAAAGTCATACATTTTTAAAAGCTGTTCTTTAATTATTACTGTAGGTTCAAAGCAATAGGTTTCAAGGACAAAGCAATGACTCTTAAAGCTGTGAAAGCCCATAAATGGATCAGAGTACATATACAAATTGTTTCTCAAACCTTCTGAATAATCAATTACAGGAAATTCAATTTCAAGAGTGGAAATTGGACTAAGAATTGTGTTTAAGTGACAGAAATTTCTGAAAGTTCAGACCAAAACTAGAACATAAAGAATTTAAACAATCTTACTAATTCATATGGGGAAAAGAAAACTAGTTATTTTTCTTATTTAAAAAATTATGACAATTTTAATTTTGGAGCACAAATACTAAAAAAAAAAAAAAAAAAGCTCTTGAAGAAAACATAGACTATTCTCTGCCCTAGGGAAAGATCGACTTTATTCAAACCATTTCTCAGATAAATATGGTTAATGTATTCCTAGAAGTGATGAAATTTCATAACAGTTCAAGACAATTTGTCCAGTGAAACTTGCCTTGAGTAATTTTTTCCTGCTTAAGTTCCTCCATTATCACTCACAATGAATCTTTCCAGTTTAGATAGTGGGTCAATGAAAATTACTTTTCTGGATACGTTTCTCCAAGATACTTACAATAGTTTTTTCTGGCATATATTTTTAGCTTACTAATGAGAATATCCTCCTATTAGATGTTATTACACGCTTTATAAAAAAATTAAGGTATATACAAGATCTAATGCCTCACACATATCAATACAATGCCTTATAACCAAAGGAAATTACAATGTTTTGACATGATTTCTTTCATGATTCTGTACTATCAATCTTCTCACTACTTTTAAGTTAATAAACGGTTTCATTGTTTCATTATTTGTTCCAATCTATTCTGTAAGTCCAGCTTCTCATTTTCTCCTTTTAAAAAAGGCAACACACTTCTCATTTTGCACTTGTTTGGACCTTTATCCATCTCCTATTTCAAAGATAACCACTGATGACTCAAACAGCTTCAATCACTTCCGTCAAGTAATTTGGGTGAATTTCTTCCAGATCAGCTGATGTGTAAGTATCTGATTTAGAAAGAAGTTGCTGTTCTGATCTTTCCCTTTACTATCACAAGTTCTTTTTCCTTTGCCACTGATATTAGTTGCTTTAAAATTATCACTGCAGAGCTTTTATTTAAGACTGATGTAGAAAAGATATTAACACTCTGACCTTCTAAAAACATTAGCTATCATTTATTTTTCTTCTCATCTGAGAAGAAAGTCAGCTTTTTCCTTCATTTTCCTCTTACTACTAATGCACTTAGAGAATCCTTATGTGCCTTGCCAGCTGTGTCAGGTCTTTTCATACTTCAGTTCTATTTCCTTGCTATTTTTTATGTTTACACCCTTAATACTTCGACTCCCCTTCTATTTTCTGTAGAATTCTTTTTCATGATCAAGTCATTGAGGAACTCATTATTTAGCCAACTTGGTGCTCCACTAATCTTCTTGTGCCTTCTTTATTTTAGGATAGCTTTTGCTTTTAGTCTTAATATGTCCTCCTTAAGTAACTGTCAACCCTTCCAGAATCCCTTTTCCTCTTAGACATCAGATTTTACCTAGTGATTTTCTGAGCTTACTGAAACTTCAGTTCTACTTCATTTATTCACTATTCTTCTTTTCCAAAAATCATGTAGTGGACAACTTCATTCTCATTCAGGTCCAGTCCTTAAAGTCTACTTATTCCTTTGATCGTCTTTGGTCAATTATGTCATTAAATAAAATCCAAACAAAAATTGCATCACACAGCACTGTGTGATTTTCTCTTATCAGAATTATACATTTCTGTTTTGCAAGATGTGTTTGGCTACTCATAGCAGAATAATATGTCTAATCAATAAGAATAGTCCCAGAGCGTCTCATTTATAGGAATTACAATGGTGAACGTGCTTTATTCATGAAAACACCCAAAAGCAAAAGTTCTGAGGATTGAGGAGGCTGGGGTGAACTTCAAAGATCAAAAGCATCAGCTCTTCTAGTTTCGTATTTGTCATGGAGAGAGTTGTAAAGGACAGAATCTTCCATAAACTATTACCAGTGAAACATGTACTTTGACGGAATTGACACATTTCTTTATGGAAATATTTGCTATTCCTGTTTATTATCTCACATTTTCTAAATCATAGGAAATCACTGCATTTGGTTACCAGCACAACATTATTGATTCAGTCAGGAACAGCTCAGGAGCAACTAAATCCATTGATTTAAAGCCATGAACCCTATCATATAGGTCTCTTCCAGATAGAACAAGGTAACAACATGCAAATCAATTAAAATATGCAAATTCTACAGTCCATGGTTATGGTAAATGATTATTTAAGACTATCACTTTAAAAAGCATTAAAATGATAGCATTTAACCAATCATTTTGTAATATTAAGTTCATCTTTAGTAAATTGACAGAACTCCTAACAAATGTGTTTTTAATAAAGGATGTAAATGTAACACAAAAACTACATAGTACCTTCTTAGTTGAAGTACAATTTTAGTATCATGCATGCCACTTAATGTTGTAATTTTTAATAGGAAAGTCTTGGCTGCAGTGTTGTGTTTCCTTCTGTGTTAACGAACACCAACATTAGAACTCAATTAGTAATGACACTAATGTAATCTCATTTGCTCTTACTAGCATGCCCCTCTCAGCACACTAAATGACACTGTCACAAAGAAATACTGTACATATTGATGAAATTCATGGAATAAATTTCTTTGCAGAGAAGAAATTAGGGAGAAGTATTAACTGTATCTTTTTGTTGCCCAAGGAATATGGTAATTATGGTGGAAATGTATAGAATAAAGCAAATTTCCATGCATTTGATGTGATATATGTATACTGTTCACAACACTGGCTGATGATTTTTCTTCTTTTGCCGTATGCAGCTTGAATTTTTCTCCCCTCTTTTTAGAGCATCTAAACATAGTTTAGATCAGGACAATAATTAATAAGAAAATAATCCTCAGAAGAAAATCATTGCTGTTTTAATAAACTATAATTTAGGAAACTCAATCAGTAAAATTTACATCCCTAATGCTATGTAATTACAGTACTTCTCTAAGAATAGTGTGCTAAGTATGTATAGTGTACTAAAAAACTAATAACCCAGTATGAGAATGAGAGTGTAATCATTTTCGCATTATCAATACTCAGTTACCTCTCTACAAAAGGAAGAGACATCCTATTACCAACATTACACTCCTCTTGGAGAAGAGTAAGAAATGCTGCTCCTGACTCACCATAACCCCCACCCACCTTCTTAGGGGAAACTAGCACCACCCATCTGAGTACCCAGGCGCTACTGAAGGGTTAGCGTAACACCGAGGAAAGGGCAGATGCTAGAAAGTTTGCAATGTATCAGTGTTAACTCTAGTATTACTGAGAATTAGCAAGCCGTATTCTTTGAACTACAAATATAAGTATCATTGCAACTTGACTAATAATAAATATTAGACTGCAAATTCTCAAATTAGACTATGACTAAAGTCACAGGTGACAGGACTAGAGGAAATGGCCTCAAGTTACACCAGGGGGGGTTCAGGCTGGATATTAGGAAAAATTTTTTCACCGAAAGGGTTATCAGCCATTGAAATGGGCTGCCCTGGGAGATGGTTGAGGCACTATCCCTGGAGGTGTTCAAAAGACGGGTTGATGTGGTGCTGGGAGATATGGTTTAGTGATGGTGTTGCTTTTTGTTGTTGTGTGGGTGTTAATTTTTGTCAGAATTAGGCTGACAGTTGGACAAGATGATCTTTAAGGTCCCTTCCAACCTAGAAGATTATGTGATTCTGTAAATTCTTTTATCTGTGCATATTCAGCCTACAAAAACTACATGGAGTATTTGGTGTGCTACCCAGCCTTTGATTGCCACCGTACCTTAGATACAACTTTCTGGAGTCACCTAGAATTCAGGTAACTCTGCAGGGTTCCAGTAGGTGTGCTGGGTCAACTGGAGAGGAAGGGGGTTCAAGACGCCATGCTGGAATTTGAGATTTGTGGCCATAGACTGGTACAGGACCAGGGCTTACTCTGCAAAACTTGAATACAAATTATTAGATTTCCTGTTCTGCTGCTGTTTGAAAGATAATGGATACTCTTGTACTCAGAAGAAAGTTCTACTGACAGTGAGATCAGGAATGTAGAAGCAAAAGTTTTAGAAATTGGGAATTAAGCCTCAAGTAGTCCAAAGGGCAGGAGTATAAAACTCTGCAGAAGGAGCAAAAGCAGAAGAGGCCCTTTTGCTGATTCTGAGAGATGACTCTCCACACAAGCATTAGAGTTCTGAAGATAATGCGGACATTAGCAACTCTTTTCTTTTACTTCAGAATGCAGAAGGTAGGTAGCAAAAGAGCTAACAAAAAAAAAAAAAGAAAAAGGGGTTATATTATGTGTAAAACATCTAATTTTTGCTGCAAGAATTGGATCATCTTCTTGTGTTTAAAAGAGATTTCCTATATGATGCTCTCCAAGTCATGGAAATCAAGTTTTTCCAAGCTGCACTCAGTGCCTGCTTCTCTAATACAAGAATGACATTACATTGAATTAGGTGCTGAATATGATAAAATGAAACTGGCTTAAAATGCACAGGCTATCAAAATGTCAAGTGCTCTGAAAGAGAACAGGCTCTAGATATCTCAAGTGGGGAGATAAAATAAAGAATTTATGCATGGAAGTTTAATTATCTCATCTCTGAACTTTTAAAGATTCAGTTTTTCAAAGTTGATACTCCCTAATGAAAGCTATTTCAGATGTGTGCACATCTATACATCTTTAAAAATAATGTTTATTATAGTTATACTTTTTGGTTAATGTTCACCAAACCAGACAGCAGAAAAAAAAAAAAACAAACCCGCAGATCAAAAGAAAGCATGAAACAAGGCAATAATGTTGATTGGTAAAAGGGAAAAATGGATAGGCCAGATCCTCAGGTATATAAACCACCACTTAATTCGGCGTCTCCCAGACTAGGCCAATTAACACAGTTGAGAATCTATACAAGAGATTAGAGAGAAAATTCCTCAGGTAGCACAGTGGAAGTTTTTCTAGTTCTACCACAACAATTACTGGTGAAGAGCTAATTATCTTGTTTAAAAATCTTTCCTGTAATGCTTATTGAAATTGTCTTTAGCTGGAGAAGTAAAAGCAACTAATAATTACTGCAAAGCAACCAGGTCCAATACCTGCAACCTAAATTAAAAGAAAATGATGACCTGGCACCAGCATGAAAATCACTATTTCATCATCACACAATGCTACGAAGGGAAAGAGAGTTCAGAAACGGAAGAGGGAAGGGAAGGAAATGTTGCATGAAACAATTAAATATTCAGCAAACATCCTAGAAAAAGTAACTGGCATAAGTAACTGGTGATACATAAATTGGCAAGCTGTCCAGGTTTCTGAAATGAAATTCACAGTTCCCATTTTCCAGCATGTGATTCAAGTATCACTGCCCTTGCTTCACAACATCAATGGAATGCAATTTTGTAATAAGTTGCTGCTTTAAAATGGTAAAAGTTTTCTTTTGGTATTTTGATATCAGTGTAAATTACAAATGAATTTGCCCCCTATTTGAAGCAAATCTGGTATACACTAGCTTGGATATTGAAATCCACTAGTAACATAATTAGGTGCGATTATAAGGTACAAGAGAGGAGATTCTTTAGAAAATGTACCAGAGCTTTTACACGATTTGTGCAACTGAACATATGCATAAGAATGAACTTATAATCAAAAGTTTACAGACAATAAAAATCTGTGCTTGAGGAAGGGAAATTCACATACCAGAAAGTCACAGCGAATAAGACCTGTAAATACAATTTTAGTTATATAATACTGCAATGGACTGATGGAGGATGGACCCAAACACTTCTTGCTCATGCAAGAAACTCAGAAAACCAGAAACTCGAGACTTGGGAGGTTCAGGTTGAAGTAAGAAAAAACAGAAACAAAGACAAAAACCCCAAATCAAAAATTCACAGGGAGGATGGTGCAGCCCTTGGACTAGGTTGCCTTTCAGGTAGTGGATTCTCTACTCACAGAGGTTTCCAAACCTTTGGTAGACAAAGCTATTGACCTTATCCAGCATTAGGCCAATAATTGTTCTTCTTCAAGTAGAAAGTTGGCCTTGATGACCTGTGGGGCTGCAATCCAGCTAACTCCGTTATGATTCTATGACAAAGTTATTCTTTTTCTCATAAGAACTTCTGTATCACTGAAAGAAGCCAATAGTACTTCAGTAATTTCTAGTAGATGAAATAGAAGTGATGCACTTGAGAAGACTTACTCTGAAGCAGATTTAATTAGAAAGGGGGAAAAAGACAGTCATCTTATTTAGCAAGACTATAACACTGAGATTCTTCCCGGCAGAAGAACTAATCTCACACCTTTAGCCACAGACTTTGCTAAATCCAAGTGTCTTACGGGAAAAAATAAAAATTACCTTTGTGGTTTCAGATGAGAAAGTGCGCTCTGGTGTGACATGGACCACTTTCTGAAATGGTTTAGAACTTGAGAACTGTTCTTTTCCATCACTGTTGGTAAGCTATGTACTCACAGCACAAGTTCTCAAAGATCATACAGAGAGCTACATTTGGAAGATACTGCAGGTAAGTTAAGAGCAAATTTTTTGGCAATTATATTGAGTTGCCAATGGGTAACGTCTCAAAGTGAAACATGGACAGATCTAAATAGGGGAATGTTATCCTCAGGTAATGCAGTTCTATTAATGCATTTACCATGTTTAACTACAGTGAGAGGCATTATTGCCAATGACATAACTTGTAGGAACATAACCCAGGGAAACATCTGCTGACAATCTGAAAATCACATAACAGCCCCTGCTCCACAGTGCCGAACTGGGAATTTTATCCATTAGACTTCAAATGTCATCTAATGGGCTCTTTTAAAGAAAGCCTGTTGTGTTACCTCTCTGTTTGCTTCTTGTATATTCCATTATGCTACCTATCACAAATGAGCTGGTTGTCTGAAATCCTTTACTTGCTTGAACTCTTTACTTATAAAAATTCTGTTAATTCCATTATGGCTGTTTTTATATTTAAAGTTTTGTTATAATACTTTCACTTTAACATAAAGAGAAAAAAGTGTTTACAGTAAGTGTTACAGTCACATTTCTGCTTCTTTGGAGGATTGTTTCTACAGAACACTTAATAAACAGCTGCTGTGTCAGTTCTCTGTGCCACAGTATTTAGCTGGTCAAATCAATAATTTGAAATATTCACATTTCACCTATACTAGGATTCTTAAACTACCCTTTTCCTTCTTCACCTACAAGAAACAAGGCTGGAATTTCCTTATACTTTGCCCATTTCTAGTCACATGTCTACTGGAATACACCAGAGCATCTGAGAAGAACCTGCTCAGTGCACAGTCAACTTTCTAGCTTTTGTAAATGGAAAATTTTTGCTTATACTTTTGCATACGAATTAGTTCAGAGCCTCTTTGGATGAATCACCACAGCTGGTTCCATGAAACTCTGATACTTTTTCATTTACTTAAGAAACTAGTTTGTCCTTAGCAATCCTGTCTAATGGATATTGGCACTAACTATGAAGACAGGATTTAAGAGTAAGATAACAAAATTCTAAATCTCTAAGTCATTTGCGAATTATAAATAAAGTATAATGCATTATAATAAATTGTCATTCTAAATCCCACTGGCCATACAGATAAGCAAATCCATGTTAGCTCTAAAGTCTAATATAACCCTCAATCAAATAAGTCACTTCAGTTAGTGATGGCTGAAACAGATGTGCAGAGCATTCTTGTTCAATGCACAGATCTACAGATTTAATAATTTAATGTGTTTTCTTCAGCTGAAGCATATTATTTAAAAAAAAAAAAAAAACACTTAACACTTTGTATTAAGCACTACTCCCCAACTTCCCTATCCCTTTCGCTGCATTAGTATCAATGCATTAAAAACAAACAGAAAACCAACAAGCCAGCATTTCGAGAACATTACGTTAATGTAAGAGATTAAGATTTCTAATGTAACTTCCATTTTCAATTATAAGTAGTCATTAGAAAGGGTTTGGTGCCCTGTATATTATGCACTTATGAAAGGACAACACTGGCATCTCATGTCACTCAAACCTTTGATAAAATGGGTGATTTGAAAAATAGTCTAATTGGCTATACATGAATTAATGCATTTAAGCTCCTATGCAAAGCTGATCCAATCTAGTGCAGACTGTCCTGTTTTGTACACAATTCAGCTCCAAAACAGAATCAGACTTCAAGGAAATCACTTGACTTCACACGGTTAAACATTTAATCAATCTGTCCCTACTGTTCCTTCAACTGGCAGCTGATAAGTGGTAAATAAGATACTTAAAGTAATAATTTTAAACATATCGGTTACCATTACAATTAATTTGAAGTCATAACATATAGTTATTTGACGCTTACTTTTCGATTTCTCAAACATGGTATCATCGGGAGTCCTACAACAACTGCAACCATTTCTTACTGGTTATATGAATCTATGCAGAGCTGGAAGAATTAAACCTTTGCACTACTATTTTGGTAACTGGCTTTTACTTGGCGAGCTCCACTGTCACTTTCTGTGTCTGTATATAACAAGGATCTGGAAGTAAAACTAAAGCCCATCAGGCATTCCTGTTTTTATTTTTATCAAACATGTTCAACAACATATGAGTGAGAGAAAAGATGTAGGACACTTGACCTAGAATTTCGAAGTGAAGCTGTTTTTTCTAGTGGCTTGATTAACACACCCAGCATTAATGAATGCCCTCATTTTCAGAAGTACTTATTTAATTCTCCATATAGTAAATAAGAGCTGTGGATATTTGATACCAAAGAAAGCTAGGCTGAACTACTTTGTAATTGCACTTAGGTAACAATTTTATTATTGATGCATGAAGTGGAATAAAATCCTATTTTCTCATTAAACTAGCTGCATGATCTCCAGGAATTAATGAATGTTAAGAAAAAGCCTAAATTAAATTTAAAAATCCACATTGGATAGTGGTGAAAGTGTGACTCCATTATGCACAGGGGACTGAGGTATGAGGATAGAAATTATACTATTTAAATTATTCCTATTTTCTTTGTAAGGTGTCCATGTACATGTGCGTGCACATGATCAACAAATAAAGAAGAAAAGCCAAGAAGATACTGTCCTCTGTGAGAAGGGCAGTAAGGAAACACAGATTCTTGCTGTCCATGTGACAAGGGAACCCTTGGTTGATATGAACTAGCATGAGGGAAGACACCAAGGACCCTGCAAGGCAGAACACAGACTTACAGGGTAGGCCTTATTACCCAGCAGGCTCTTTTTCTGGCAAAGCCTTTTACTTTCAATGCAGTGTCAGAAAGAACTACTTAACTGTCTCATCCAGCAACACCATTAATAGCTGCTATGGATCTTCAGTGCTGTTCCTTACTAAGGGAATCAGGACACATGTCCTAAGGCATTGCTCTCCAATTTCCCAGCCCACAGCTGTCTCGTAGACCACAGGCTGAGAAGCAGTTGCTTCAAGTTTACCATCTGAATGGTTTCATCTCGCACTAGACATACTTTAGAATTCACCCTAGTATGGTAAGAACACTTAACTTTTGAGATCAGAGGAGTGTAGGTGCATCAAACCTTGGAAATGCAGGCTCTCTATGTTGAGGAGTATTTGAATTTCCTTCCAGGTCTAACAGGAATAAACAAGGGCATCATGTAAAGAAAGACCACCCATGTAACTTCATGGCTTAGGTGGATCTGCTACATAAAATCAAGAATACTCCTAAGAAAGACACCTACCCACCCCCCAATGTGCTAAACATTTAACAATTAATCCTTCCTGTTGGTCACCAATTAATCAGTGACTGGATAATAGACTGCTGCATGTAAGAACTCTGTGTGAGACTTTAATGGGAACATCATGGCCTTTCAGTGCAAGCCAATGAAAGGTTTTATGAGAATGCAGGTATTAATCCTACAGCCATCAATAGAATCCACTTTGGATAAGGCTGTCTTATTGACCTAAAACTACACTGTAATTCTAAAGGGTTATTTCAAACTGTAAACTGTGTCACAATATTTCTGTAAAAAACTATGGTGGCCCATCTGGAGTAGAATTACATGATATACATGGGTTAGAGTGCAATTTTTGTGCTCATAATTCTGGATATAACTGCACTCTGACGGAGTAATGAGACTCTCCTGTTTAAATTGCTTTAAAAGAACTGAATCTCCCTGAGGACAAAAAAACTACAGCACTGTTAATATATTACTCTGAATTTGCAGACTAAGTGATGAAATCAGATTGTACCTATCCAACTATACTTCAACATGAAAGAATTGGGCACTCAAGTAATATTATTATTTATTTACCATTATTATTGTATGTATACAAATTATTATAATTTTTCTGTTTTGGAGGATTTCAACCACAGAAGAATTCACAACTAGCTGTGGATAACCTCCTTGGTTTATCTATTATGATCCAAGAGCTGTAAGGTGTAATTCTGAATATGCTTTGGAAAGGAGAATTTCCGCATAATTTTTACTGAATCCATATAAACAGGCTTAGTTATATTTTTACTTGCCCCACAAAAAACACACAAGGAAGCTTAACTGGAAATACATGTCAAGTGTACATAAGCCCGGGTCCTAAGCTCAGACTGTACTCCATGAATACATATCATTTGATGCTCAAATGGAGCATCTAGTCCATTGCAGAGTTCATTGCAGAGTTTTACTCCTCCTACATATTGACTTTGTGCAGCAAGAATTCTGTAAGACTGACATACCTACCAAGGCAAATCACTCAATAGCGTTCCAGAAAGCACCAGCTAACCACAAAGTTGGCCCTATAAATTCTCTAACAACCCAAACTGATTCTTCAGTACATAAATACTAAATTGCATCCTTCTTTAAGCAATACGTTTGCTTTAAAAACTTAAGTTAGTTTTCTTCCTCCATCATTCAATATATATACACATTGCATTTCATCAACTTTTATGTTGTGAGCAAGGGAAGAGGCCACAGAAGCTTCCTCAAGTTCAGATGATAATGGTGGGAAGAAGGCAACAAGGAGTTTGACAACACAAGGCTAAAGAAAAAGAAAGGACTTTAACAACCCTTATTTAGATCAGATTAAACTGTTGCGCAATTACATACTAATAGAGCAAGATTCAGATACTCGGAGTACAAGATACTCAGGGCCACTGCTGCATCCTGGTTGAAGCATATCCAATAACTCTTTCATTGCCTGACTCATAAGTAGGAGGCCCTTGGTGCTGTGAACAGAGTAGAGGCATTTGTGCGCATATACTTTCATGTGCACTACAAAGTCCGTATTCACAGAATTAAAGTTATATTAAACTAAGATACAAAGTAGTAGCACAACTCGTGTTGATCTTTTCTTCTGCACTGTTTTGGGAACCACTTCTCAAAAAACTGAGTAATTGCAAATTGGTAAATTTTGTGGATGTATGACAAAAAAAACCATGACCATGTTTTACTTTAAATGTAGCTGAAAATAGTATAACTCTCTTCTTTTAACCAGTAAAAGAGAAGCTTCCACCTTCTTGGCCACTCAACGAAATGAAAAGAGCGGTTTCTGTCTGAAGTGTCTTTCCAAACATGCCACTATGTGATATATGTCTATCTCTTAGATGTATACATTTGTCAACACGTACAGAAACAAACCATTTAAAAAATTCTGTATCTGTGGTTTACACATCATTGTCTTATAATCTAACAAAAATGAATCACTAGTTCCACTGGCACTATTAACGACTGAAGTTGTATATAATTATTTCACTTTGAAAATGAAACAACACTTCAAAGGGTATGGAGTGATAGAAAAGGTAAAAACTTTGTAAATTATAAAATAGAGGATAACTTGACCTTTGTATGAAAGTTGGATTTTGCTTTAGCCTAATTATATTGCAAATCATCTCCTCTCTATTCAGGGTAATTTACTTTAAAAACATGAAAATAGGATGTTTCATCTGAGTGCATGTTGAAACTACATAAACAAAATTTACATCAAGAGCCATCTAAAAAAGCTCAGAACCAGGGCATTCAGCTCTTCTATATTCATGATGCAGTTATGACTCACAACAAACTTATCTTACATCATTTAAGCTAACCTGGACAACCTTGCATAAGGGCCACCTGTTATCTGCCTAATCATCACTTCATTCGCAGACTCTTATTGCCATCTAAGCCGCCTTTTAAGCTTATGCTATTATTAATTCTATACATAAAAATGAGTTCTGGCAATTTCCTGATTTTCCTCTCACCTGCTAAGTAATAATCAGGTTGCGTAAGGTTTCCTATTAAACAGAATTCTTTTAGATGTTCAAACTTTAGAGCTGATTTTAGCACAGGGAGCAGATGTTAATAGCTTCTCATCAGCTTCTTCAGTTTGTTTTCTGCAGCATGCTTCTACTTCAGTATTACATATTCTGCTTCTTTTCCTTTGATTCTTTATTTGAAACTTTTAAAAGTACTTTATTGTCTCTGTGGGAAAATGCTATAGAATTTACTGGAGCTGAACCCAACAGAATTCTAGACCGCTTTATTTATTAAATATAAGAGATATCTTCCTGACAGAAGTTTTAGAAACACTAAAATTAAAACGACATCTAGACTTCACTTTGCATTGCTGGTATTTAAAAAGAAAGAAAGAAACAAACCAAAACCAACCCTGTAAGATACATAAATTCTACATTACACTCTACACATGCATTATTGGTCAATTTTCTGCAGGGGAAAGGAATTCACCAACCCAGCTGTTCAAAGTATTTGGCAATGAAGACCAGAATAACTACATCTAAGTAGTAATCTACATCTAAGTAGTAATCTAAGGATTATTACTGTCTCAAAATAGTAGTAGTTTGCTTTGATTCTTTTCTTTTATCATAACAGAATATTGCCTTCGAACAGACAGCATGATAGTTAAATGCTTCTAAAAATCTCACGCAGTTCAAATTTTAAAATATGTTTTCAACTTTACTCTTCTTCGTACTGTAAGATCTACGTTAAAGGAGTTCCCGTATCTATAAGTTGACTATTACAACACGGAACTAATTTCAAATACTAACTTCAAGTACCTGGCACCCAAGGTAGCATCAACACCTTCTGTTTCATACTTAGTACTATTTTCCCTATGCTAAGGAAACTGAATGCCAGACATCTTATGGACCAAACATGCTTCAGATGACTTTTAGAATCATAGAATGGTTAGAGTTGGAAGGGACCTTAAAGATCATTGAGTTCCAATCCCCCTGCCATGGGCAGGGACACCTCCCACTAGACCAGGTTGCTCAGAGCCCCATTCAGCCTGGCCTTGAACCCCTCCAGGGATGGGGCATCCACAGCTTCCCTGGGCAACCTGTTCCAGCGTCTCACCACCCTCACAGTAAAGAATTTCTTTCTGGTATCTAGTATCTTTTCAAATACAATATTTAGATTTTAATTTTAAATAACACTGGTTATGAATAACACATTTCCTGTGATATACAACAGTTTTGGGTTTTGTTGGTGGTTTTTTTTTTTAAAGCTGCTTCTTTTTTTTTATTCCAGCCCAGCCATTTCCAAGTTGTCAAAAGATGCTTAGTCTCTGGGGTTGCTTTGTCACAGAAGGTAAGATCAAACCAATGAAAAAAATACAATGAGTTTGAACCAGAGGCCAACTCAGCCATGCAGCAATAAAAACAGCAGCAGTTTTTCCAGAGTATCTGACAGGCTTCATTTGTCTCTGAATAGACTCTGCCATGTCACATGGTCACGCTTTCCCATCAGCCTTTCGCTGTGTTGCAGCCACTCCTTTGTGTGCTGCCAAAAAACTATGCAAAGTGAGGGAGAACGCCAAGAGATTTTCAAATGCATATGACTTTTAGGAGAATCTCTAAGTCAAGGACCCCAAGCAGGCATCAATTCCTCTCTCTCTGCCAAATAGCTGTCACTTCCTTGGAAAGTTAAATTTGTCACGAGGAAAGAAAATTTCACCATAGTCTGTTTAAATAACTTAGGGAGTAGAATCTTTTCCCAGGTGCTTTTTCCACACAAAGCAAATGTATCAATCATTTTATTCTCTGAAATAACAATTTATTATCCACGCAGGAGGCCTTAGATTCAATCTGCACACTATTCTGAGTGTCGTGTCAGATACTAAAATCTGTCATCAGTCTTTATCAAGGAAATCATTCTGTTCTTGTCATCAGTTTTTATTAATAAGACTATTTATTACTTCAATAATTAATTATGACAAGTAGTCTGCCATTTGGATAATGAATAAATATTGATAAATTGCATGGCTAATACACTGTTTCTGTATAACTAGCTTTGAAAATGTGAAGACCTAAATGGTACTAAAACAAATAATTCTAAATTAGGTATCACACAACTGGAACTGAACATATTAAATTCAACTAAAACAGTGTCTTTTGGATTACACATAACTTACACATTGGTGGGATTGTTCAGCTCTGCACATCTTAAAATGGCTATTTTTTGAAGCCAAGACAAAAGTTTAAGTCCTGTATTTAAGACGTGTTCAAAAAAATCACAATTAATAAAAAAAAAGTTGATTGAAGGACATTAGATTCCAAAAACAAATTGAAACAGAAGACCTCATTCCATTCTCCATCCTCTCCTCTTTTAAACTTCTCTCAATTCTCTGTTGACTGGAAATATGGAGCTACTCTGGGCAATTAAATCTAACCACCACATGAACCCACATTACATCTCTCCTTTGTCTCAGGCAGTAAATAAATATATTATATCTCATTTTTTAATCTAAAACTGGTTTTGGAAAATGCACTGCATCCTTCCCACAGAATAATCACAGAATGTAGCTGAAAGCATTCAAAATTCAAAGTGTGAGGAAAATCTTATCAACCTGTTTTGAAAATACAGAACTTTGTGATATCAAGAAAAGGGAACAGAAGTATTACAGATAGCTGCTGTTGTATACGACAAAACTCTCCTAGTAAACTTTGATGATTGTTACGTAAAAGTACATACTGTCACCATACAATATGTCTAATGAAACCATGAGCTATTGAAGTGCACTATGAAGCAATATAACCACTCACAATTTTTCCCCTACTTTTTAAATGAGGAAATTACACATATTCCTGTAAATTATCTGAGCCACAAATTAACATGACAGCAATACTGCAATAGATTAAGATCTCTACTGTATAAATTTACATCTCCAAACAAAATGCTAAATAAACCTCAGCATATAATGCAATCCACAACTCATTACTTCAAGTCAAAAATAGACTGAATACCTATTTAATTATATATTTACATATCCTTTAATATACGATGCTACTGCAGAGACTGAGAGTGTCATTAGCCAATACTTAACAGATATAATGATTTAATAATGTATAGGATAAAATTATCTATTATTTATCTAGAAAAAGAATTAGCAGAACCTAAGTAAAGGGGCAGCCTGCATTCTATAGTGTAACAGAACTGTATTAAATTATCCACATTTAATTATGCAATCATATTTTTCATAGGAGAACTGTGAAATACACTGTAAGAATTAAATTAAAACTTCACAGCAACTTCAAAAATTAAGTAATATTGCAATTTTCATAATTAAGATCAATGAGTTTACTTCTTTGCTTAACAATAAGTCTGATGTACTCCAAGTACATTACTTCACATACAGAAGAAAACTGACAGTGGAATTACTGATTTGATCTGTATTATACAAAATAAAAACATGCAAGGAAAGCAGCTTATAAATTAGATACTAATTTAGGAACAGATTCGGGGCACAGGTTGATATCTGTGCTCCTAAACTTCCTCCTTCCCAAATACCTGCATGCTCTTCTTTCTCAGGTGCGAGAAATACTTACAGCCTTCAATACATAAGATGTTCTAGACCATTAATAGCATTCTTTCACAGTATTTTTTCCTCCTCCATTTCTCTGTCACTAACATTGTTACACTAGATTGGGAGGTAGGCAACCACAGAACATTTCATTCTCAAATTATCATCAGTTTGACATGCTCATGTTCTCTGCTTGAGATGTACAGCATATGCTGCACCAAAAGCATAGCAGGCAAACTGCTCGGACTGAAAATCACTCCCTCTTATTGGAGAGTTCCATGACTTCTTGGATAGTCTCCTACTTCCTTTTTCTCAGATCTGTATACTTTTAAGTCGTGGACAAGCTGGAAAGACTACAAGCAACAAGAATGTTTATAGACCTAGAATGGAAAGGATAGCTTGAACAAGTTTGGGTTATTCTAAAGGAAAAGTATTACTCATTTTTAAACGCAAAAAAAAAGAGGAGAAAGAAAATGAAATGAGATTCATATTTTTTTTAACTATCAAGATAGAAAACATTGGAATTGATGATATATAGTCCTTGGTAGGTTTTCTAGTCCCTATAAAAAGAAATCTTTTAATGGAGTGATATTTGAGCACTGCTGAGGAATGACAGCAAGCACAACTGAGCATGCCATTTGTCAAACAATATACAAAAGAAACTTTTTAGGTTTTTGTCAGCTGTGTGGCAGTTAAAAGGGAAGAATGAGTGCAAGATATTTCACAGTGTATTGGCTAAAATGCAATGCTATAAAGAGAGAATTATTATACAGTCAAATTCAGATAACCTTATAATAGAATATAAATCTATTTCTCCAAGGAATGAAATATCCTAACGTCTTTCTTTCAGTACTGCACTATAATCTTTTTACAAGCGGAGTTTGTAGTCAAATATAAAGGAAAAATGTATTTAATAAAAAGATTAATATTTATCGACATATGTTATTTAAAATTCAACAGTTTCATTATCTGAAATATATCATACATAAGGCAACGGCACCACATTTAATTCTGAACTAAAAATATTACATCCTCAGACTTCTAAACACACATGTGAAAAATTACACTATAAAGTTAACCTTAGCTCACTTAGGCAAGTGCTTATCTTACCTGTCCTTCACACACATATTTGTATTATCACCATATCATTAGATTAAAAAGTAGCATCACAATCATCATGAACTGCCAAATAAACAGGCATTCAAAAGCCAAGTAGTACATGTTTTGAATATATCAGCTACACATACCTTTACAAAAAATGACATTTCTGAACCACTTGGTACTAATATGTAGTATACTGCATGCTGCTTTGGGATAAGATCCTATTGATACTTTGAAAAAACACTCCAGGAGATTTAATGGTACAGATCCACTATAAGATGACCTTTTTCTTCTTGAACTTATTGGCACTGCTTTAAAGTCACGTCACTTAGAAATTATGCTACATAAATTGAATAATTTCAGGCTCAGAATCACCTCTAAACTGGAATATTTTCATTGCCTAAATTCCAATTTCAGGAACCTGAAAGTCAGGGGATTATATGGCAGTTACAATTTTTGAAATGTTTTCAGACTTGAACCACATGTATTTAATTTAGCAATTAAAATAAAATTACCATGCAAATTAAATCATATGTATTTTCTAAGACAGCCTTCCCAGACAATATAGAAATTGTTCTGTATTGAGACTAGCTAAGATGGCTCCGTGAAAATAACAGTGCATACATATTTTCAAATTTATGGTGGCAACACATGAAAAACTCCTTTCAAAAAAGGCGGTCCATGAAAAAATTCTAACTGTATTCTAAAACAGCACTATTTTGAATTATGTTAGAGGTGAATTATAGTCTTTCTTTTCATATCACAAAAATTTACCTATGCTCTCAGCTCACGGTAATAAATACAGCCCCTTCCTATCCTTATAATGCACTTTGAGACATAACTACTTAAGAGTTATATGAATAAACTGAATTGTAAAATATTTTAAATAATATATTGCTGTAGGACAAGCTACCCCCTGTTATTTTCTACTGTATTGGTTGTAGTATATCAGAATATGGGAAAACAGAATAAATTTTATTTGGCATGTGTTAATTTATTTTCTTGGCAAGTGTTAGCACTGTTGTGTATTGTTTGTAACACACAATGGACAGTTATTACAACTACGGACTTTTTTCCCCAAGTAAACTTCTGCCTCAACAACTGAGGGGTTTTTGCCAGTTTTCTATAGTTTGTTCTCAAGGTGAGATATGACGTGTTTTAGCACTCAAAGATATATTGATAGGCAAGCTTTAAGACTAAAAATAGGGTTTATGATAGAAAGTCTGACATAATCTTAACAGTAGAGTTGTGTGTGTGGTGTTACAATAGGGGCAAATAAGGAATACATCAGTAACATGACAACAATAACAACTTCCACTTCTTCTAAAGACTTATCATCTACTAAGGCATCCCGAAGCACTTAGCAAGTATTACCCTCACGATCAGAAAGAGCAAGAAGGTTAGAAAGATTATAAAAATAAAATTGTATGAAAATGCAGGTAAATTGAAACAAAAAGGCAAGAAACAAAGATACAAACATACCAAGAAGTCAGTCTCACTGTTCTTGTGAGAATAAAATGTCTGTATATGGTAACCATTGTATGATACTGTATTATATGCAGTGATGCCTGAAATGCTTTTTAGCAGTGGCAGTCCCAAGAGCAAATCTGCAGTAGTCATGTGTATGTCTGCATCCATGTGTGTGCATGCACTGGGTTTATAACAGAGGGAATGATACTGTAAAAGCAATGATAATATAGGACATTTACTACCAAGGTAATATTACTAGAATGAGAATGTAGGGTTGTTTCTATGTTGGAAGACAAGAAGAATGACAATTACCTTGCAAAGGACCTTGTAATTTTCTCCTACACTTCCCTTTTGTGCTCAGCCTCACCTGACTCATGCGTAATTCTGTCAGCTTGGGGACAGACTGCAAAATCTCTTGTGAATGCTACTGAACATGTGCACAAATGTGTACACACTGAAATGCGTTCAAGCATTAAGAACTAAAAAAATTATTTATTTACCTGTGAAAACTTGCTATCTGTGATTATCTTTACTCCTTTTTGCTCCACTGAATACTCAGAAAGGTTGCAAAGCTGCCATACTTGAAAACACTATTATTGTACAGAATGATACAAGACTTAAGCGTGACTTACAAAATCTTGATCAGAAAAGCCCACTTCTGCCAAGATGAAAGCCATCCTGACTATACATTTGAAAACTAATTCTAAAACTGAGTAGGAAAACGCTAAGCAGACAGTAACAGACTTTAATGAAAACAAAGTAAAACAGTAAGAGAAGAACTTCAAAAAAAGTACAAGTTCACTCATGTTACTTTAGAAAATACCACCAAAAAAGTAAAAAGATGATGAAGAAAGACTTCCAGGACACTGTACGATACACAGAATGGAACAAATTCACAAAACTTGCATAGTTTTAGGCTTTTGTTTCTTAATATTTATACAGAATTAAACTTATTCTTATCAACAATATCATTACTATGTTTCAGGTTTTATATAAAAATTTTGAATTGGACTTTTCTCAGCATAAACTTGTCAAAATCTTGGGCAGCAAAATAAAATGATGGTTCTTCTACTTCTGACACTTTAGGAAATACTGATGAAGATTTGATGGCAGCTATGTCACAGATGCAACTAACAGCATACAGGAACCCATCTCTAACAGTGAAGAGAAGATTAAAGGCAACGCTTGGCAATCTGACCAACCGGAAGTAAAAGTTCTAATTAAAAGAATGCTTCTTTCTCCAAATAATGGTGGTGATGTTTAAGAGAAAATCAAGAGAAAGAAACTTTAAAAGCTAGAACTGTGATTTTTCCAAACATGACCTGAATCAATAATTAATGGGCGGCATATAAAAACGAAAACAAGGAAACAAACCCCAGTGGCTACATTTTCAGATATTTAAAAATCTAAAAAGAAGTTTTGCCTATCTGAAACTGGAGTATATGCACATTAATTTGTTGCATTTACCAGTTTCCTACTAGTATAAGATAAGGAAAAACCCTAGCCTTTTATTTTTTAATCAATTTTGTGATCGATTTGAATGCTTCCCCAACATAAATGGAGGTAAACAGAAACTTATAAGCAAAACCTATTACGAAGTTGATTACCAGGCAGACCTTTTTCTGCTGAATAATATCTTTAAGAAACAAGTAATATGTCTATTTGATATCAGAGCATCAAGAATCTTTTCTCAACATCTGATAGTTATAATATCTTTTCCTTTTTAACATTTCTACTATATTTATTTCCACATCCCTAAATGCTGATATCCTGTATACCTAACACCAAGCATTTCACATTGTGTTATCTAAAGGTCTGAAAGCGCGTAGCGTTGCAACCACAACCACACGTGCTGATAGCAGACATCATCAAGAGAAGATGAAGTGTACTTGTTGAAGCATATTCTTAGCATACTTTAAGATCTAAAGTTTCACTGCTCTGTATAGCGGAACCAGCATGAATACAAAAAATCACCATTTATATGCAAGTATGGAATTACACAGTTTTGAAAGAGGAGAGTACTTCAGATTTGCCAGCTCCTCAAATACTTCCTATATGAGCTCTAGTTGTCTGGTATTTGCAATTATTCTTTACTATACAGCGTATATATGTGCACACACGTATACAAACACAAGAACAGAAAGAGTCAGAGCTCACTACTGGGTTATAACTCTCTTCTATTTACTTAAACCAGAAGAGCAACCACAGCTACCTAATCTTCTGATACACTACTATCTATAACACTTAACTCTCAAAGAAACATACACTCTGGTCTCCCTTGTAGACAGAACTATCACCTCACTACAATGTACCTATCCATTAATGATCTACTGTGCGCAGAGTAGCTGCACACACAGAATTTGTTGTCTGAATTATACCATAATTACATATAGCATGTATGTAACAATACTAAGATCTACATGATTAAAAAAAAACAAACATGTTCAATTTGTCATACTCTTGGGTTGTCCAACAACCAGTACATACCATAATACTGATCTGCATGCATCAAAGGAGAAAACCAACAGTTTGAGAATGGGGCTACATGCGGACCCCAGCTGGACAAATTCCAGGTGGTGACAGTCACACGTTCTGCAGGGACTTGAAAATATGGGGCAGTGACAAGGTGCACTGTGGTCATCAAATTCCTGATATTCAAACTCCTAACACGCACCTGACACCAGCCTCATTTGTGGTTTCACTTCTCTGGAAATTCTGCTCTTGAGTTTGAAAGTGTCTCACTCGAGACATTTGTTGCTGCTATATACTTTTGTCATTCCTTCTCCTTCCTCCTATTCTGTTTATCAAACATTAACAGAAGCCTACTCAATTTAATATTCACACTAAGTTCATGGGTTAGCTGCTACCATGCCTTCTAAACCACGAATAGTGAAAGCATGCTGGTTTATGTTTTCCCAGCTTGATCTTTACTAAACATTTAGGAAGACACATTTCTGAAAAAATTTTACACTCTCAAAACTTAATGAGCAAGTATCAGGAAAGCTCTGTGTGCTTAGGAAGTGTATTTGACAAAGTTACCTCTACACATCCATTATGTACAAACTTTTAAGACAGATTGTGATCTAAAAAAATTATATTAAAGAAGTTCATAAACAATTAGGTCCAACTGTGTGTGCGCACAATACATTGTATTTTTCACTCCCATTATGCACAACTGCACACACACAAAGTTTGTATCTCTCCTTTCAAACATAAAGGAAAATAGTATATGAAGAGCATTCGATATGGAGCCAGGGTTGGCTTCCTCCTCATACCCAGTAGGTAGGTCATGGGAATGCAGATACATTGTCTGGTTTTTAAATTTTGTAGTTTTCTATGTGATAACATTTTCACATTTCTTTCACTGGTAAATGTATCCTGGATACATTTTAGTCTGATGAAACCTCCAAAGCAATTAAACAGAGATGCAGTCAAAAGTTAATAAATGCACAGATCAAATTATCTGCTGTGCCTAAATTTAATTATATGGTACATGCAAGCATTTAATTTTATGAAGATGAAAATGGGATACCTTGCAATAAAAGGAACACTGGTATCAAAGTACTCAAATTTGCAGATTTAATGTGATTCAAAATACATTCATTTTATCACCATGAAGAGAGACTTATATAAGAATATCTAACTATTAACTCTGATAAAAGAATATTCAAGTATTCATTCTGATAGCACAGAAGTTCTACCAATATCAGAAGATTTAGAGTACAGCTGTGAGAGCTAATATTACACAATATCTAAAAATGCAACAAAATGATACCTATACCCAAGGAAGGGATACACTAGCATGAATTTCAGTGGCATGCTGGATCTACCATCCAGATTCAAAAAGAGTTATCATTTGAAACACCGGTTCTATAAGTGGAGACAGAATAATGATCAAAGGACTATTTTTCTTAAGAAATAAAAGGACAAGCACGTATGTTGTCCTATCAACAAATTTATCCTGCACAATCGCATCCTCCAATAACAACTCCTCTATCAAAACAGGCCTGTCTAAACTGCCATCTTACTCGGCAGGTCAGGAGCCTGGTTTAGAAACACTACCACCTCTCACAGTATGAATACAGAGTATTTTAAAAGTTTTTGCTGTTCTCTCCGTTGCTTCTTACTAGCTCCTCATTTTTGAACTCATTCTTTGATAGGAACATCCTTCCTTTTAGTAATTTGACTGCTTGCCTGAACCACAGTCCAAGAGCCTTCTGCAAAGTATGTATTTCAGAATTCAGGTTGCTCAGTATGAGTACAAGATGCCGATTTTATTATTGCTCCTATTCTTCTTCATATACTTCACTGATGCAATTCTGAAAAAACATTAATAATCAGCAAGAGAACTGCGTTTTTAATTTCAGTCTCACATAGTTCAGCATCTGTCTTCCAGAAGAAAAATTCAACAATGGAGACATTGTAAAAGTTTATGTAAAAAAGATAGATACTATACTTATATAAATGGAATCTTAATATATAGCACTCCATGGAACAGGAATTGAGTTTTGGATTGCCAACTCCAAAACACTCTTCAGTGTCCTGTACAGTCCTAATTATAATCACTTTAAACTCAATTCACTCGTAATTCCAATTACATATTTTCTTTAAAGTTCCCTCTTTACAATTAGGTGTATTTGAATGTGTAGCAGTTATACAACTCTATTATTCCTTTGCCTGCCTTTATGCTTTTTTTAAAAAATAATTTTCCATAATTCAATTTCTTTTTCTCCGTTTTCCCTCCTTTTGTTTTCCTATTACATCTGTCATTACATTTTTTGTGCTTGTCAAAGCAAACAGCCTTGTCTCTGTCTTTACAGTGTTGAGTTCCTTCTTATTTTAAAACTTTGGCCAACATCCTCCCCTGAGGCCTTCCTCAGCCTTCTGAACTCCTTCCCATTCCAGCTGCAGCCCCTGCAGCACAGCAGCTCCCACCTGAGGGTCCCACCTCAGCCCAGTATCATTGCCGAATATACTTTCTGGGCTCCTCCTACCATCCTTTCTCTTCCTACGTCTGGCAGTATTTGGGTACATTTTAACATTATATATAACAGGATTTGTGTAATCATGGCTTTCAGCCATTTTTTCTTTTAATTGTTCTGGCTTCATATTTTTCTTTCTTAGTAATGAAAGAAGATTAAAGGTTTATAATCATTCTAATTGGCCATTCTGAGCAAAAGGTAAAAGCTGGTCCTGCAGAGGGTGAGCACTGCTGAAAGCTTTAAGTGAACTGACAGCTTTTAAAACTGATATCCACGTGATGGTGATTTTTAATAGTGCTTAATACGTTCATTTAAATACTGGTTTTAACCACTGCTTCGTAGCAGCATGAGGCATCATTAAAGCTGTAGTCTTGACATAGCACTAAGCAAGTAGCTTGGAGAACTGTTATATGTGAAAATTTGTGGGTTTTGAGTAATCATTTGGATGTCCACTACAACATGCAACAGCCAAAGTATTCTGTCAGCCTATATACCTTCACAAAACAATTTATTCCCACTTTCTAATCATTTAATTGTCTGATTATATGGTTGCCCAAATGCAACTCTGACTTCTTTCTACAGCTTTAAGTCTTTCCACAAAACCAATATAATACAATAATGATATGGCTTACTCGACGGTATTCTAGTACTTCATGAGAGAAAAATAACTACAGAACTGTAACTCTTTAGGAGCATTCCTGCACACTACAATCTCAACATCAAAGCTAAGTTTCAAAAAGGTTACTGATGCTGTTGGCACTCACCACAGAATCATAGAATCGTCCAGGCCAGAAGGGACCTCCAAAAGTCATCTAGTCCAGCCTCCCCATAGTCCTAAGGGACTTAGAGTTGTAAGGTACCTTTAAGACCACCTAGTCCAGATACCAACCTAACTCCCATAAAAAAAAACATCACTAAACCATGTCACTAAGCACTATGTCAACCTATATTTTGAATACCTCCAGGGATGGTGCCTCAACCACCTCCCCGGGCAGCCCATTCCAAGGCTTAATAACCCTTTCAGTAGAAACTTTTTTCCTAATATCCAATCTGAACCTCCCCTGGTGCAACTTGAGGCCATTTCCTCTTGTCCTATCACCTGTGACTTGGGAGAAGAGACCAACCCCTGCCTCTCATGTTTCTACCAGTACCCCAAAATGTCGAATTTTCTACTGCTTCAAACCTACCTGCTATAGCTTCACAGATGGTTGCAAAATGAAAATTCGAACTTCATTATAAACATAAATGCAAAAAAATATTTTGTTCATGCAAGCTCAATCCCAACAGTGTATTCATAGCTACCATTCTTGATCATAAGTGGAAAGCATGTGTGCATCGAGTAATTAACAATTTATACCTCTTCAATACAAAATCTGTGGTTATCTTCTTTGTAATGTAATATGTCAGTTATTTAGTTTTGTACACTACTTTATCTGTTTCAAGTAAAATTGTGCTGAAAACCAACTACGTATGCTACAAAATCTTTGAAACCACATGCAAGTGTCCTCAAAAAGTTTGTGATCATTTCTGACTTACGTGAAGTGTTGCTGCATTAATGCATAATTACAGAATTAGTAGCTACAACATATTATTAGCAACAGTAAAACTGTAATAAATATACTTGCTGTTCAACAGGTGACTGAATGTATTCCTAGTTTCCCTCCAGAACTTGGCAAATGCTTTTGATGCTAAGTATGACCTGTTGGAATATTGCAGACTACTCTTTTCTTTCCTTGTACAAATGTCAGAGCTGTCAGACAGCTGAAACATGTCTACAGACAGAAAGAAACAAATTGCTGACCTAAGCACCATTTCTAGGTCCTGAACCAAAGCTTTTTCAACATGAATCTAACTTATTACAACATTTGTTGACTGACCCACCATGCTGGCCCAAGCATTACTGTTCACTAGGAAATTAAAGTTGACAGAGTTTATTCTGGGAACCGATTAATTAAATGCCTTTCCTGGCAGATCCATTAATATCAACACAGCATGGCATATATATTGACACAGTGAGAGAAATTGCTTTCAACAATAGAGCTCTGTTGACAAAACAGTGTAACATTTTGACCATTAGTAACAGTACAAGAATCCATCTTCTCTATCAATTGTATTTTTGCTGACAAAAGACAAACAAACTTGTCTTTAGCAACAAAACAAAAAAGGGCAGGGAAAATACAAAATATCCACATGTGAATTATACATTTAATATATTATTTTGAAGTAGATATTGTGAATACAAAAGAAATCATGAAAGCTAATAGTCTTTGCACAGGAAAAGTTGGAAACAAGGGATTGGTTGGAGGGAATAAATAATATCAAAATAATTCTTTTGATGAAGCAATCAGCTAAAATTAACTCTTAATTTAAAAACAAAGTAGCAAAAAAAAAGATGAAAATCTGTAAGGAAAACTAAAATTCTTAAATCCAATCTTTATAGTTATAAACATAAGGAGGATGTTCAAGAGAATCTGTCACCACATAGTTCTGCTTGTTTTGTGTCAGAAGTTGCTGGTCTGTTTTATTGTCCACAGCCTAGAACTGTAGCTGAAGAATTCTCTTCAAAAGATGGTTAATAAATGTACTTTTTTCAAAAATAACACACGTGTACCCCCAAAATATCCTGAAACAAATATCCTCATTTCTCAGCCATGCTCTTCACCGGACACAGCAATCCTGATTTAAATTACATGTATGACTGACTCCTTCCTACCACTCAACAAATGGAACTCCCATCCTTACAAACTCTTGAAGATAATGAGACCCCAGGATTCTTTAACCACAAAAAGCATTCAAATGTGAAAATGTCACTATTTTAGTGATATGGAGAAATACTTATATATAATGATATATAATATGAAAAGATGTATGTACAGAAAATATTCAGGAAGCATATCTGTTGCATTTCCTGTTCTTATACTAGTCTAGAAAGAAAACAGAATATAAAATGGCTCAATCCCTCTTTTACTGTAATTGAGATATTTACAGAAACCGTGTCTCTGCATCACAATTTTTAACCAGGGATATTTCTTACTGTAATTTTAAGTATATGCAATAGAACTGATTTGTTAGTTTAATTTATTTTGAAACACATATACAAGATGATAGGACAACAATTCAGATTCTACTTGCTTTTCCACTTACATGTGCTATTCTTCAGCAGAATAAATAAATAATATCCTTTCCTTTTCCATCTTCCAGGTTCCATTTTTACGTAAGCCATACAAATAATTCATCAGTATAACAGCTTAGCTGCTCTCTGATATACTACCAAGCTTTTTCTTTCTACTTTTAACTTTGTTTACACTGTTGACATCTTAGTGGCAAATAAGCAAACTATTTACTTTAATTCATACGCTAAAACAGAAGTATTCTCTTCTTCCCTGTTACAAACTGGCTTAAGCAAATACACATCACATGGAATGGACAAGTATCACCTAGTTCTATTAATCTTAAATTTTGCAGTGGAAATCAATTTTCCTTCAAAAGTGACAGTGTGTTGGTAAAGGAATTCAAACCAACCTGTAGAAATAATTATTGAACTGATTTTTGATGACGTGCATTAGTGAAAAGCTGTAAAGCTGAGGGATGTACAGCTGCAAGGATGGATAATGAAGCTGAAGGAGATTAATGCACGGTCCTCTAGCGTCTTTTGATGAGTTACATAAATGAATGAAAGACGGTTGATGTTCTCAGTGCACTCTCTAGTACTCCTACAATAATTTCCCCCATTCCTCAGCAGAGATCAATGTATCTTAGTACATCCACTGTCTCAATTAGGACTTTCAGAACGTTTAGAAGTTCTCAGAAGCATAGTCACAGAATACTAAAAATGTTTGACTGATTATGTACTGGTAGAACAAGGTTTTTAATCAAGAAAGTAATGTAGAAAACTTACAAATAGAGTAAATGTGTACCTCTTCCCTCACTTTGCTCATTAACTTGAAGGCAGCGCTTCAGGCTTTGTAAATTGTCACAGATAACACAGGCAGCGTTCTTCACCTCAGTACAATCATATTGCCTCTGACAGTCCAGCACTAGAAACACAGGATCTCTCTCAAAAATACTATTGTTTTGAGGATATCCACCTTTGGTTTACTGTTCAGGATCTACCCTCTCTGATGAACTGAGGCCAGTAATGCTGGATGTCTATAGACAGCTTTACACGTCAGGCTGTTCTGCACTGAACAGTTCTTAACAGGGTTTGGGTACTGCCACACTACTACCAAAAACATTTTAAAGACTTACACATCCAATTTCCTCACAATCTCATGACATTGTAGGAACTGATTAAGCTTTGCATAATACCAGCAATTTATACGTATTTCTCCACAATTTAGCACATTTATAAGAATTCCATTCTCACACTTGTGACAAAAGATTTTTAAACTTCCTAACAATCAAACCCCTGTTTTTCACCAACAGGGAAGCCTAATCAAGAAGGTAGTGAGAGCTTCCCTGAATGGTGGCAATTCTCAAAGCAATCAGCAGCAAAGACAGGTGCTCAGCACCTCAAGAAACCAGGCTATGGGAGCAAAATATTAACGTGTGCCATCTGAGGCTTGAACAGACAGATTTTGCTGTCCGTTTCAAGATTACTTGGCTATTTAACAGACAGACACACCATAGAGTTGCAACTGCTTGCCAGCTCCAAAATTCAGACCACACGTAGGTGCCTAAAACTGGGCACGTAATTAAGGCCATGTTTCAGAAATTTAGGCTTTGTAAGTACTTTGTCAATAGTTACAATTCAGTACCCCTAGGCAATTGCCGATGTTAACAATTTGAAGATTTGAATTGGATAATTGCAGGCAGAGAAAAATCCCATCTCCCCTTTTTTGTTCTGTAAAAGTGGGCTAGAAAACTTACCAGAGCAAGCCTTTCCCACAGTTCTACTCTCTACTTCAGAAAAAGACCATTTGAACAATACAGTCTTGTGGGATTTGGGTACTTCTACATTTCTGTGTCCTTATTAAAAGTACAGAGATGAACTTTAATTATGAAGATCGCTTACTTCTAAGAGATACTGAATTGTTCCAACTAAAAGTGTCTTAACATATAGTCTAAATTTTAGATGAGAGCTGTTCTTTTGTTTGAATCAGTTAATACTGTACGAAAGTTAATAATTCAGAAGATACTCTGGAAACTTCTATAACTTTGCAGATACATAACAAAACAATCTTTCAACCGCGCAACTAGAAACAAAATCCAGAGTTACTTTTTTTCAGTTCAAACCTCACTGCAACATGCTATCAAAGAAATGAAAAAATGGATTTTTTTTGGAACAAAGTGACTATTTTTAAAAATGTGATTCAACTTCCCTTTAGCTAAAGAGTTCAACACACACAAGACAGCCTACCGCAAATCCAGCAAAACTCAGATAGAGGGCCATGGAACAAAGCCAGAACCTGTTCTGTTTCCCGCTGTTTTCTACTATATGAGAACTCAGTAATTTCTGTTACTGCACTGTTTAGTTATTATTCATCTATGCAGTTTTAGTTTACTAATTATTTAAATGTTTAATGATGGTTGGTTTAGGTATTTATGTGGGTAAAATAAGCTCCCATTTTACACTTAACTGGATAAATGTATCCTGCGGCCAAGGGATGTGCGCAGCACAGCACAGGTCTGGAAGGCCAAGCCATACAAGCAGCACAGCCCAGGTCTGTGGCTGCTCAGGATACTAAATATGAATCACTAAATTCCCAATGCAAGGTGGGCTTCCAGTCTGGCTCACTACAACAGTTGTACCACAGAGACCACAACTTATTTTCTAGCAATACACAATCCCAAAAACTCTCTCTGAATCTGATAAACCAAATGCTTTTTTAAAATACGAATTTTAACTACAATGTGCTAGAACACATTCTCCAATGTACAATCTATTAAATGAAGTTAACTTATGTTTTATTCAATTCATCACATACCTGCCATTTTTTCATCACTACTGTATCTTTTCTTTTTTTATTAATGACACTTAATTTCTCCCTTTCTGCTTAGGTTGTACCTTCATTGTTTTACAATACATAGCACTCAAAAATATTACCAGAGATAAGCATGCATCAAAGACACAAGTCACACACCCCTAGAAATATGAAAACACAAAATAACCTCAAAAGAGCATAAATAAAAGTCAAGGTTTTGGTGTGCTGACAACAAAAATGCAAAATGTTGCAAAAGAAAAAGCAGAGCAGTTAGACTAGTACATACCTAGTTCACGTACACAGCAACATGGGCAGACAGTGGAACTCAGAAGACAGATTTCTGCTCTTGGCCCTGATCACCACAATAGTTTTGCTAAGTCTATTTTCTTTGATTAATGTTTTTCATCTATAAAATTTGTTGATGACAATCAACTTCCATTCAATGTACACTGCGAGCTGCTGAAAACACTCTATGTAATAGCCAGGCATTATTTATTTAAGTTTAGACGAAAGAAAACAAATCCTTCTCAAATCACCACAAGTGACACAGCTGTGAGGTAAGATTTTAAATTTTCTAATGCTTCAAACTGACTAAAGAGAGAGAGTAGACAAGTACTAAGATAATAATGGAATGAAAGAAAAAAAAAAGAAAAAAGAATGTCAGTTTTGTCAGGTATCTTTTGATTTTCTTTATATGACTTCAAAATGAAAATTTATTTCTGATTAAATATAATGCAGACCAAAGAGTTAGACAACCCAGAACTATTTCAGAACAGAATATTCAATTTTGAATGCACAAAGATACTAACAACTAATGATGTTATATGTTATATTGGGATACTCTTACAATCTTAAAATACTTAATTACTATGGTTATGTCTTTAGCCCATGATAGACAGTGTATCTATAAAAAGAGAGGGGTTTTGTGTGTAACAAATAAGAATGTGAATAGCTTTAAATGCCACAGTAATTTGGGAAAGCAGATGTAAATTGCTGAAGTTCATCATACTTCTAAAGGAATTCAGTGATCATTAAAATAAAAAGCTTTCCATTTTTCAAAACAAAAAGAACAAGAAATCCAATCTCTCATTCCTTTCACATAATTTTCCTATTTTTATAGCTAATGTTGAGCTTCTATAATAAAATTACGTCTGAAACAGATAAGCAAATGCAAGAAGATAAAATATTTTTCTCAGGAGTACTACAGTGCCGCACATTAATGTAGAATTATGAGAATAAGAAAAGATGGAATTCAGACTCTGTTTATTCTAATTATCTGAATTTCTCACTCTTTACACTGATCCATTAATGTTTTCATAATTTTTTAAAGGTGTGGTATGCCAATCATTTCTTTTTTCAGCTTCTTAGAGAAATCTGTCACTGTCTTTAGCTCTCTCTAATTTTCTGGTTAACAATCAGGCAAAATGGTCCAACTTTTTTCCCTTCATGGACCAATCAGTTGCTGATTTCCCCCGCCTGAGTTTTTTCTTCTTGACTTCATATGAGCTTACCATTACTGCATGTGTATGGAAGGCCAGAAGAGTCACTGGGCACAGGTCTAATACAGTCATTGACCTGCTAATCGGAATACAGTTTAAAGGTGAAAGTGTTGGTCAATTTAAATAGTTTTCAATAACAGTTAACACTCAAATATGAAATAACGACTGATCAGACACAGACCTTTCAGAATTGAAGCATCAACCTACAAGCTCTGCAGTAAAAATGGTATTACAAGTACAGAGAAACTGGCTTTTTAATATCTGACCCTGCTTTCACCTTCTGAATATTCCCTCTTTATGTCTGAGGCTTGCTCCGTGCAGGCCTCCCAGTCCTTTTCTCCAACTTGCTGCTTCTTGGGATCAAATGCTCTCAAACTTTAATTGGGAAAAATCCAGAACTTCCAGAATAAGACCTGCCAAACTCATTAGTTACATCTAACAACCTATCTACAAATACAATTAATTTCATTTTCTTGTCAGAAGTAACGTGTTGGCAGCATCCAAATTACATTGGAAATTGATTCCCTAACCAGTGTACATCAGTGACAGTCTGAAGTTTTACACCTGTATATGCTGCTTACACAAGTCTCTTGTCAGAACAAACGCCACCAGAGAATGAGTAGTTCTGCTAGCTAGCACACAAATCAGAAAATGAGATGGAGATAAATTTACTAGTCTAAATCATTCTTCGAAGATATCAAGTCTAAATCCAAATTAGATTCTTGTAGCCGTTCAGAAAAAAAAAAAAAGAAAGAAAACCTTCCTCTTATTCAGAACTTGGAGCCTTTTCAGCATTTGGGAGGACACTACTACTACAGAGAGAAATTTGTGACTTAAGAGCTTCCTCAGAGTACAAGAAGTATTTATTTTTGCTCTTTCCTAACAGAAGTAGTTCAACTATAAAATACTGGTAAACAAGTTTCTGTATGTACAGTAAACATTTTCTCATGAGTGCCATCTGACAATATGGAGTAGTAATAGAAGAATTATTATGTTTAAGTATCACTTACATCTATTTCAATTTCAAAGGCACCTTTAGGATATTACTTTGAATCAGTCACTATCACGGCATTTGAATACAATTCCTTCATGAAGTTCTACAGAAGATAAATCAGGACCAACAGGATCCTGATCAGGATTTACAAAGCACAATCAAGGAATTCACTATCTTACATCCACTGGGTTAACTGGCAGGATTTATTCTGTCTTTAGTATTATCTCTCTATCATTATATTCTTACTTACATCTTTAGCCAACTGAATAAGGCCATAACCTCCTATGAATAACTTTATAGTTAAGGCTGCTTATCTGAAGACAACTGTAGCTATTAGGAATTTTAGAAGTTCAGCTGTTTTTTTTCCTCTGAACCATTTGCAAACGATTTCCAAATCACTGTAAAGTTGTTTGGGTGTTTTTCTCCTTTATTCTTCTTTGGAATTAATGGAGGCATTAACTGTCTGTATGCAGCACCTTAACAAGCTCTGAAGAAATACCAAGTTTTAGGATTTAGCACCAGATACCTCCAGAATATACCACTTTTAAATCAGAATACAGTGTAAAAAGAATAATTTAGAAGTGTCTACTGCATATCTAATTCCTAAATCCATTTCTTACTAGGATAATGTATTTCAGTAGTTTCCTTTTACTTTTAGGGAGGAGGATGATACTGTATAGTTACACTGTGTGAGCTCAAAGGTTTTGTGCTTTTCTCATGTTTATTAACCTGGGAAGAAGAGAAGGCTGGAGGGAAAGTGTTTTAAGATTTAGGTTTTATTTCTCATTATCCTACTCTGAATGGATTTGTAATAAATTACAGTAATTTTTCCTAAGTCGAGTCTGTTCTACCTGTGACAGTAATTGGCAAGTGATCTCTCCATGTCCTTATTTTGACCCATGAGCCTTTCAGTATGTTTCTTTTTCCCCCCGTCCAGTTGAGGAGGTGAGTGACAGAGCAACTTTGCTGTCCACCTGGCATCCAGCCAGGGTCAACCCACCACAATTAAGTGCTTTCCAGTGCATCAGGAATGTGTAACTTTACAAAAAACAAACTAATTGCTTAGCTTTGATTGACTGTTTTACTATATTTGCTCAAAAAAGCAACGCTTACCTTCTGCAATACTGTCACTTTAAAACAGACCCATAGTAATATGTGTTTTTATATGAGAATAATACATTAAATTAATAACCACATTACAATCACACAGATTTAAAATATTGCTTACCCATGGCACTAAGAGGATTCCTTTCATCCTGAAAGAATATTTAAAAATTAAAATATGATTTCACAAGCATTAATCTGTTTCTTGTGCAGGCCCATAAGGCACATTCTAAGTGCATTAATGCATCCCGGAGCTGGTGGTTTATATGATAAGATGAGGTTATAATGAGCCACTTTCTAACAATACAATGTACTTGTGTGTTATTGCTATGTATCTTTGCTTAGGATCAATTTGGAACTCTCATAAAAGAAACAACTATCACCAACATAAAATAAAACAAAGTATAAAGTTTTATACTGTTGACCTTTACAGATTATGATTTGTATTATATTTATTGCACATATAGCCTTTGTTTCCTTAGCAAAAATTTGTCTAAGTCACATGCTCGTTCCACTTCAGAATCTTCCCGCAAGTGAAGAGCTTCTTAAGGAAAAAAAAAAATTCCTGTACTTTAGAATCATAGAATAGTCTAGGTTGGAAGGGACCTTAAAGATCATCTAGTCCAACCATCAACCTAACTCTGACAAAAAAAAAAAAAAGAAAAAAAGCAATAAAAATCACTAAACCTAATGCATGGTTGTTTTGCCACCTCAGAAGTCTTTTTACCAGTTAATTGGTACAGATGAGACTTCACATCAGCTTCTTAAGATCTTCATTGGGCATTTGGAGCTGTGTTAAAGGCTCCCCCACAGTTAAAATGGTTCTGCATCAAACTAGTGCAGGTATTCACATCTTAGCATAAAAATCTGAATGTTGTAATAATCTAATGTATTAGGAACTGTAACAATATCCTTGTGACTACTGTCACAACTAGTACTGTCACAAATAGGGGCCTCTAAGCTACATTCCTTGTTCAAGCATACAGCTACTGCGATAAGGCATTAGACTGCAAAGTATGATCCTTTCCTTTTAATAGCTTAACTTTTCTACATATTCTTTAAACAGAAGTGAAAATACTTTTGATATACACCAGCAAATACTAGTTTATCTGCTGCTTTACCAAAAGGTTCCAGTAGGAAACATGCATTCCAGAACTAGTAGCATTTACTGTTTGTGTTGACACAAACATGAGGTTTCTGTGTCATGCATGAGATCTCTTTGCTTCCAATGAGATGTGCAGTCTCAGAAGAAACAACAGATTTCTTTCTCCCAGCACAAGAGGGAACCTCTGGGAGATGTGTTGGTTTGAAGCAAAGCAAACCCAGTGCATAGCTGTGAAAAAAGCCACAATGGGCACAATCAAATCTGTATTTTCTTCATAATCACATCACACATTTGTTGCTTGTTCAGTAGATTCTCATCAAAAACTACATAATATAGCGTAGTCTTCAGAGTAAATACTGTATTAAAATATTTTAAATGTCAAACATATATAATAATTATTGCATCATGTTGATTATGTTTTCATATATAACGGTTTCCTTTTCAAAGATACAAAAATAAAGATCACATGGTGACTCCCTCGAAGACTTGTTGTACTAACAAGCTAAAACTAAGATTATAGCACCATCTACTGTTTTAATTCTTAATTTTTGTTTAAACTACAATTTTAAGCTAACAAAAATACTGCTAGCAGAAAACAAATTTAAATTAATATGGAACCAGTTTCTACAGTCTGACCAAAAACCTCCCAGATGACAACAAACTTTTTGTTTGGGAGTGCAATTAAAAAAAAGGAAAAAACCCCACTTAATAAAAAAATATCCCAAACTAAAAAAAAAAAATAAAATAAATAAACCCAACATGCTCCCAAGAAGACAGACCCAAAAAGTCATGCAAGGTAGAACACCAGAAAACTAGATTCTAAAATGAAGTTGGAAGTATTCAGTTGGAAGCACGAAATGCTGCAAGATGTGCCTCTAGCAAAATTTTGTTCTTTTTAAAATTCCCTCCCCAAAACAATTGCTCAACAGTGACCTAAAGACAAACCTATGAAGTTGTTTATTAAAAATAGGGTTGGTTGCTGTGGTTGGCTACCTTTTTTTTTCTTTGTTAAAAAGTCAAATAGTTGTAGTTTATTTACAATGGAATCATGAAGAAAAAGGAAACAGTACATGTAATTGTTTGCTATGACTTCTTTTCCAGCTAGAATCCATTTAAATTTTACACAGCAAAAATTATCTACTCCTGCTATGAGACAGACATTCAGTAGTGACCCATGAAAAATGGCGCCCAATCAGCAGTCTCAAGATTCATAGTATTTAAAAAAAAAAATAAAGTATTTTTGAGAAAGGAGGAACTTCGTGGATCTACAACATTCATAGAAGCTTTTGACAAAATTATCAAAGTGCCAGTGTCTTGTCAATGAAACGAACTGGCAAGGCATAAGATCAGTGAGTGACAGAAGACAACTCTTCATCAAGGCAGACATACCCAGATCTCGACAAAACAGACAAGGAGAGCAGCATTACAGGTCACACACACAGCTAAAGGCAACTGCAAACAAAGCTTTCAAAACAAAAGCTTCCACGCAGAGCATTAGTCTGTAGAAGGAAGCTATGAACTCAGAACTTCTCTGTGAAAACTTGGAATCTAAATGAATTTTAGGAAAATTGAGCCAGGCTGCTTCCCCTCCCCCATATACTGCTACTGGAAGCTGTAAGACAATACAAATGCAATTTGACTTTAACCAGATGTTTTAACCAGATGTTTCAACCTGAGGCAACGTGAAATTATTTCCTATTCCCGAGCACTGTTTTAATGGATTCTCAACACCATTAATGCTTTTCTGGAGTGCTACAAACAGATAGATTTGGCTGAAGAAAAGCATGCACCTCTACAGCAGTTACGAACTATCTCCTTGTACTGAAGTGAGGCAAATTCATCTCCAAATGTTTCTGAAATCACAAATCTAGAAAATAAGAGATTTGCTTTAATTGTAGAAATAAGCCATGCTTCCTTGCAATCTCAGCTATCACTGAGTAGAACTGATACAGTTTTCCTCAATTTCATCACTGTTTTTTGTGTTGATCAATGCAGAAATATAACACTTTCTATCAACTACCCCCTTTGCTCTTCTGGTTCAGCCATGCGGCCTCATGGCCAGGCTTCCCTGATTGCCTGACACTCTGGCAGCTGTTTTGCTGGCATGTGCCAATTAGGCAGCTGTAACTGAGTCTGTAAGCTCTAAAGCCCCTCCACAATGGATATACATTGTCCCTGGCTTGAAACATCTGAAGCTCCCCCAGATTCTGCCACAACCGTGTGATTGGATCACAGACTTCCTCAGAGGCTACAGTGACAGTCTAAGCCACTGCTACAGCTTCATGAAATGTTCTACTGAAAGTAATCATTTCCACAGATCATTTCTAACTTATCAGTATTTTCTATCAGAAAACCCTTTCATGAGGAAATCTCTTATGAGCCCTGGCTACACAATCTTTAGAAAACAAAACCAAAACAAGCAGCATTTAAAACAAACAAACCCAAACTAAAACAACCAAAACACCAGCAGCAAACACACACCAAGAAAACCATACAACCAAAAAAACTCACATGTAACAAAAAAAACCCCACACATGGTCTGGATAATCCAGAGTAATTGCTTCCAATTAATACTAGCATCTTACATGAAGTCCTGTGAAAAATCACTGCCCTTGTAACATGTCACTAAACTACTGACTCAGAAAGAACATTATCTCAATTTTTCATCTGATCTGTATTTAAAACCTGCTTGTAAGGGACGTTTAACCCCATCCCCTGAAGTCCATCCTTCCCCCTACGCTGCTTCCTTTGTATGTAGTTTCTGTGCCCTTATTTTAAACTATCTATAGCTGTTATGAAAATATAGGCTGAACATTTAAGTATTTACATCTGTTTATTTAAACCAATATGCATAGTTTTTTAAAAATATAAATTCAAAAGTAGCCTGGAGTATGCATGGCAGCAGCTTGGCTACAGCTGTAAAGTATTAATATATTCGTTTTTAATTCTCAAAATAATATTGCAAAAGCAAGTCTACAATGCTTATATTTAATGCTTATTTTAAACATTTTCTAGTGCTTTATGGAGACAAAACTTCCTTCTCCTAACAGTTTTTACATGTAGGTTCTCATTCTTTTCTTCCTTCTCTTTTGTTGATTGCAAACACCATGACCCCCAATGATCCTGCACAGAACACTTCTCATGGATATCATGACAAGTGTAACAATACAGACTGCCAGTTCCACTGCAGTCAAGAAGTCGCAGGAGTACACCAAAGGAATTTTAGATGCACTACCTCCAGTATTTTACTATGTCATGGAAGTATTACCCAACTCTGAAATACTGATATCCGTGAGAGGTCTTGCCACTGACAAAAGAATGAGCTACAGTTTTCTGTATGCTTTAGGACTAAGACACAAAAAGCATGAAATCATTCTGTAGAAAGAAATTAACAAGGACCATTATTCTCTATTTCTCTATTTATTCTCTATTTACTCATTTAGTTAACATCGGCATTTTGCATTCCAGTCTTTTGATAATTGCAACAGTCATAATTTGTTTCCTACGTCCCTCCCACTGTTAAGTTACTCAGATCTTCCCTCATGCTTCGAGCAATTACAAAGAAGCATATGTACTTCTGCTATTATCCATGGTAAAAATACATTGCCTGTGCATTTACTGAATTTCACTGCTTTTTGTGCTCTAGAAACTTGAGCCTTAATGTGCATATGCTGGTGCAGTTACATTATATTTTATCAGTATTCCACCAGCTTGAGTTAGCACCTCTCCTAAATCTACAGTACTTGGCAACAAACTATTTCTCAAAAAATCAGCATTTATGTCACTAATGTTCTATAAGGAAATTGAATCCTGAATTTATCTAGAATTTTTTTCTGATGCTGGGCTTTTTCTCCTAATGTAAACATCTCAGACTTCATGTGGATAACTAAAGGGGAAATACAAGACTCACGCATCATTCTACAGTCTGTGCTGTTCAGGTCAGACTAATAGTCACAAACAGGTCACTTCTGTAGTAAACACCTTGAATTTCTCAGTGGAACCCTTCCTAAATATTAGAGGATGGCAATGTTTTTGTTTCATTTTAAGCACAACAGACTTGTTCTGGGGAAAGGTTCTTGACATTCAGAATGAGTTGTGGGACTTGGAGAGTGAGCTGAGCCTGGCAGAGTGATATGCGGACTGACTGGCAGTAACAGATTAAAACGTGTAAGAAAAATATGAATCAAATCAGATTTGAAAAGCATTTTAAGGCAGCCATGAAGTATGCATGTTAAATCAAAGAGGTGAGAGAAATAGTATGGCTCTTACCCAGAAGACAAGATGTTTCAAGCTTTTCTATGTCCATTCTGAAAGACAGCTATAGGTGAGAGTGAAATACGTCATATAGGCTTGGCCAAAAGAAGCCCATGATATATTAGAAAGTCTATTAACTCAGACCAAAAAAAAATCTTTTTTTTTCCCCCGGTGTTTCTCACAACAGAGCATAGGTTTAGTTTTAGATGGCTCTCATGACATCAGCTTTAGAAGTGACACAGCTGAAGTCCCCTAAAATCCGTAATGAAATAAATCCTGAAGTGGTATCTATAAATGTATTTTGAAGAATCCCCTGAACTCCCTTCTCTCAAAGCATTTTCTAATACGCGTGAAAGAAAATTAGATTGGTTTCTTGACACAAAATTTGTCAGCATTTGCAGATATTTTAAAAAACACCGCAGTATAACTTACTGTCAAAACTATTCAACTGCTTAGATTTTCTTTAGCTGTTAGCTTTTATTCACAGTAATTGTTAGTAACAATGATTTTTGGCATGTTACCCATATTCCCAGACAGCATTACAAACATCTACCTCATCTGAAGTCAGATGCTAAGTCACCATAAGCTAGTGAAAATCAACTATTCTACCAACAACCAATGCAGCTACAATAGACATAAAAATAAATGAAATGTTTTTTTCTCCCCCCTCAGACTGAAAGGAAGTAATTTCAGAGAATACATGGGAGTTGAAAAATCACATATAAACTTTAATGAAGACTGTTAAACTTCTTTTCACATCTGTGAAATAAGTTTAACAAATTACTCCATTCATTTATATGATGAATGACTACTCACATGCAAGCTCTTTATTATATCTAGCAAGAAAGAAAATAACTTTTACATGTTTCTGTAGTTGTTGTCCCCTCCCCCCCCCCCCCATCCTGATGTTTAATGTTCATATTTTCAGTGGGAAAATAAGACAGCTATTGTACGCCCAAAAAAGTGATAATTAGTCTTTTATGACTGTCTTTATGTTTTCATGGCTTTTCTTAACTCTTTTTCACACTATTACCTAATCCACCACTCTATGGCCTCTTAAAAAATGAAACTTATTTTCTCATGGACCAGAAATGAGAAACCTGGATGCAGACAAGCATCCTTAATCTAAAGTATAAAACTAAACTTCCAAACATTTACCTTGCCATGAAGTTAGTAATATTTTAAAGATCATATTAGCAAAGGAAAAATGGTCCAAAACTGCTGGAAAATTGGACACAGATAGTTATGGAGTACCTAACAGCTAGCAAAACTCAATAATTATTCCTTTCTAACTTTCCCATTTAGAAACAGATAGTGACATTTAATAATAATAAAATTAATGGAATCTAGAACTTGGATTAAGTTTTGCAAGGTTGATACTGAACTGCTCAAAGCCTGATGCGTTTAGGGCATGCACAGAAAGAGAACTCTACAAGGGAGCTTTAAATGCTAGACAGCACCTGATGTTGATATTTCTACACAGATTTCTGTGATCCTTTAGTCAATCTGGTTCACACACGCTGAAATTCTGCTCCTGCCTCACTTTAGAGGGCTTACACCATTTTGGTACCTGGGTCTTGAGATTAAAGGAGGCAAAATAGCATGTAGGTGCTTTTTTCAAATTAAAAAAAAATTAAAAATAAAAAAATGACGACTTTATGGTGTGATCCTTATTACCTTCTACAAACAACACAGATACCACTACTTCAGCACATTGCTTCTGCCTGACAGGCCAAGAAATCCTAATAGTACATGGTGTGGTTAACTTTTCTCTCTTTCCTATAAAGTACCTTGATACTGTCCAGACCACGTAAGTCAATTGGACATCTTACTGTAAATTAATGCATGGTTACCAGATGAGATCCCACTTAATATTTCTTTAACAGTTGCTACTGAATGGAGTTTTCTGCATCATGACCAGGTTGAAATCAGTATTTAAATTAATTATGACAGCCATATAAATTAGACATAAGAGACTTCTAAAGCTAATTAGAGTCTGAGAGTTTTAATTTGATGTCTGTCTTGGTGTAATATCTGCTTTATGGATTAAATTAATAAAATTAAGACTGCATCATTATAAATTTCCACTTTCATAGTTCCATAAGTTTTACAATTACATGCCATATTTGAATGATAATTGAATGAAATGAAATCATTATGTTCATGTCTGCTTTCCTACAGACTTTAAAATAGTATTCCCTATTTTCTTCCATTCATAAAAGTCATAGCTACTATAGCTATCCCAACCTAAAGAGCACTGTACATCAATAAATTTGTAGTTCACATATTTGAATAAGAGCAGGCCTAGATGCACGTATGGGACGCTCTCAGGGCCTGTGAGGCACTGTGCATATCCCCTGCCTGCAGCACCAACTTGGTGGGCCAGCTGTGGCACAAGAGCCTCTGTAAGCAGCTCCCACTTTTTACCAGCAATAACACTTTGTCTTTTGCCTTTATCTAAAAGTGCAGCAACAAGTTCTTATATGACCATCATTTTCATCTGAAAGAACAAGTAATGAATAGAGTTATTTTCTTTCAAGAAAATCCTTGAAAAGCCCTGGAGACCAAAAAAGGGGTCCCCTTCATGGACAGAATCTGCACAGAATGCTGTACCCTGACCAAAGACTTGTTCAATACTGCACAAATCAGGGTTCTCAATACCTGAAGGGATGTAAGATCATCGATACTATCCTCTTTCTTTATTCCTTTACGTTCAATAAATGGCATTTTAAAGAATATGTTCCAGTTGAAGTGTCTCTCTTACTGGGATTATAATGAACCAGCACCTTCTGGTATGAAACAGCTACTGAGTTATATTTAGCACATCAATATGCCTAACAGTGATTTTGAGCGAGGATTTATGTTAAAGACAGCTGGAATAACAGGAAATATATAAGAATCATAATTAAGTAAATGCAGCTTAGGGTCAATTCCAGAGTGTGCAGCATTAAGGACAGCAAAGATTCATTGATTTATATCCACTAAGAAAGCTTACCTTTGCCCTTACTTGATTTTGAGTTCTGTACATAAACTATATATCCTACAATATACATTTTAACAAACTATATATTATGTTCAATTTGATGTACTTGACAGATGATCACACATCAAAAGCTGAAAATATTAAGCATAACAATGTCTGATATGATACGTAACTCGAGATTTTCTTCTACTACCAACTACACCGTTCAGTACATATGTATCACAGCACAGTGTTTTGAAACTAAACTTGAGAATATTCTGTTGAAAACATACTTGAAGTGAAGAAAACGCTTATTTTAATTTTAAATGGGGACAAAACATCCTGTGACAGGGGATCACAATCTTGGCTTGAAGATTTGCTTTTGACATTTGTGTTTTCACAGGCAATTAAAATTTAATTTGGCCTACGATGAAAAGCAAATCCTTTTATCCCATAGTTGCAATCACAAGAGGAACATACTGCATTAGAAAGCAGCACTGTAGCTTCAGGTTTCCTATTTGACATTTGTGACATTGTGGAAAAAAATTGATAGGAAAGTCTACACATACACACCTCATCCTTAAACTTTCCTATCTATTAACTAAACGTGATAGTCAATAGTATTTCAATACACAAACTATTAATTCAGATTTTAAGCAGAACGTTTAAAGTGAGGGCTACCTTGTCCATCTGAAATTCTCTGGCATCTTATCATAACAAGTAAAAGCTAGAAAAATAATGATGGAGGCACTGGATTAATAATAAATCCAGACAACTATTTTAAATCAAGCAATAAAAATGTTCTCTATATCCCAACCAAGTATTAATTAGGTACTAGTCAGAAGTGAATCTACTGATATTTTATCAAAAGCTGCAGACCACCTTGACAATTCAGACTGCACAACTTTCTAAAAAAGGACATAGATTTTTCTGAGTTGCCAAAATATCCATCTTTGCATCAGCATCTTCATATTGACAAATAAACTGAAAATAGAAAGTGCACATGAAGGCAGTCAGTTACACAGCATGTAGAACTCTACAACAGGGGAAAGAGAGTCATTTACATATGGTCATCTGTCCAACTTCATTTCAATTATCCAGGACATCAAAATGACACAAAATTTTACACAAGCATCAAAGAGAGCTATTCAGTGATGTGAACAGGTTCATATCTAGAAAGATACTGCACAATAACACCCACTGACAGAAGATCTTGGCAGTTATTATTCATTATCCTTGGTCAACATTCTTCCACATTGGGAATGTTTCATTAGCCTGTATTTTATCCAACTAAGAACTTACAAACCCACAAGAACAAGGGAGTTGAGACCTTTTTGCTAGGAACCGAAACTGCATCAAAAATATTCTAGAAATCAGCATCTCCACTGATTCATGAGAAGAGCAGCCAATGTAATCTCAATGAAACTATCCATATTTATGATTGTGGCACACTCTCATACAGACAAGCCACAAAATGGACACATCAGGTAACAACAACCACCTTATTGAGGTTAGATGGAATAATCAATGCACCTCAAGTGGTCCAGCGAACAAATACATACATAAATAAATGGGGATTAAATTCTACCATTCTAAGCAAACACCTGTAGATGTTACTTAGAAATACTATTAGTATTTACTTTATGCTATAAGCTGTTCCTAGTTTCAGTAAGTGGCATTTTCTTCTTTCTGGAGTTTATAATGTTAAACTACCACTTACAAAATAAACCAGGAGGTTTCAGTCACATATTCAAAGAACAATAAACTATGGACTGGACTATCCCCATTTTCAGATCTCAGCTAAAATCTGTCATGACTTAGTATTCTCTGTGTGCTCCTGAAACCAGTTGCAGTAAGTCTCTTATATTGTTTTACTGGAGGCAGCATCCTCCAATAATTAAGAGTCAATCTTCTGCAAATTCACTACAATTCAAAGTCCGATAACCCCATTTAGGATACAGCCATGTCTGGCACAAAGAAGGTAATACATTTCAGTTGGTCTATTAGTGAGATTTCTATGAAAACTCTAGCAAAGGTATTGCCTGGAGTAAGCACTAGAGTTCGGAACCAAATATCCTTTGCCTTCCAAAGACATCTTTTTATTGGCTCTGCAACGTGTTTGATTTTCCTTATGAGTGGATCTGAATTAGGTCCAATTCTCCTAGGCTCTTTCAAACATCACCTCAGCATACAGGTATTCATTTAACTCCTTTGAACTGCCACTTCTTGAACAGTACATTTTGTTTTCAGTGGGGCTGCAAATCATGTACATAATTCAGAGGATTTGTGCAGTTTATGTCCAGCGCACTCAAGGTTAATTAGAAACGTTAGTAAGTTTAATCACTAGGAACTCATTTAGTACTGCTGTGGATGTCACCTCTAATTCCATATACACCCCATTGTAATTTAGCATTAATTAATGCCCATTTATACAATGACATTGCCATAAATCTCAACAAGTGTGATGTATTCTGAGATAAAAGCTTACTTATGACAACAGACCCAAAAACATAACCACCGCATCATTTTAAAATATAAAAAAAATACGGTATTTTGCTTAGAATATCAAATAAAGATATAGAGGGGTAATTGGCAAAAATGTGTTGAGTTCTGAAAAATTATATAAAACATTAAGAATACAGATTACTATTCTTTTGCATGGATGACAGGAAAGTCTCGTATCTGTTCTTATCATTCTGCTGCAATAGGCAAAGCAGCTAAATTTTCAATAATAATCATACAGTAACAGCCATATTCATGTAAAATAAAAGTATTTTTCCTCATGTAAAATGCTATTAGCCATATTTGAAGGCATTATGTTCAGATATCATTTTTCCATTTCACTAAATGACAGCCATTAAATGCAAAGGCAACTGCATGACAGGGATATTTTTATTACTTCAAAAGGAAGAAAAGGATTAAAATGAGTTTATTCAAAAGTGTGATTTGTCAATTTTTTCTTATCAAGGACTGTGTGGGACAGCTTTAAACCTAAACACTGTGATCTGACCTCCTATTTGAATAAGTTAATGTGATCCAGTGTTCTTAGAAAAGTAGTGAAACCTATCTTTTATATGCAGAAGTCCCAGGAGGAATTTATGCTTTTATACGGTCAGCTGCAAGGTGCCATTTCCTTTTCATCATTCCTGCTTTTATCATATTGTAGTTCTTGACAGCTTAGAGGTTCTTTTTAGAATCTGGTGTATGAGCAACTATATAGAGACATTTTTTGTATGAAGGATTTCTTTCCAGCCTCCTAGGTTTTACAGTCAAATAGATTTCTGCTGCCAGAAACCCTTCTCTTATATTCAAGAGTGACTAATCACCATATTTGATAGAGCAAGCATCTTACCAAAACATCAAATAGAATTAAAATTGACTACCTTAGAGCATTAAAGAAGGATTTTAGACACATCAGGTTCCTGCATTATATATTCTAGGAACTGTAGTGAAAATAATTTCACGTATGTACATACAAAGAGAGAGGTAACCTTTAGCTGGACAAAATACTACTCATTAGGGATTTACTTGGAAGGATTATCCTCCTCCCAGCAGCTGTTTTTCACAGGAGACCCTATATGGTGTGTAGCTGGGGTTTTTTGGTTGATTTTTATAGTGTTCTCTGCACATACTCTCTAAATTGCTTATACTAATTTACATTTTAAAGCATTTATATAGAGAGTTGTGGTAATTAAAAGCATATTACCTATAAGCAGAACAATTCAGTCAAGAAGTACACATTTATCTAATATCTTTAATATACAACTATTTTAAAGCTCTTACATCTTTTAGCTGACTTAGTGTATGTATAAGCTTATTCCTTTCTTGGTAGAAAATTCTAAAGACTTCAGGACAGGAACTAAAAGTTATGCTGGCCAATATTCTCAGCTAACCTGGATCAGCTCTGTTGACTTCAACAAAACAATGCCAGTGTCTATTAACTACAAATTTCATTCCACCAAAAGCGAGCAGAATCAAAGTTACATAGAGTAATACTGGAATTTGGCCATAATGAGCAATCCAAGACAGAAACCTTGAAAGTGTAGTCTCTCAAACCAAACTATTCACGGATTATGCGTAAAACTTTTTTTCTTTTTAATGTAATAATTTTATAGTGCATAATGTAAAGGGATATATTTTTAAGCCTGTAGGCCAAGCACATATTTTGGTATAGAACCACGCTGGTAAAAAGTTATTCCAATGCCATCAAATAATGAAGACTAGTGTGGAATAACAGCAGAAATACATGTGCCATATCTTTACCCATTTCTTCTATTAATGTGCTATTACATATTCCAATGGTACCAAGGACAGACTTTCCTTGAACACCTTTGTTACTCGGGGCCGCAGACAAATATTTTATGCTCAAGTTCTACATAAAATATAGCCTATTTCTAACTCCGGGACAGATGCAATGTAGCTGAAAACAGTTCCATTGAATCCAGTTCAGCTATTCTGATTTGAACCAGAGAAGAAGTGTGCAGATCTTAAATTCTCCTATTATAAAAAAGGACATAGAAGTGATGAGAACACAAGTGTTAAGATACATTGTTATTACACATTGTAACCGATTCCTCTTCTGTTCAGAGTTTGCCTTGGTCCCATGTGGAAAGTGACATTTCAAAAGATAAATCACCTGAACTATATCATTCAGAGGCAAGCACTTGTAGGCATTCCAGTTAGCACACTACAATCAAATTTCAGTGCCCCTCTACGGGTTTATGAAAACCAGAGATGAAGGGGTCACAAAGTAAAGACTACCTTTTGTCTAGGTATTGCCAGAGAAAAGCTTTCAATTCCACTTTGCTTTACAATTTGTTTCAATTCTTGACAAATTGTAAACACCTGTTTACAAAAAGTAGTTGTTAACCTGATGAAGCATTCCTGACTAGTTTATACTAGCTGATTTCTTCTGCATTTCATAATTTTAATTTGAACATGTATGCTCTGTAATGCTCATGGCTCGCAACTCAGCAGACAGTCTCGGGTGTAATGTATGCAGAGAGATGCAAACAACGGGATCTCACTGTTTGAGATAACAAACAATGTGATCTGAGCACATTAGTTCTTTGCTAATCAAATGTAAAGCACAGTTAGTGGAAATGCCCAACTACATACACTTCTTGAACATTAAAAAAAAAAAATAATCCAAAAACCTTAAGATATGCATTCAGCTGATGATAGATGCAGAAATTAACCACTACAACGGTGACATTTCAAAGACAACTTTTTATTTTCCTTTTAAACAGTCCATATTTCATGCAGAAAGAAACTTACTGGTAACTTTTTTCTTAATGAGCACCTTTTATTGTCCTTTATTCTGTACTTGAACAAGCAAACTTTCTTGATCAACTAGGGGAAAAAGACTCCCAACTCTCAAAGCTTCTAATGGATTTGTAGGCTTGCATTCTCCACTATTGAAGCGATGTGCATGTGTGTGTATACACCTGCACATGTATGTGATACAGTTGCCACTTAGGATTTCCTTCAAAAGTCATGTTGTCAACAAAAAGCCAAGCAATATTTTATAGATTCCTACACTGCATATAGCATCAATAGGACATTACAGATTTTTTGTGTAACATGCAGTATTATCATCATCAATATACCACACTTTGAACTCCAAATAACAGTTTCCCCATACTAGAGAATTGCAGCAGCTTACATCAATGTAATTTTCAATGATGGAAACTTCTCTGTTACTAAGCTTTTTTTTGTACAATGCATAAAGTCTGTATTAAAGCCGTTACTGATCACTGTATGGACACAATATAGTCTATATATAGTGTTTTTGCACAGATCATGGTCTTAGGCGTCAAAAAGCTATGCCAATAATAAGCAATTTAATTGTGATAATTAATATGCTACATGCTTAATGACTGTATTTATGGTATAGGAAATACACAAAGGTAAGTTCTGTAACTACACTACAGTCTTATTAAATTTGAAAGTAAAAGCTGTCAAGTGAATATTAAGAAAAGAATGATGCTGACAGTGACCTTTATAACCGCAAGATAATTTGGCAGACGAATCTCCTTTTTTTTCCCCACAATAGAAACCTTAATTACTACAATAGATCCATTTATTTCACAAGGACACATATTTTATGAGTAAATGTATATTTTATTCTGAATTTCTTTATGAAAAATTCATTCACCGGTATAAAGATATTCTATCAAAAGCAAAAAAGTCCTATTGAACAATATTTACATTGTTTCATATGTGTACTTACATAAAAATTTCAAACTTATAAAAAAAAGCTTAATTTTTGTCAATGAAAACAGCATCAAAACAGTCAGACCTGTCAGGTTTGATAGCTTTATTGTTTGAGTAAGATAAACTACTTACTCGTTGACTAAATAATTTCTAGTCATAATTTCTGTATGTGTTTGGACTTCTCGATTTAGAATGACAGCAGTACAGTCTGTCCAGAAGTAATTGCTATATATATGCCAGATGTTGTAAAAATCTGGACATATTCATTGTAAGGGAAAAAATGAAGCAAATACCGTAGGAATGCAGAAATGCATCACTTAATGATGTAATCTATATTTTTGGCATTATAGGTCAAAGAAATAGAATAAAAAAAATCCAGAGCATTTATTAATACTTATTAATATTGCAAAAGGTTATTTCTCTATACAATTCTTGATAGTGTCTTGACTCTAACAGAGCTTTGCTTGGCTGGAAATTTGAAGGCTTGCTCAAAGAGTACTAGCCCATGGAAAAATAATAAAAGCTGAGTGCATATGTGCATATCTGCACACATGTGTGGGTGGCAGTTGTAAGGTTGTCCTATTTTTACTTCTTATTACAGCTGAAAGCATGTCTATTAAATCAAAAAAATATAATTAACACTCCACAGTCCTTAAGATATTTCATTGTATCAAGCATATTCAAGTCAGAAATAAAATCCGAATAAACTCAATTGCTACCTCAATTCAAGCACTGTGACCTTGAGTAATAACTACAGACACACAGGAGTGTTGAACTAAATTCTCTTTCCTCTATAAGCTTTGTCACATAAAAAAGCCCCAAAACCACACGAGCAGCAATGGAGTATACCAAATATGAAGAGGCACGTTTTACAAGGAATACTACCATACGTATATTTCAGTTAATTACCGCATTACAATTATTTATGCTCAAACATTCTTCTACTACTGTTAGGGCTGTAAAGCTAAGGATCAGGGCCAGAAACAATGAAATTACTATCTACAGGATACTGTTGGCTCAAGTCAGACAGTACAGCTACTACAGACATCTGCATGCCATGGTTTATTTTAAAGAAAGGCCTTTTAGTGTAATTTTGAAATGCTTCCAACCCACAGTCTGCGCAGCTGCTATTATTCTACACATTCAAAATATTTACGAACCATTACCATAGAATCTTTGCATTAGTTACCCTTCAGTGCCCAAACCTATACAACTGAAGAGACAGACACTCATTTAGCACTCATGGTTTCTTCTTAACCAGATACTTTACACCCAACACATCTCTTCACAATATTTAGGGGGATACAGAACATAATACTAAAACTGTGTTTTTCCTACAGGGAGTGAATTGCTTGTGAAAACAAAAAGAAGAACTCTTCAAAGCTAACTAGTCATCTCATCCTTAATGCAGGTACAGAAAGTACATTGTCAATATCTTTTTAAAGGTACTCCTCCAAGAATAATAAAATACATGAAGTATTTTAAAGCAAATATGTCAAATACCTAGATTTCACAAGACTGTAAAAAAAGAGGGGTCTGAAAAATCCACACTGAGACAACAAATGCAAACAACTGATCATATTTGTAACCGATGTTGACCTGCATCTAAATATGGTCACTCAAAGCATACCAACAAAATTCTGATTTTAACGTGTATGTATCTAACCAACCTTAAACACAAGCAGTTTAATAATGAGCTGTCCTTCCAAAACTTTTAGTCACCTTAACCTACCTTTGATACAAACCACATTTTTAATAAGAATTTATAATCTACTCCATCTGTTTTATTATAGCTAGATAGATGGTTAAAGGAGTAATAATGGTTTCTCTCAGATGTTCAACTTCCTGTTCAGTCCTGACAGGCCCCTTCCTTTGCAGTGCCACCTGTTCATGACAGAAAACTGACAAACTCCTCCTCCAGCCCAAGGGCAATGAATCTCAAACAGTGAACTCTACAATATCATAAACACTGGATTTAAATGGCTATTTTATCAAGGTCTATTATTTTGAATTATCTTCATAACGTTACTAGATTGCAATAGGGAAGCTTAATGTGATAATTAACTTATATAAGATACCTATTATAGACTGTTTTACTGATAACAATGGATGATTCTTAAAATAACTCTTTCTATTCATAAATGCATTTCAAATAAGCTAGTCATCTCTCAGCTCCAAGAAAAATGTATCTATCTAAAAGTGAACCACACTGTACAGAAGCTTGGTGAAGAAACACTGTTTGAAACTAGTACAGATTCCACTGGTTTACAATTGTATAATATTTTAAAAAATATTTTATCCTAGAATTGACTACACTCAGGCATCAATTCACTGATTCAATGATTGATTACAGGAATCAACCTCTTCACAAGATGGATACACAAAAATATTGTGGAGAAATTAGGTATTTTAAAACTTATCACTGATTTTACTTTTCAGCTGAAGCATAATGTTATTAAGACTGCAGTCAAAGGCTAAGAACATATGTTATTTGATGTCTTAGATGAATCATGCTATGCAATAGATGTTCTGAAGTCTCATTTTTAAGAGGATCATCAGTGTGAAAGCTCTTAATACACTGCTTTACTCTGTCAAGATTTCTAATACCACCAGCTAGACTGCCTGATATGCCTCAAGGTAGATCTTCCTTGTTCTCACACAATCAAACACATACAGCATCATAATGAGTGCATGAAAGACTGACATCCATAAGGTGCCCCCTGCGAAACACTTCTCTAAAGTCTGATTATTCCAGGACCCAAGCATAACAGTCACAGTTAATGATGTCAGCTGCCACAGCAAGATGCCTCAGGCATTCCTCTCCAAGGTCATCCAGCAGCATTTCGTGTTTCACATGTATGTTATTATTCCCTTTAAGCACAAATGCTATTATCTGTCCAGTATGTCCGGACTTCTGAGTATGCACAAAAGAAGCCACTAAATGCTAAATTACAAAACGCAGCAAACCTTACACCTCAAAACTTACAACACTTCTGTTGCTCTCTCTAAAATTTAAAATATCACCTTTAACATTATTTTATTCCCTGGTTTTACAGCACTTACAGCAAAGATCACTTAAAATTGCACCTCCCGGAAATAAGTAATACCCAACCCTAAGAATAAGAGTTTACAGATTGACAGTTAAACAGCAGGTATACATGAATGAGAAACTGTGGGAGTTCAAGGTCTATCAATGATCCAAGGCTAAGGTACGTAAAAGCTTACTACTCTAACAGCTTAGTTTTCAAAAAGGGGGACAGATATGGAAGTAGAGTCACAGTGAGCTGATCATTAGGAAAAGACAGTTAAAGTAATGGACAAATGAAATAGCTCCAGCAAGAAGTAAGCAGTGTAACTTTACCAGGACAGCATACTTAAGAAAATGGTTTCATATCTTGTTAAGAGCCAATACGGGTTTCCCCATCTCCAAATATTCAAGGAAAGTACTAATGTACAAAGTTCTACATGTTCCTTGTAAGAAATTGAAATCTACGCCGGGGGGGGGGGCGGGGAATGGGACACACACGACACAGACAGGTCTTTCAAAAGAACTGCAGCTCATTTCTCTTAAGTCCCATTTCTGCATATCAAAGTACATCCCAGACAAATAACTACAGCCAATTGCTAGAGTTTCAATCAGCACTAAGCATATGTTTGACAGCACGTGTACTTCTGCCCCTGGGGCTTTCAGTAAACAGTAGAAGTGAAATATGTCACAACTAAACTAGCGTAAGTTTCAAGATACTTTTCAGTTGTGGAAAAAATGATAAAGCATAGATAAAGTCCCACAAAAGAACTTTAAGCTATTTTGCTCAAGCCACGGGAAATCATCAAGATTAACAGAGAAGCATGTAAAACTCTGGATGCAGAATCTCACTAATTGTCTTATACATGTCAGAACAGCATGGAAAAGAAACATCTCAGAAACCGCTTTCTCAACTCCCACACATGTTCTTACGCTCAATGGAAGAATGAAGAAACATGCAGTCATAATGTTACTGTGCCTGCTTGAGAAACAAATTGTGACAAACATTACTACCATCTAACAAAACTGAAAAACAGTGAAGTCAGAGGTCATGTTTGCTCTCTCACGGGTAGCACAGCAAGGTCGTTACAGAAGGCAACATCAAAGCATTTGCCTTGCTGTTGCTTTGACACTGTTTTCCCAGATACCACCCCTTACAAGAATGGTTCCATTAATTTTTAGGCCCCCACAGTGCTCAGTTTATGCTCACTTCCAATCTCTTTCTTACCTTATGATACTAATGAAGACTAAACCACAGTTGCCTTGTGTTTCCAACATTGCTTTGTGTCATAACTGATGCTTCTACCATTTGCCTAGTTCAGTTAGGACAACAGTTACTGTTGTATCGAATCAACCGTACTGTGGTGCACTTCTATAGTATGTTGGTACTGTGTAGTGCAGCAGTGTGTCTGTCTTTCCCAGCATGCCAAAGCACGTATCTAAAAGGCTGCAGAGGATTTCTCTCCTTTCAAGGCTTACATTCAAATAACTTACTACAAGTAATTCCCTTATTTCATCAAGGTTCTAGAATTTTTCACAACCATTCTACACAGCATTAAAACGGCACTTCCATTGACATCATAACCACTTAGGCACTTGCACTGACATCATAAAGACTCCTCTGGGGCTGTTATCCCATCCAAGGAAGTATAAGAGACACTTCACTGACACTGTAACAACTCCAGCGCCTGGAATGTGATGGTAATGGCTCCTCTGGGGCTGTTTCCATGTCAGTGGAAACATCTATGAGACACTTCCGCTGATGTATAAAAAGTGCTAGCATCAGTATCACAAGCAAAACCCTAGAAATCTGGCAATAAAAATGAAATTATCCAGCTAAACAAGAAATTTTAAAGTGCTCAATGAAAACAGAAATTTTCAGGACACTTGTATGTTTGTTTCAGTTTGACTGAAATATCCTCATACATACACATTACCAGAAAACCTCAAATAAACACCCACCTCCTCCCAGATAAGACATCAGCAGGCACAGAGAAAGAGAGTGCCTTAAAATAACAGTGAATGTACTGGCCCCTTATGAATTGCACTTGTAATAAACTTTGTATTTAAATTAGTTCCTTAATAAGAAGTGTTTTAATTAATATTTCATAATTTCTCAAGAAAACTAATGAATAGTTAGGAGTCAGAATAAGTAATTTTCATTCTATTGGTTGGTCATGATTGACTCGAACTGCTTGATGAGTGCTTGTTAATAAAATGTACATTTTGTAGCCATAATCCTTCAAAAAGTAACGGTCATGGGAAAATTACTAATGAATGAATTATCTGAGGTCACAAACTAATTATCAGCCCTTGTGCAATTTGTTAAACTAAAATAACAAATCCAATTAGCTTTCACCAGCTATCTATAACTAACAACAACTAACAATTATAGTTACTATTAGAAACCATGAATGAGGGGCTTTTTGTTTATATTATTTTGGTTACAACATCTTCAAAATTTTCTCTTTGCATCTACTTTATGGACACAGTTTTTCTGTTAAGAAAATCCCCTTCAATAGATTCTCCAAGGACTGCTGTTGTAGATCCTACAAGATTGGCAGGATCACAGACCTCGTACTGGGGGTCCATGTTCTACAACCTAGAAGATGTCCAGGAGAAGTTTCAGAAAGCTCACAACCAGCAATGAACACAAGCCAGTGCTGAGCTAGAACAGCAAGGGCAACGCTCTAGTAAATAGAAGCAATAGGAAGGTTATAACATGTATACACAGCAAATACGGAAATCATGCACTATCAAAAAGAAATGCCCATAGACAGAATTTCCTATTGACTTTTGCAGTCCTGTAGATCATATCCACATAGCCACTCTGCTATCTAAAAATTAAACTTTTATGCATTAACTTCGAAATTGTGTGACTTAGTTTCTGTAATTGTAAAACATTATTAGCCATGTACTGATTTCAGAATTTGTTGCAAATATCTAGATTCAGACAACCATTCATATAACCAAAAAAAAAGTGATTTTCCATGTATGTTGGAATGTTTGTGTTGTCAACCACTTATTTTTATTCAGAAATTAACTCTAGTCAGAAGGAACCTATTAAGATGATATAATCAGCACTACATGTGGTAATGCATTAATACCTCAGACGCTACTCCTGTTTTGCTATTACAATCTTACTTCAATTAGAGGGTGGCTGCTTTTGAACTCTATTGCTTTCTTCAATTCAATTTTTCTTTGGTTTAGAATTTACTTGGAACTCTAAAAGTAAGTTTATTTTTTTCAATGTTATGCAAGGACATTGGACTGTAAAAGTCTGCCTTGTGAACCATAATATTAAATAGTTTGGCCTTGGAGACAAGAGAAACACCTATAGAAGCCCACATTGAGCTGCAGAAAAATCACTGCTATGTGGTGATTGAATTGCAACAGCAACACTGGTCACACACCTGATTATAACAGCACTAAGAGAAAATAAAGAAAAACAGCCTTAGTAAACTGAAATTAAAACACCTTTCAAGGGAAAGATCACTGCAATAAAAGGAAGGAAGGGGAAAGACCACACCATCCCAAACAAAAAACAATTCACCAATATTAAAGGAATTAGCAGCAAAGATTAGAAGCCTATCAAGTCCTTGCTCTTATCAAGAGGCTTCACTGTGGTACAGATGGGGTCAAGATAACTCTTGAAAAAAAATGAGAGAAGGAAAATCAATTTGTAGTTTGTGAAAACAGGGACTGTTTGAGATACTGAACATGTTTATTGCTCTGAAACTCATTAGGTACAAGAATCCACATATTGAGCAAATATCATGATAGCTGAAAAGAAAGAAGAATCCAAAGTTTCTAAAAGGTGTAGGAAAAACAAGATGAGATAAAAAAAACCCCAACAACTACAGAATCACTGGGGAAATAGGGGAGCTAGAGTTGACCTATTAGATATATTCTTAGTGCACAATTATAGAGACCAAAAAAAGAGAACGCAATTTGAATATTTTCAATAACTTTGTGACAATTATATTACTGCAATCTATATTTTTAACGAAGCAGATGTATTAAGTGTTTACACTCATGACATCTGGATGAAGTGAAAAGCTACTAAAAAAAATAATCACCAATTCATTAAAACCATTAATAAACACTTGGTTTCAGCAAAGAATTTAAACATATGCTTGACTGTAACAGCCCTTAAACTTGACAGAAACCAACATGACTTCAGTAGATAACAAAAGCTAAAAACAAATTCCCTGACAGGAACAGACCAACGGCTTTATCACCAGAAGCTTTATCTACAACAACTGCCAATTTAAGCACAGACAAGGCTGAATTTTAACACTTGTTCAAAGCATGGGGACACAGAACTAATTTCAGTGTGGAAACAGCTAATAAAGCCAGCTTTAAAACGAACAATCAACAGAAACGGCCTCTGCAAAGCATACCCTCACACGCACTGAAATACGTAAGAACACTTCTCAGCACAACCCTTACAGCACCGAGAGCCCTCCAGCCCAAAGCCCACAGGCAAGTAGTCAAAGGAAAACAACATTAGCCGCCATACCGTTAGCAAAGGAGAAGCGAGGCCCCGCGGCACCACCTTCAGCCGGCAGTTTCGATAGCTTCCCAGACCGAAGCCGTCTCTGAAGCCTCCACAGCCCTCACACACACCGCCAGCCCGCCCGGAGCCCGGCGGCTGAGGTGAGGGGCCGGGCGTAGGGGAGCTGAGGTGAGATGAAGCGAGGGTGCGCACTGAGGCAAACTGAGATGAGCGGTTGAGGCGACGCGAGGCGTCACGTGCCACCGCCCCACCCCGCGCGGCCTCGCCCCGCCCCGCCCCGCCCTTCGACTTCCGGAAGCTTCTCGAAGCTTCTCGAAGCTTCCAGGCAGGGCGCCCTGGGGTAACTGCGGGGGGGCGGCCCCTGGTCA
>JAHREE010000429.1:5484363-5742162 GCA_033628505.1 Tringa tobata
TATTTTTATTTTACATTATTTTTATTTTACATTATTTTTATTTTACATTATTTTTATTTTACATTATTTTTATTTTAAACATGGGGATGGTTCAGTGGATGGCATGTGGTAACAAGTGCTATCTTAAGGAAAATATGATTATAATAAAATTGTGTGGTGATAGTGAACTTAGCATATTATAATGCTAAAGTTTACTGAATGTGATAGTTTATAGATAAATCTCTTGGGGATATAGGTAGTATTTTATTTTGCAGAAGGTGGAATCAACTGTCACAATTACATACTGGTAAAAATTTCCAGCTTAACATCTATCAGCTTCATGCAGGCAGCACTACCTGTTTGTCTTGCGTATGTGCTAAGATACAGAATATAAAACCTTGCAAAGTTTTAAATGGAAACATTTTATTGTGTATTTCATGCATCTGCTTACTAATGCTCTCGTAGTAAAATATCTTAAAATGGAAAAGCTTCATATTAATCTGCCTAGGTAGTTAGAACAAGAATTTGCTGAAAAACTTGTTTATTTCTTTATAATATTCCTGTTATTGATATTTTGATATTTATTCTGTACTAGTTTCTTTCGGGGTTTGGCGCTTTATTTTAGGCTTAGACCACAACACATGCTGTTAATTCAAGGCAGAAAAATTTCTGCTCTTGCTGCAATTCTTTCATGGCTGTGTCTATTAATGCATGTATATATTATTTTCAGGCACAAAACAAGCTTGTACACAGTAGGTTAAGCAAGAAAATGATGCAGACATTAGGACGTTTATAACTGTCATTTCTTTATTTACCATGCAGTGATGAAGACATGTAATCTCCACAGCAAAAGTCTGTGATTCTCTGCCAGCTGGCTGCCTGCCTTAACTTAAGGGAATAGTAATAAATGGAGCCCAAGCAAATGGCCACCATCTGGGTAAAGCTCAAGTGAGCTTGTTTGGACAAGGCTCCAGGGTCATGTAAATGAAATGGACTTTAATGTTAAGATGCATCTGTGAACATACAATTCGTCCTTATATAAAGTCTGTCTTGATTCAGTGCAGGTGCAGAAAGTTGGCAGTATTTATAAGCTAGATATAATTTAGTGTTTTTTAAAGATGAACATCATTTATGTGTATAAACAGCCATCTGATGCCTATCTTCCAAAGCACCCTTGAAAACAGAAAGATAATATTAAAAATAAGTAAAAAGGAAGAGGACATGGAGCAGCCATATAGGTAATGCCTTCCAATGGGCTTATTCATGCATATCGATTCTCTGTTATTTTTATCAGTACGAAATAATGCCAATGTTTTCCTTGTACGTTTGTTAAAATTGTAAGATTTTTGAATGCAAAGAAAAATGTTGCAGTTATACACACTTCTTACCTGATACTGTCCTTTTAGCAGCTACAATGTAATGCATTGTTAAACCTGTGGTATTTTGACCTCCTTGCTTTAGTTGAATCCAGATTTAGTTTTTCTGCTTATGATTGCTGAAATTTATTATTGCTACATAATATTTTAACCTTTCTCGAGTACTTCATATTTTGACAGATACCTTGTATTTGGCTTTTGGTTTTGGATCTCATTCAGTAAAAGACTAACTTAGCTTTGAGAAGATATTTGATTATTTTTTAAGTTAATATAATAATTGAAGATAATACAGTGCATGACTTGGCATGTTTTACTTCAGTCTGTGCTTGATGGTAAATGTTTCTTTCAAAGAACTGGTTAGTGCCTCTGTGTATCACTTCTAACATTAGGAATCTTAACCTGACCTTTAGCTGTAGTTCTGAGTCTTTGGGTGATCTTTTCATTACTTGACTGACCATGTTTTTTCAATACAAAGCTATTAGTTCTGGTATAACTTTTCATTTTAAATTTTGCTTGTACGTATCTATATTAGGTGATGTACATACAAAGAAAATTATACATATGCGTGTGCCCCATATTTCAGCAAAACAAAACCAAACCTGCATCTGCATACTGCTGTTGTTGAAAATACATAAACATACACATAATAAAGAGCACTGTAAGTCTATGTTATCAATTATGGGTGATTCAGGCTTTATCAGCTGCCTTACAAATATGAAAGAACCTAAATTCCTAGTTCACAGCTTAAAATTAATGACAGATTCAGACTGTACAGTGGCAACCATGGTCAGCATTGCCGTTTCCATTCCCTGCCCCACACACACCAGATGAATTTCCATTTATGCTTTTTTCTTATTTGTACAGGACCTTACAACTGCACGGGAACTTGCTCTTGTATGTGTGTCCAGCAAGAAGCGAGGGGTAGCCTGTTTCTGCCAATTAAATTCTCTAGCACCATGCTTTTCACTGAGTAATGCCTCAGCTGGACTTGCAATGTAGTCACCCTTTACGTTAACAGAACTGAGACACAAGCGAGGACTCTTGTGGCTCATGAAGAGCAACTCTTCCAGCTGAAATAAAGGGATCATCCTTTTCATTGAGCTAGTGGGAGCTGTGCTAAGCTTCTCGGCTGGAAGTTGCTCTTTACATCTTGCAAGAGACTGATTTAAAATCATTCCTTTGAGGGCAGCTGGGGTGACGAATTTGTTTGGGAATTAAGCAGCTGCCCCTCAAAACTATGCGCTTACTTTTAAAATCCAGTTACCATAACAACTGTACAGTACTTCTGCTCTCAAACAAAGCACTTTTTTTTGTGTGTTAGGAAGCTTGCACTCCAGGATAGAAGCTGATTTACTTTCCCTGAGGAAACACACCATATGACATGTAAAATGTCGTGGAGTGAGAAATCCAAAATGGAGCCATAAAACCACATTAGAAATAAAATAGCTTATACCCTTTCAGAATATTTAAATTTTTTTTTTTTCTGAATAAATAGGAAGATTAAGTCAAACTGTACCGTTAATAGTATCAAGGCGGTCATCAAAAGGACAGTTATTATGGGAATGGCTCTGATAGGCTATGAAGGGGTTGAATGCCAGACCCTGGTACCCTCAGGCATATGTAAATAGTCATCACTAAGAAGCCTACAGATGCCACACTTATGTTCTCTACTAAAGATAATGTTGTATGGTGCTGATTGGCAAATACAATATAATGATGATCAGTGTAGCTTGTGCTGAGCTAGTGAATACTATATGCAATAATTTACAGATCAGATTCTTACTGCCTACTGACAACTGAATAATAGTTTCAATTTTATATCGTCCTCTGTGTTAATGTTATCCCATTTCTTCATGTTACCATTATCTTTTCTTTCCCCCCTGTTCTGTTGTAGTATGGCAGTTCTGCTAGTATCTCTGTGATCAGTTAGTGATTTAATCTAATTGAGAGCCTTCCAGTAATAATAATTCAATACTGTAATGCCCACATAATATTGTGCAGTGAACACCTTGTCATCATAATATAATTCCAAGTTGTCATAAGCATACTTTGTCAGTTTTAACATCAGAGAGGTCAAAAATTACGTTCTGAGAAGATTTTGTAAAAGGGGAGGCATTCCCTAAATTTTGCTACAAAGAGAACAGTTTTCTGTGTTCTGTGCAAATTACGTTATCGTAATTTGCAGTTACAGATCATGGTAGTAAGTGAGAGAATTGAAACTTACGTGTTATCCTTACTAACATAGTTGATTTTGCTGCCAGAGAGTTGCTCTGAGCACCTCTACCCTTTGTCATTTTATCTTAATGCAGTTTAGTTTGCAAAGTTTTTGAAAAGAGAAATATCAGCAATCCTACAGTCATTATACAATGAGCAGATAGGATTTCTGAGAAGAAAAACGCACACCAAAACCCAACACCCAAAGCAAAACATGCAAAAACATTTAAAAAAGAAAAATATGGTCCTTTCCATGTTTGAATTTAATCTTGTAGAAAGTGTTGGTGTCATAACATCTGCAGAAATTAACTGCTTTCAAAAAAGATTAACCAGAGCATTCTAAAACTTTGTTGGAAATACTTGACACTGGTATATGCCTTCCATATGTTCACATTCTTTTTTTATTGTATGTTTTACATTTCTTACACCATTTGGCATTGAATATCTGCATTTCTATGCATGTGAATGTGTGTACAGAAAAAAAGAGCCTTTGTTGCTTAATGCAAGCAATCTCATATGTCTAATAGAGTGTGTTAAATACATATCCTAATTGTTAGAGGTTACTTAAATCTACAAGAAATGAACTTACCATTTAATTAACTCTAAGCCAGATTAATCAACAAATGTATGATTAGGTAATTATTACCTTTTTACAAGTCCTGTTGCCACTAATAGATTTCAGAATGTAGAACACAAGACTTAAGAGTCAATATGCCATTTGGGAAATGTGTGGAACCATATAATTGACATTTCAAAATGTACCAACTACCACTGCAACAAGATGCTTATGTAATGTACAATTCGGTGCCATGTCAAGGTATTATGTACTTTATTTTAGCAACTTGCATGGTCACAAAGGCCTCTCATGCTGATAAAAGCAATCGAGTGGCAAATTACCAAGACTGCTTATGGAATAAGGACACATGTATTAAGGTACTGTTTCTGCTGCTTGCCTACTAACATTTCTATTCTAATGACTTCAGTTACTTTCTCCGCTGTTTACTTCAAAGACTAACCACTGAGTGGTATTCATAGAGCCAGATGCTGGAACATCAGAACAAGCGTAGTTTGACTCCTGTGGAACTACTCATATTACTCTATTATTTATCTTCACAAGTTTTTGTTTTTTTTTTTTTTTTCTCAAGTACTTTGTTTTAAGTCTAGTGTATATATATGGGTCTGTTGAGGAAGTCCTTAGGGAATGGTATCTTTGTACCTCTTTTACAGATAAGTGTTTTTTAATGTTAGATTAGAACTCATCAGAGAACAGTGATTCGCAAGAAAAGAGGGTTTAAAAATTGAGCAACAAAACCAAGAACCTCCCAAGTGAGATTTTTTTTTTAATACGTTTTTCAATTTCTGTTCTTTGATGAAAGGCAAGTATTGTGCAACAGCAAATGCAATTTATGAAGGGCTAGCCTATTAAAAGGAATATTTTCATTCTGCCACAGTTAAAGATTAGAAGGTTCTAAATTTTCAAGACTGTTGCTGTCTCTCCAAAGTAACTTCAAAACTACTTTAAAATACACTTACGAACTCTTAGAATTAACAAGGATTTGTATTTAATGAGAGTTATACAGATATATTTTATCTGAAGCTACTTTCCCAAATTTTAAATAAAAGGGATAAAATACTAGAAGTGATTGCCCAGATATATTATGGAATTTCCATTCTTGGAGACTTTCAAAACTTGATTGTAAAAGGCTCTGAGCAACCTGATCTGACTTTAAAGTTAACCTTGCTATGAGGAGGAAGTTGGATTAGATGAGCTCCAGAGATGTCCAATCTATATTTTCCAGGGATTCTGTGATTACTAAATGACAGTGCTAAAACAGGAAGAGTATAATTTGGTTTTCCATCCTTTAAAAACATGTAGGGTTAAAACTGTATCTACAATGTCACCACACAGTTCATGGTAGGATAGCTCTCACTGAAAGTGACAGTGAGTGTCATCTCACATTCTTTGGAGTAGTCTGGCTAATGGAGTATAAGTAAGAATGCTTAAACACTTCCCTCTCAACCAGGCTTGCTTTCTCATTAAAAGTGTAGATTTCGATTTTGTTTCATGATAAAACTTACTAAAAACTAAAGATTACCTGTACTATCAATGCAATAAAAATATGTATATAGCTTAGCAATAAAAAAGAAAAAATAATTTCAAAACCCATATCAAATAGCTGCTTCAAATCCAGATTTAAATTAATTCTAGAATAAGCCTTGAAAAATGCTGTTTGAAAAATGTTCAAGCATAAATAAGTCATTTTAATAGATGTATGTTACCATATTTTCAATGTTTAGTATTTCTTATGTAAAAGATTATTATTTTAGTTCTTACGAATAATATCCTCGGATCTTCTTCTTCCAGTTAGCATTGTGCCACCAGTCTTTTTCACTATGCTTGCTTTAATGGTAGGGAGTAGTTAATATACTTCTGTCTACTGAACTGTTACCTAAACAAATTGTAACTAAGAGAATGTTTTCTAATCTGCCACATAAAATGTGAATTATAATGTGTAATGTACTTTGCATAGTAGAAAGAAACAAATTAGGAAGGTCATTTGTGTTCTTGGAAGATTACAGTGTATTAGAAGAGGGAGTGTGGATGGAAAGAAAAAAAGATCTTACAAGCAAAGTCATCTTTTGGACAGTAAATCAAATACCTGCCTATACAATTTGTTTAAACTGCAAGACTTGACCTTCACTTCTAGATCTGAGAATCCACTAGCTCTGTAGTTGAATGGACAGTGAGCATGGTGAAAAGCTTTGAACTGAGTAGATTCCAGCTTTGTAAACCTTAGCATGTGATAGTAGAGGCTGGTGATTAGTTTTTTACATCTCCTGTGATACATGTGTCAGCTCTTTTTTGCACACGTATTATAAGCTTGCTTTGCACTTCTGCCTCATTCTTCTCCAGTAATACTGTCTGCGTAATTTCCCATTTTCTTTTGTATTTAGAGTGTCCTCTTTGACTTGGTTTTACTTCACTTACTGTACTGACAAAAAGCAGTAATGACTTTTCTAGAAAGCAAGCAATGTCATATAGCTTTGTCTGACATAGTCTGAGCAGAATTAGACTTGCATGTATTATTTATGAAGTAATATGTAGCAAGAGCAAATGCTGAAAGTAGCAGTGACCCAGACATCTGAAGACATGAGGATGCCTGACTTGCACTGATTGGAAGGTCTTTACTGGGTTACAGTAGGCCTGAGAAGGGTTCAAGTCCACATTTCTAACAAATTTAATTACCTTGAGATCAGAAGTTAAGTGCTTCTTGTGTTTGCTTCGGAAGTCATTTGCTACTTTCACTGCATCTTTGCTAACCCATGTACCCCTGTTTAAAATTGCCAATCTAGTATAAAAGAAATTAATCTCATCAGTATGTGCACACTATGTGGTCCATCGCTGAGAAAGCAAATACCTGTTTATGCTTCTGGCTCCGTTTGTTTAATTGATAGTCATTAAATATAGTGCCTCTGTTACTTACTTGGGCTATTACACTTCTCACACATGCTAATCTAATAATTGTGACTGCCTATGTTTTCATATTAGTTTCTTGATAGAACTTAACTAAGTCAGGGACTTAGTCCTTTTCCTTCAGAATAGGATTTTTGGGAGCACGGCTGGACTACTGCTCTTGGCTATGGAAGGAGATGATAGCCTGCAGTCTGTGTTGTGCAGTAATGCAAAAAAATACCCAAGTCGAGTCCCCCTAAAATTGCCACAGAAAAGCAGAATGAAATGGTGACTCTGGTTCAGTTTGGATGAAGAAGAGGTGTAGGCTATACAAATGTGAAATACAAATTATATATCAGATTTAGACAAGTTTTTAGCTTTGGGGAATTGTTACCTACTTTTAGATATATGATTGTGCCTCTTTGTCAATAATACCTCTGAAAAGAATGAATAAAGTAGTTCCTTAAGAGCCCTGAGCATTGTGACCTGTCACTTGCCATGAAATACTGAATGCACATTAAAGCATTCCAAATGTTCTAACAGGTTTATGCAGGTATCCTTGCTATGGTCTTGTTCCTTGTCAGGCTCAGGAGTTTACATACTATGAACAAAATCATTATTCTCTATACAAACAACTGTTTGAACAATATGCTGGGAGTAGGGTATACACAGTGATCCATGAGATAGGTCATTTTTCTTTTTGACATTTACAATCTGGTGCTGTACCATCTCCTATTTACTCAATGCCAAAATACTAGCATTAATTTCTGTATAATTAGTGTCTAAAAGGTCATTATCCTTTTAGGGACTAATATTTGAGGAGAGGTTGGGAGAAATGAAAATTTTGGGGAAAGGATCAGGATTTTTCATTCTGTAAAAACATATTGTAAGAAGTGCAGGACCTCAAACATCATTCAACCATTGTCACAAAAAAATAACCTTTCTTTATAAAGCTATTCAGCTGCTAAGGGATAAGTCTAAGAACTATGTATTATGCTATCAATATTAAATTAGAAATGCGGCATAAATGAATTAAATCTGTCAGACTTTTTTGTTTAGTTTTAATTTACTGAGGTTTAACTAAAATCTCATAGAATTCCATGCATGTGTTTTCCACTTATCACCTAATGTATTTTTGTGAGTTGACAAAATACATAGCTAATGGACTATGCAAGAAAGTAAGTTAAGATAAAGAGATAAAATGCCTGGGAAACCCAACATAAATATATAAATATTTTTTCAGAGTACTGGCAAGTTACAAAATAATAAATATTTAAAGCAAGTAGGTTTTTAGCAGATTCCACTGAAGTTTTTTTTTGTTTGTTTCATTGCGTAGGAGCAGGAGACATAGGCAAAAAAACCCAAGAAAATTGTTTAAGCTCTAACATAGTGTAATACTGATGTTTTCTAGATATATGTAAACAGAATTCACTTTGAGAGAGGGAGAAAAACAAAGAAAACTAACAACAAATTCTGCTTCTAAAGATATTTGCCATCCAGCAAAATAATGCTGGCCCTAGCACATTTTTGCACCGAATTTTAGGGTGGTATTGGTTGTGTTCAACTGGTGCACTGAGAGTCTCCTTGAATCGTTGAGTGAGAACCACAAGATGAAAGGAAAAATCATTTACATTTTACTTTAGGTAAGGAAATAACTAAAAAGTACAGTTTGTGATCATCCATTGAGGGATACAGTAATTATATGTTACATTTGAAAAACATTAGATTTTAAGAATTACGGTGAAGTCCAGCAGTTTTCAAACTCAGGCTTAGGAAATCCAGTAGAAAATATTTCTACCTGTGTACTTAGGACAGAACTACTTAGTCCTAGGTCAGATACCAGAATGAATAACAAAGGTAATCAGTGCTTCGTTTTGTTAAAAGCTGTTTCTATTTGCACTTTTCTTTTCAGTATATAACTCCCTTTTAAAATTATTTATTTCCCATCTAGAAGAAGAATGTATCTTTACTGAAGAGTCAATACGTGCTTTACTTTATTTTTGTAGTGGAGTTAAATTTTTATTTCCCTGCATGTAGATATCCACGTAATCACTGCTTATTGCAGCAGAGCTAAAACATCTGCATTTCTGTTTTTTCTGAGATATTTTCATGTCTATGGACAATGAACTTGTAGGGACTGAATGGTACATGCAAAAGAGAGGAATGGGTATGAATCTTTAGTTTTCTGTGAATAAATAAGTTGTTGAATAACGCACATGAACTAGGATCAAATGCTGGGTATGTGATGGCCTCCTGCAGAGATATCATGCAAGATCATGATACTGAAGCGTTTAAAATCGTAATTTTTTCATTAAAATATTTTGTTAAATTACATCATGTAAAATAATATGTTTGAGTAGAAAAAACACATTTTTAACAGTTAATAATCTATTCAGGTGAAACAGAGTTAGAGTGTCAGTAAGTAAGGTTTTAGACCTTTTTAGCATGATTTTTTAAGAATTTTGTGTTTTCATTTACTACATTTTTGTGAGTGTCGTATGATAAAGCATTGAGGTATGTCAGCTTTCAGAAGTAAAAAGATGTATTACATTCAGTCTACTGATGAAAATGCATCTTAGCAATGAACACCTAACATCACTTCCAGATTGTTTACTGTTTCAGATAATAATGTATGGTACTAAAAAAACAATTAAGACTCAAAAGACAAAGTGTATTTTATGGAAATGAAAGGAAAATTCAACAGTCTTTTAATGGTTCTTTAGAAACTAAAATGACTACAGGTCATTATTTTCAAAAGGGCATAGATAAAAATAGATTTTAGGCTTCTGTAAATTTCTTTTTTTTCTGGATTCTTCTCCAGAAATGCCAGCCACCAGTAGTAGTTCATACAATAAAGTAACGTGGGCATCAGTGTGAGATAATAGCAGAGTCACGTTTTCTTGACTTCCTGATGCTTTTCAACATGATTCATGATTCCAAGTAATTTTAGCATTCATGTTAATGGAGTCAGAAAAAGATCTAGGATATCTTTACATTCCCATTTACATTATCTTCAAAAGACGATGGAAAAAAAAAAAGGTAGATTAATTGGGAATACAGCTTCTTTAGATGTATTAGTACTGTCCATTTTGTATGCAGAGAAGTGAGAAAATAGATTTACAATTTCAATACATGTGGGTTTTTTCGTGTCTTAAATATAAATGACTTTGTTGTTTTTTATATCCTAAAAGAAATGATTTAAAGTTCTTTGTATTCAGAAAAAAAGAAATTATATTCGGTATCAAAATGTGTCTTGAGAGATAGAGCTATCTCTATTAAAAATCAAGACATGTAGCATAAAAAAAATAGGTGATTGCTTTCTTAGCAATTGCATTGTTTTCTTTCTGGTTTCAGAAAATTGTCTTGGGATTGGATTTCCCCTTACTCCCCTGTACAGTAGCATGCAATATAAAGTCAGTTTTTTCTTTCAAATACATTTTCTTTTTGGTGCTATGAAGGCTTATTACATAACATAGAAGCATTTCACCTTCAGAGCACAAAAAAAAGTGCCTACCTTCTGGGCTTAAACAAAACTTTTACTAGTGAATCACCCACATAAATAAGATTGTATTTCTTTTACTCAGAGGATGTTGCCATCTAATTTATTAATGTTAAAAAACCAAGACAAGACCTGTATTCATTTTGTATATTACACAATGAGCACTGTCAGCTTGCAGAAAAAAAAAAAACCAAGAAACATTGCTCTTTTCTTGCATTTATAACTTTAAAGATGAGAAGCACAAACATCTGTGTCAGCTATGGCTTTTCAGGATTTTGAGAACTCTATGCGTACACTGTCCTTAGTACCTGTTGAAAGCATGGAGCCTCTATGAACTCCAGTGTTCGGTTAATTAAGTTTTAGAAACAGGACCAACTACTGCAATTGGTTAAAAGAGAATTGGTATGGAAAATCCCTTTATTCATCTGTTCAATTTTAAATGCAAAGGGCAGTGATTTAAAATTTTCAGTAAGAATCTACTTAACCTATGTTGCAAGCAACTTCTTGATCTGATAGCTGGGTATATAACAGTATATGAGCAACAGCTCATATATTTTATTAAAATTAAGCCAAACTAAGTTAAGAAACGTTGCTGTCTATTCCCTTGCTGTAAGTTGCTCATCAGAGTAAGGAAGAAAATACTTTATTAATTGATAACTAAAAAGGAAGATTAGAATCCTGGTTATGCATTGTGATGGCAAAAGTGTTTATGGTAAACTGCAAAATTTTTGGTGTGATCTTTGGCACTGTGGATTATAGAGTTATAGGCTGTAACAAGTGTGAATACTATTTATTATTTCAGCAAAATCACAAACTATGTAATAGAATTAGTGAATACTATTGTCTAATTACCATACTTCATTATCCTGAAAAAAAAAAAATCCTCTCTTTGATAATGAAGTAGCATGGCACCTCACAGCTTAATATGGCAATTTAATACAGGGATGCATGTATGTAATGTGACACACAGCTTGCTCTGAGCTACTGTAACAACTGGCTGTTTTCTATTTATGAATGGCACTAAGCAACTTTTACATTAGTACTAAAACCCACATAACCATACCATAAAAAAGTAACACCCTAATGGTGCAAGTTACTTAACAAAAGCTATTTATTGGCTTTTCCTTTAGTCCTGCCTCCCTTACTCCAACGCACCTGCTTATGTTTAGTATGTATCTTATAGAATCATAGAATGGTCCAGGCTGGAAGGGACCTCCAAAGTTAAATAAAAAGGTTACTTTTTAGCTCTGTTCTTAACCTTTAGTGCCAAATTGCATTTGGCATTCTTGCATAATGTTGTTGGAAAATGTTTAGAGCTGTGGGTGCTGCTTCTCAGCTGTGTTATAAAGAGTAACAGTCTTAAATGTTATATAAATAATTCAATTTCAAATGAAAATAAAATAGTAACAAAGTTTATTCAGTGACAGGTAATTATAGGACCCTTTATATGTTCCTCAAGGGAATGTGGTCCTTCAGTGCTTTTGCAGCTCATATAATCAATATCTTTGATATTATTACATAATGAGACCTTTGCAAAGTGTTACTCACTTTAGGCCATCACTATGATCACTTAAAATGTTCCTTCTATAAACAAGGAAATTTTTTTCTTCCTTTGGTTTATTACTAAGACCCCAAGGCCTACACTTCTGCTTATTACCACAAAATAAAAGTTCTTACTAAGCTTTCTGAAATCACTCTGTTCAGAGTGCCTCCAGCTGATGTGTAGAAATTTATTTTGCATTGCTTCAACAGTGCTTTGGAATATTAGTGTGAGTTCTCAAAATTACTGAGATAAACAGAGATTGTGTGTATACCTGTATAAAACTAATAGTGTTAGCAGGTAGTTAACCAGGTCTCAAGTATAACTTCTTACTTTTCTGTGTGTCTTTCTATGACATTCGATCTGCAGTCAATTATAGTGTATGAAAAGATCAAATGGAGATAATTAATGAATCCCATGTCAGTGCATTAGTTCTATAAATTGAATATTTTAGTACTTTCTTTTTGCGTATTAAGCTATTTATTGCCTTGGGTATTCTTTATGGATCACTACAGCAACTTTGCTTTCTAACAGCAGCATGCTCACATTTCAAGGTTTCAGCTACTTCCCATTTCCTACTAGACCTTTTTATTTTTTTGTGTACAGTGGAAATGAATTATTAAGCAAACAAAAAGAGCTGTACTACCCACTTGTTTATGAGTGAAGTTACTGAAGAACTTCTGAAGAATGTGTGCAGGTAGGCTACACTGGTTTGGGGCACTAACAAGATAATATGATTTTTTAATTTATTTTTTTTCTTTAAGAGGGTTGAAGGTGGTAAAGCAGAGGTACTTGGCTGGCAAAAATGGAAATAAAAAATGAAGCAGGTCATGTGTTTAAGTGTGTACCTCTTAAGTAGCTCTGTGTTGGTCGGAGTTTGGATTAGGACAGTATATTTGTTGTTCCAAACGTACAAATACACTTAGGTCTGCCTTGCTTCTGCAGTCAGGAGGGACCAGTCAGGAAAGGTGTGCTTTCCTTTGTGTCAGTGAGGGAGTACTCAGAAGGGACAAACTGAGTATTTTGGTATCCTAATAGAAGTATCTTATTATTGACAAGTATATCTGGATTATTTGTATCGCTTCTCAGATGTCAAAATCTTTCTAATTGTAACCTCAATAAAAATTCTAGCAGTTTAGGTCAAATCCATTGTTAAAATTTTCTAGAAACTAGATTATCTTGTGTGATGGCTATAATTTGCTTTGATAAAGACAAAAATTTTATCTTGGGTCTGGGTGGCTTACCATTTGGAAAGTACTTAGAATACCATTTAAAATGTCACTTAATGGCAATTATTGGAACACTCCTAAAGCTTTTAATACTGTATGTGCATTTACGTGGCATACGAAGATGGATTAAAAAAAAAACCCAAACTATAAAAAAGTAAAACAAACAAAAACTGTATAAAGCTATATTAAGGGATAACATACTAAAATCTGTTCTAATTTTTTTCAACGTAACATCAGTGCTTCCTAAAAACATGTCAGTACTCTCCAAACAATGAGCAAATTAAAACGTAATAAAGCTACTAGTGAGAGAATTGTTTCAGTCAAATAATGTCAATTTGGAAGATCAGAATATTTTATGAGCACTTTAAAACAAGCTTGACTAAATCTTTGAAAGTTAGACCAGTACTATATTAAGACAATGTCATGCAGGATTGTAAACACTTAAAAGGTACTTTAAGATACAGTATGTCAACAGAGGATTGCTCTGTCCCATCATAAGAATGAACTAATGTTTTGAATAAGTTCAGGCACGCTAATGGTTCTTGAATAGAACTCCAGAGGTTATAAAAAAAGGAAATCTTTAAGCAATTGAATATGACCATCGACCATATGCCACAGGAATAGCTACAAATATTGGCAAGATTTTTTTCCTAAAGGCTTTCAGGGTAAAAGCAGCCCAATGAATGTGTTGTGGTTACAGGACCAGGAGGTGGAAAGATCATATAAAAATACGGGGAAAAAAACTGAAGGAATTCAATACAACATTTTTCAATATATCATAAACCATATGAAAGGTTTAAGAGACTCTGGCCTTATGTAGTAAAGTTGACTTTTATTTGTGTTAATCTGTTCTTCCAGAAAATATAAACCTTGTTAACATTTTGGATTTGTAAATCTTAGAGCAAGTAAATGTGTGTATGCAGCAGGGAAGACTTTAGAGTGGCTTGGTTGGCGTTATGGTCTTTAGTAAACCCCAATATTCAACAAGGAGTGCATGCAGGTATAATCACTGTGGAATTGTTTTGGAAATTAAAGTCTTTTACTTAGCTCCTTAAAATGTTTGCCTTTAATTCTTATTAAACGGTAGATGGCAATTTACAAGAGAGGAAAAAATGTTAAAGTTATTAATTATTACTGGTTTTAATGTTTACAGATGTAATAGTACTAGTGTTTTGTTATTTGGTTATCTTACACCATGAGGGGAAATCTTTTCTTTGACAGAGTTTTATGCTATACAATATAATGTATTACTACAGTGTAAACCCTCTAAGATCGATAACAGAATAAGATGAAAACTGGAAGACTATAATAGTCATCTTTATTAAAATCATACTGCTCGTTCTTATCTTTTATGATTTTGTGCTTTTATTTTTGCTCATTCATTCAAATTCTATCGTTTCAGTCCTAAAATGTTGATACGTATTTGTTAATTAAACACTTTTTCCACTATATTCTGTTAGTCTGATAACAAAATAACAGCTATTCAAGTTTTTTAGTACCATAACCTTCCGAAAACCAACAAAAAAAAGAAAATACCAGTGGCATATTTTCTCTTTTTATTGAATATTATAGGGAATTACATGAAGTGCACCTGTCTTACACTCAATGAAGATAAAAGACAAAAGCAAAGCAAGATAAGTCAATTATTTTAGTGAATGAAGAAGGGTTTACATGCTACAGAATGGAAAAATAGTAGGGAAGGAGTATCTAAATTTTAGCTAGTTCCAAAGTACTCCTGCTGACTGCTTCATCCAAAGGAATCCAAGAGATAAAAAAGGTATAGGATAAATATATGTGGCTTGAAATGGGCAAAGACAGTATTGGCTAGATTGTTGAGTGCATATGCTGATGTACAGCGAAATTGAGTTTCAAGATGAAACGTCAAAGAGCATTTTTCTTATTGATAAAGTATTTCTGAGAAAGAGAAGAAAGACTGCTTAGGTAAATATGACAGAATTTGGTACCCGGAGAATATAATTCATTATTTCACCATTCTCTGAAGGATACTTTAAAAGGATCTGCTTTGTTTCCTGCTTTCAGAAACAAATATTTACATAGCACTGTGTGCCCACCCTTCCAAGTTTTGGATAGCACAGTGACAGATTTCTGCTCTGGGGGAAATTTATCCTCAAGAAATACTGATTATCTTTCTGAACGTATATCAAGATGCTGATGGTGTTCTTGTATTGTCTCAGACTTTTCCTGTAAGTGCTTGCGTTTGCCCTTGCTTGAACACTAAGGGTAAAAATAATTGAATATGCTCAGAATTCAAACTCTGGTGATGCTTTCCCTGACCATGCGGTCTGTGGTGTTCCTTGTGTCATGCACTTTATTTCCGTTCTGCAGAGAAGCTTTATAATTTTAAAGCACAAACTTTATTCACAAGCATCCAAAAAGAAAGTCTTGGTGCAAGAGAATGAATAAAAATTTCACATAAAAGGCATCGGAACAGGTGATTAACTTTTTTAAGTCTCATGACGTGTTGAACTTCTTTCACGATTGCCTAATTTGAGCTGTAATTTATGTAAACAAACTGGATGCTTCTGCTGGTTTGACTGGTACTTTTAAATTATTTTTTTCCTTAAAAGATTAAATATTTAAAAAACATTTACGTATTGTTTTTGCTTTGCTATCCTTTACATTTTACACTAATGATAAAGGACTAAGGCAAGATGTATCCATTGCAGAACTAGTTCTCATGCTGTTATTTCATGGCCTGACTCCTTGCATGACTGTATAATATCAAAATTGTTCCTGAGTGTTTTATCTGATTAACACTTTGCAATATCAGTGTTTTTTCCTCTCTATGGTCTCCCTAGCTTCTTTTATGCTTTTCTGTTCTTTGCCAGTTCTCAGATATAACTACTTTTCATCTTCCTGTGTGATTAAAACCAATTGCGTACTCAGACATCAGTCTTTGTTACTGTTTTTCTATCTGGTATATCCCCAGAATTCCTTTTGGGCATTTTTGCTACAGACTGAAACTGTTCTGTCATATTGCAAATGCTGACCTGTTGTTTTCCTTCACCTTCATCACGTGCTTCACAGCGTAAACCTCTTTTACTACTTCTGGTGTTCTTTCACATGATAGCTTTCTCTTTGCAAGTCTTGTATTAGTAGTGGTTCTCCCACAAGAGACAAAATATTCTCTACTTTCTCCTGTTAAGCAAGTAAATGCTGAATGTATGAATTAAATGCTTATTTCAAGGCATATTTTTGATACGGGCTCATCGCTTTCAAGTTATGTAGTTGTTCATGCTCTCATTTTAGGATGTTAGAATAAATGGTCAATTTCTTTTATCACTCTACACCAAAGAACTCATAGTAACTTTTTTTTTTTTTTAATGCCATGGAGTTACATATGGAACACACTTTACAATTTACAGTGGTATGCAACTATGTACTTTTTATTTACGTTAGCCATGAATTGTAGAAAGCATATTATCTTTGTTATACTATAAGATGTGGGAGTTTTGATGGTTGGTTTGTGTGTTGCTTTTTTGAAAATCAGTTCTTTACTTTTCTACTGATCAGGATCTCTATCAGACCCAGCCTGGAATCCTTCCAGAAATATTGGTTAATGTATTTTAGCAAGATAATGGAAATTTTATTCTGCTACAACTAACACCAGGGAAAAAAAGTTTTTTTTACATATTATTCAGCAATGATTAATCTAATGTTGAATAGTAAATTTTTAATTTCAGTTTCTTGAATATTTTTATTATTTTACCTCCTGCTAATATGCTGCTTTAGATACCGCTATTTTGAATTTCTTTCTGTACTTAAGTATCATTTGCATAATGCCATTAAGAGGTCTACTCATGAGTATTTGGTAGTGGTGTGTTGGACAGAGTGGATAGGTTGCAATTAGTGGCATCTGACCTTCAACTTCATTAATATGCAAATAGAAATACTCAGGCTACAGAAGCATGGCACTGCTGCGTGTATCAGATATTTCAGTCATGGTGGCTTATTTTTTGTATATTTATTTTATATAATAATATGCCCCTGTAGAGATGTATATATATATAAATGTATATGTGGACAAGCAAAGGTGTGTTGGCACTCCCTATAGCAAAAAGAGAGAAGCTAAATAAACACAGCATGGACATAGATAATTATTTTTGTTTCTTCTTACATGACTCTTCTTTGTCTGAGATCCAGATATATCTAAAGCATATTCAAAGGTAGGAAAGGTGAAGCTATTTCAGATTTTGTTATTGAACTACTGTGACAGAAATTCTACCAAAGCTTTACATAAGAGACGTAGGCAGCATATCAGATTGTTTTGTTTACGTTCCCGAGGAGCAGCTCAATTGTCAGAAAGGATTAAAAAATATGTTTTCTCAGCTATATTTTAGGGTTTTCTGTTCTGCATTCCCCTGTGCGCTGTAGGTAGATAAGCCCCATATCTGAAGATGTGTCTTAATTTAACTAATTTGATTTTAAAATTACATTAAGTTAATCTCGTATATTTCAAAACATATTTAGTTTTGCTCCTCAACTTACTTGATTAATGCAATGTATGTAAGGTCTGAAGAGGACCACACCCCCAGCTAGTATATATGAACAGTAAGAGTCTTAATCTAAGACTTTAAGTCATTTTTTTTATCTGGTGGGGCAGGAGACTCCTAAAAGATCAGTTGACTTTATACTGCAGTCTGATTAATAAAGAGGTGTTGCCATTATTAGCCATTACCAACTCAGTGACTTTTGACTCCAGAATCGCTAATCGGATTTTCTGAAGCTAACATGATTTCTGTATTTTAAATGCAATCACGCTTACCCTGAAGAAACTGCAAAGATTCCAGGGTTTCGGGTGCAAAGCTCTGCTTATTGGATTTCAGTAGAAAATAGTTCTGCTTTGTTAAATAAACTAATAATACACTCTTGAACTTGATGTGATGTCTTGCAAATAAACTTAGGTGACCTGATATTTTAAATTTTGGAGGCCTGATTCCATATTCATAATACATGAAGTAGCATAAATGTGCAAGGAATATTAGCTTGTTCTGTTTGAATAATGAAGTTCTGCATCTTTTTTAACAGAGATAATCACAAGGAAACAACTTTAAGTAGAAAATAATGTTCCAAAGTTGAAAGGCAGATGTGCATGCACCATGTGTTCATTGACTGCTTGTGTTTGTGTTTTTTAGAAAATCTTTTTGACAGTGGTGGAAAGAATTTAAATGAATCAGCTAAGGTAATATGCGAACTATTGTATATTTCTTCAAAGCGAGTTTCTTCACTGTTTAGCCTATTAATTTATTTTTCAGGCAACCTTTTACTTTGTGAAGACGGCTTTTACTCCCTTACAGATACTTTATGGGGTAGGATACAATGCAAAGTCAGAACTTAAAGACAGAAATTAATATATAAATAAACAAAACTGATGCCCACAGACATTTTCTCTCTCAACAAACTTAGCCAACTCTTAAGCCCTGTGCATGTAAAGCAAGCTTATTTTTAAAAATCTGGATTTCAGAGTATATGATTACAAACAGATTTTCATTCTTGTATGACTAATTAGTGTAAGTGAGAGACAGATGGCAATGTGTGAATTTGTACAGCATTAAGGCATATAAGGATGCTCTTACATGTAATTTAATTAGATCTTAACATGTAATTTAATTAGAGCTAGCATTATTTTTACTCAAAAGGAAAGCTCTGAATCTCTTCTATATGTTATTTGGTTGATACATCCCTGGAAGTGTTCAAGGCCAGGTTGGATGGGGCTTTGAGCAACCTGGTAGTGCGAGGTGTCCCTGGCCATGGCAGGGATCTTTACACATAATATTTTTCACCTCAGACATGGTCGGATTTTGTATACGACTTCGGAAAAATGCTTTCATCTAAGTAAAGTGACAGTGCACTCTTAGTTCTCTCAGAGCGTATACCTTAAAACTTAAACCTATAATGAATTTCAAAACAGAGTTAGCTGGAAGTTACTGGTCATCAATTGCAGCTGAAATCCATCCAGCTACGCAATAACCTTCTTTGAATTAGTTTAATCAGACTTACATTGAAAGGATCATTGTGATCCAATGAAAAGGAAGCATGTATGACAGTATAACTGCGTGGGACTTCAATTCCTGGAAAGAAAAAACATATAAAAGCATGTGCGTCAAACAAGCAGATGCTTACTATAATACATGTGCCATCCTTCAAGATTTCATGTCCCTTGGAAGCTAGCTCTTACGAGCTTCTTTAAATGCTGGAGAAATGTCAAAACTGTTTTGGTTTTCATTTTGAGTTACTTTGGTTTTGGAGGGTTAAATGACACGTTCACATCCATTCCAGGCTTATATATCAGTCATTGATACAAGTCACATTGCAAAAGCTCTCCCTTATCTGTGTGCACAGCAAAGTCACAATAAGTTCTCTTGGATCAATAAGCATCTTTTCACTGGAAACACTTCTCTCCCAAGAGGATACAGCTGGATTGCTGAGTGACTGCTAGATTGGTGTTACTGCTGTGTAGCTGTACTCACTTCAGCCTGACAGAAAGCAAAGCTTGGAGGGTAATCAAGAAACTGCACAGCTAGAGGATGATCATGCGTCTTCCCTTTAGAAACAAAATAGTAGCGTTTTGGGCTTCCTAACTCAGCTCTTGCTATTGCCTTTGGCATGATCAGAAAAGGTGTGTTTTTAACGGTTATTCAATGAAGTAGAATAGCTGTGACAGCTGTTTCAGGCAGTACTAGCACCATGTAATAAACAAGGAGGGTTTGACTTCTCTCCCATGTGAAGGAATAGGTAGATTATTAATGCTCTGTACCTGGGGGTTTTCCTCCTTGCTATTTTTTTTTTTTTTTACAGGGACTTTGGATCGCTTTAGATCAGTAGCTGTAATTTAGATTAGTTTTAAATTAATCAGATGCAAGGTAATGTGAAGAGAAATTTGAGGATTAAAAAAGAAGGTCCCATATTCCTGCTAATAACAGATTTTATTTTTTTTTGTATGAAATTCTGAAGGCCATGTGACATCCAACCGCCTGCATTACTGAGGAGCAGGAAAGAACTGTATTTTTTTTTTTCCTTATCAGACTTCACACACGCCCTCCTTCAGATTGTTTTGCCTTCTTTATGGAATTAGCAGTATATAAATGGTAAGATAATTACCTTTAGCAACTGGTTATAGTGTAGGGGATGTAATATTACATGGCATGTCCATTAGAAATTCCTGGAGCAGTTACAAGCTGTGGACCAGTTAAAATGGCAGATACTAGAAATCGAGTAGGTGGAGACAAAGTTTCTTTAAACTTACTAGGTGAGATATGTTTTTGTATTGAAGTATTTTGATATTCCATGATCACAGATACTTCCAGACACAATTTATATCTGAAACTTTTTTATACAGATTATAAAGTTATGGTATTTGATTAATGCCATTTTTCTATTTTCACCCACAAAACAGAAATGAAACTCGATAATCTGTGGTGAATAGTTCTCATGAAATCCAGTTCCCTAACTGGCTGGGTGAACTTTCATTTCCGAGCTCCTCTGGTTTTCACTTATATGAAAGCCAATTATTTGGAAGTTATGCTGGGGAAATGGAATGTCTGAAAGATCAGAGACTATATTTTCAATGCAATTACTTCATGCTTCATTGCATAAAGGATATACCGATTTCCTTAAGACTTTTTCTGTCGTTTGATACCAACTATCCATTTCTACAGTTACACAGAATATGAAAATACAGAGCAGAGCTGAAACTGTCATCCGCATAACACTTTATTTCTTGAAAACTTTTTTATTTTATATGTGCTTTTTTTCATATAATTTAACCCTGCACGTCAAACCCAAAGAATTACAAAATTAGTGTAAGAAACTGCTGAGAATCACAGTTAAAATTTAGAATATCTAATTATTCTGAATATTTAATTCTTTGGAACAATGTGCTTTAGAAGAATCATCATGCTGAATTCCCTGACATTATCTATTATTTACACAAGTGGCTATTCATGCCAGTGTAACCTCTGGCATGATAAATGGGTTAGTAAATCCAAAGCATATGTGCCCTTTTGGTAGCAGATGGCAGGCTAGTGTCAGTTGAGACACTGTCGTAATCCTCTGGTGGCCTTTACAAAGTTCATAATTATTGAAGAGAATATGTAGAATTTCTTTTTCAGAGAAGTTCAATAAATATAATAAAAAATAAAGTTACAAGTAGAAACACAATTATTTTTATGTTGGGTTTTTTTTTTACAGATATAATGGAATCCTTTTTTTTTTTTTCAAGTCAATAGTAAATCCCAGTTGCCTTCAGTTTTGCCAAGATTTCATTCAAGGGATGTGCACTAATGAAAACATTGTGGAAATACATAAATTATATTTCTCACATAAACTTAACACTTCACATAATGTGGTATTAGGAAGTGGCCATGCTTTTCTTGGTTCATTGTATTATAAATGTTCCTCATTTGTATGTATCCAAAAATATCTGTTCTGATTTTATTATTCTGCTATAAATCCAGGTTATCTTTGTTCAAATAGAATTTTACTGTATTCCATTAGGAATCACTGCTGTCATCAAATCTCACAATGCCTTCACGTATTTCACAAACAGTATTGTTTGTGACATGGCATATTCTAGAGTATGGGTTTATGCATAGAAAAAGCATTATGTTTTCAATTTGAATAATTTAAAATAAATAATCTGTTAAAAATTGAAAAGAAGCATTTTAAAGATTCTGAATATATTTGGAATTCTTATTTTTTAATTATTTTGACTATATTAAGAGAAACAAAGCCTTGTTGTAGAACTATTTAGACTTACTTTCCATGTCTATTTTCGTCTTATGGCACTGGAGGATTTCATATTAGTAGTGTAGAGCTAGGTAACCAGTAAAACTGTTTCAGGATCCTTTAGATCACTAGATAGAGTTTAAATTATTTTTAAATTAATTTCAGGCAAGGTAGTGAGTGTAGTAAGGTCAAGTAGTAACAAAATTAATGGGTTTATTAACCCTCCCTGGGAATTTGGAAAATGCTTTTTGGCTACCTATGACTTTGATTCGTGTAATGTAGTTGCAGAAATTGAACATAATTTTCTAAAACCTTGAATAAAATTTCTGTTACAGTCCTAGTTTCCTCTAAGGATTGTGACAGGTCAGAAGTAGTGGGTACTTAAATATGAAAGTACAGTTTAGAGTTTCTTTTCCATCATGTTTTGTTCATTAACAGATTGTCTAGATGGTAATTCCTGTTAGCGATAGTGCTCTTCCGTATCTGATTGCTATTCCAAGCATATTTTCTTCCTCAGATGAGTCAGAAATGCTAAGGGTAAACAATACCAAGGAAGTCACCTGGTGCACAGGGAGTCTAACAGTGTGTTTGGGAAAGGAGGGCAAAATAAAAGAAGGTATGTTTCACGTTCTGGGAGGAATGCTGTGGAGAAAAGCAGAATATGGGTTTGTGACAACTATTTAAAACAACGTATTCACAAACTTATACTGATGGCACTAAGCTTAACATTGATGACTTTCGTAGTCTGTTTTACTAATGGGAGTTGTGATGCACTTTAGGTCTGTTCATTAGAAGACAGTTTCCCGCCTTTGATTAATTATTTTTTTCCTGTAGAAGTCTCCATTGATTTCAGTAGGAACGTCAGTACATGCACATCAATGACAGGATACATACTGGTGATGTAGTTGCTAAAAAGCAACAGTAAGTAATGTATACTGGACTGTGTACTCCCAGCACTTTTTCCTATGCAATTTCAAATTCCAGTAGTTAGAAAACAAAAGAAATAAATGACTTTAAAAAAAGCCATATTTTTTTTGCTTGGGGAGCCATGACAAGGGCACAGTAAAGAAAAAAGTATTTTGGAAGACAGAATCTATAGGGCAATATAATAATAATACTCTTTGGTTTAAACCTTCTGCCTGATGGTTTGACTGAATGAACCCAAGTTCCTGTGTTTTGACAAAGATCACTCATCCATTTGCTCTTTGCATCCCTGGCAACTTTCAGATCTCCGTCATAGTCCTTTCTCAGCCTTTTCTTTATGAAGGTGAGTTTTTGTAGCCTATTTAATTTCCGCTCATGTTGAATCTCTTCCATGCTTCTGATCATACTGGTTGCATTCGTCTGTACTTATTCTACCTCTCTAGTAAACCTATTTGACAGCCCATGAAAGTAAAGCAAAAGTGACTCAGCAATTCAGTGACAGAGCCAAGAAGAGTGTAGATCTCCAAACCATTTTTTTAAAATGGATTATGTATTTGGAAAAAGTGCAAAGTAAGATCACTTCGGGTTTTGCCTTCCGTCTTCAATCTTTAATTATGCCCTGCTGGTTTAGATTAGTTAACTAATTTGTATTCTGATGACTGAACTAGACATACATTTCACTGGAGTTTGATGTTTCTCTGGTTTGGCATCTGGTTACTGAGTGAGAAAATAAAGCAATGAAAGTTAGAATACCCCTAGGAGGACCAGCAACATCTGCTGAAGTGGGAGAGATATGTAGCCCAGGTGAAAATTCACAAGGTGCCCTATTATAAATTACGAGATGCATTTCTAAGATTATTATTTACACTGGCCTAATTTTTTCTTGGTGATATTTTTATGTTCTGTAAAGTAATGGCACAGTACACAACAGACTAAATAAAAGAAATAGCAGGGCCCTTAAGGAAAAACAGATTACAGAGTAAATTGCAAGTACCGAAGGAATATATTTTGGGAAGACTGTATTGAGATTAACTGTACTAGTTATGTATTTTCACAGAAGACCTAAACAGACAATAAAACAGCAGCCTTCTAAACTGCGTAAACTCAGCCCTAAACTGAGTAAACATCTAGAATGAATTATGCCAATCAGTATCCCATATCTCTGGGGTATCAGGACTCACATCTTTGAGATGAAAACAGTGGTGAATGAAAAAAAATACTTTAAATAAACCTTAGATTGTTTATTTCTCCACCAGCCAGTATGAAGCAAAGTGAAAATAGCGTCTTTCCTGTCTTACTGATACTGCTGTGCTTGAAGCATCTTGAAGTACTGTGCAGACTTACTTATCACTTACGTGTCACTGGATCTCTGAAGGCAAGATACAGCTGGGTGAGCTGATCAAGCACTCGTGAGTTCCTAGTCTCAGTCCTGGGCCATTCCCTGTGTTTCAATGTTCTGTTCATCTTCTTGTGCTGTCTTTTGTCAACAAGGACTTTCATGGGTCTAGTTTTGTAGTATCTACCAGGTTTTCAATACTGAACATCACTTGGAAAAAGAGTTGGATTCACATTCCCCAAAGTGTTTGTGTACTTCCTGCACATCTGCAAGACCAGATTGCACAGGACAGATGCTGCAGGCTGCCAGTTTGCCCATACATATTGGCTGCATCCACATTCAAGCAGTGTATTCAGGTATTACACAATGTGGAGCCTGTTTTTTGGGAATGTCTCTATCTGAATGGTAATTTCCCTGGTGAAAGAGTGCTAAGTATCTGGTGTTATTTCCTTTTTTTTTTTTTTTTTTTACATGGCTATGGCTGCACCAGCTAATGGCCTGCCAGCCACCTCCGAGTGACAAAGCTTTACTGGATCATTACCTACTCTGTGCCATACTGAAGGAAAACTAGTCAAATCTGAGCAAACTGTACATTTATCTGTACATATATATTTGACCTGTCTGTTCATATTGTTACGTATACCTGGAAGTGAAATTTCGTATTCTGCTATTACAAACACAGTTCCCAAAGTGTGTGTTTCTGATGGTAACAGATTTTGGGGGGGACAAAAAGAGTGAGAACAAGAATTCTATGCATGGAAAGTTTAAGTGAGTCAGCAGCTTAATTCTAATTCCACTAAAGCTGATGTCTGGTCTGTCATTGACTTCTTGAGGATTAAGAGTTAGACCGAGACTGGATGTTTTTTGAAATCTGAAACACTATCTAACTGCTTTTGTATGGTAGGCATCTATGGCTAAATTCTGCCATTGAATTAATTCTGAGTCAACTCAGTACTGTCAATGAAGTATCACATAATTTGAATCCAGTTAATATTGCAACTAAAATTCTGTTTTGTTTGGTGACAGTAATTTTTATTTCTACAGTTCTGACATGTAATTCATGCAAATAAAACTCATTTTTAATTAAGTATTAAAATCACATTAATGAAAACAAGTTCTTTCAAAGCAGAATATTTTTGCTTCAGGGAAAATAAATTATTTCTCCTTTAAAGGAGGGGAGAAGATAAATATTTAATAATCAGATAAATATGTTGCTCAGTACTTAATCTTTAATATGTGTTGAAACCTAAGGGATTACTAAAGGATGTATCAGCATTCAGTTTACTACTGTAAATATTTTGTACTATGGAAGTACAGTTTGTGTTTGTTGTGCAGCTTGATTCTATTATACTGAGTTACATGTAATGCAAAATATGTGGATTTTAACTAGTGCTTACTATGTTGTTATCAGTTCCATGGGGTTTAAATGTTTAGAGATTCCTTTCTGATATGACTTTGTCCAATCAGCCAAACAAAATATTATGCAGATACATATCTACATGCACTCAACTCATTATGTGTTTTTAATTGCAAAGTTAGGTTCTTGCTATTTATAAAATAGTCTTTGTTTCCTCCACTTTCATCAGTTTTGCATAGAAAATAGTAGGACATCATCCACTTATCAAGGTTGTTTGTTGAAAAATCCTCCTTTGTTTTAGAGAGTAATGATGTGGGTTTATTTCTTCTTTGCACACCAGTGTGTTAGCTAACCCAGTTCAAGAATACGCACAGAAGGTGTCTACAGGACAGTATTAGGAGAAAAACCTCTCTTCTGTTCACTTTCCAGGGGATTAGCACAACTGCATGCTTTTCTGAAGTAGCTGCATGCAGTATGGGAAACAAGCAGGGTGAACAGCAGAGGACTGCGTGCAGTTGCAGGGCTGCAGTCTGACTGGGGTCACTGAAATTTGGGAGGGTAGTTCACACAACTGGAATGTGGCAATGGTTGGATACAGGCTCAGTAGGAAGGTCCGGCTGGGACAGCAGTGTGTCCTTTATGTGAGAGAGCAGTGGGAATGTATAGAGCTCTGCCTCGGGATCGGTGATGGGCCAGCTGAGAGGCTGTGGGTGAGGATTAATGTACAGACCAGTGAGGGTGATGTTGTAATGGATATTTACTGTAGATGATCAGATGAGACCGCCTTCAGACAAGCGGAAGAAACCTCCCATTCACAGGCTATCGTCCTGTGGGGACCCTGTGGGGTCCTATAGGTCCACCTCAGTAGCTGCTGGAAGGACAATGCAAACAGCACAGATAATCCAGGAGGTTTCTGGAGTGTATCAGTGACAGCTTTCTATGAAAGGCGATGGAGGATCCAGTGAAAGGATGTAATCTGGTGGACCTTGTGCTTACAAACAGTGAAGGATGGGCGTGGGAAACGTGATACGATTTTCAGATCTGTTCAGCAAGCTTCTGTAATGTCTCTGTTGCTTTAAGTTCTGAGGAGAAACTGATGCTATTATACAGTGTATTAAGTGAGATGGGTTCCCATTTATTTTAATGATATTATTAAAGATCTCCTTAGGAGCAAAGTAATTTTTTGTTTATGAGAGAACGAAGATGATGAAAAAAAACTGGAATGGTCCCACATGGTAAGTTCAGCTTCTCCCAAACCACTGTGGTGCTCCCTGCTTCCCCCGCCTTTTCCTGGAGAATTGATCTTGTTCTTTCTCTCGCTCAGTTTGGCTGGTGGGAACCCCATGCACTCTCTCCCTGTCTTTTGTGCAAAGATACCTTATATGTTTTGGTCGCCATGTGGTAGACTGATGAACACAGAGCACAAGGTGCAACAGAGCTTCGATGTAACAATGCTGAGAAGTATCATATCTTACCCACCAATATACTCAAAATATACTATTGTTAAGGACTAGAAAAGGCACAGATGACCTACATGCCTTAATTTTTCTAATGAGGCAAGAGTTTTTTAACCAATGGATTTACTCCTATTCTTGTAAAATTTCAGCATTTCAGAAAGCAGCTAATGTAAACCTGCCACGTTTGACAGCCTGTCTAGATGCAGTCACTGATACTCTTCCTGTACTAGAGGCAGAATCGCTGCTTCATATTGCTCAGCGTGGCAGCCGGAGCACAAACAGTGCAACTGCTTGAATTTCGATACACAGTTTAAAATGCTATTTCCCTTTTCACCCTCTGACGGTATTTATCAGCGAGTAAAACAATATGAAACAACACAACAAAAAGATAAAATATTTTCAATTCTTGCAGGAAGGTCTCTCATTTAATAGTAAGTTAGTGCTTTTACATGCATGTCATCCTGACAGCCCTCTTATTTTATGTCTTGCAGTGAGACAGATAATGTCACAGCCTGCCATAAAGATAAGGGATTCAGGGGCAACAAAGGACCAAAAAAAATGGGACTTAGGTTATTGATGCATTTAGAAATCACATTTCTTTCCTATTACTGTGAAGGTGAAAGGTACAAGTTTCATAGGAAAGGGGCATTCCGGACTTACTAGCTTCCCTCTCCCCATACCTCTGTGCCTTGTTTCTCCCTGACTGCTGTAATAGCCAGTGTTTTGACTGATATTACTGCAAAAAAAAAGTAGAAATAAAAGTGTTAGAATAATTCTTACATTGCATTAATGCTAACATAGAAAAAGGATGTTCTTTCAAGGAAATAACATTGCATTAATTGCCCTTTTTTGTTATTATGCTGTGTTTCAGGTATTGACACATTTCTATTTACAGTTCAAAGTTCCTAATTATGCATAACTGCAAAAAGGAGCATTTTGTGCAGGGCTTACCAAGTTGGACTGTTCAAGCTTTTTTCATTATGTCTAGTAGCTTGCAAACCCAAGCCAAGCTGAACTTTCACTGCTATTCCCAGATGCTTATGGTGTCTGCCGTATTTAAAATTCTTTGGCGCTTCAGGAAGCAGGGATTCTGTCAGCTAATATGGGCTCTGAGATCTAAACTTTTTTTGGTGCAGCACATCCAAGCTAAACTAAGCAGGGGCATACAAGTTTATATGAACTTCTTGCTGTTGAATTCAGTGGAGTATAGAACTAGGACTGAGGGATCAGACCTTTATGTATCACAGTAACTTGCATTGCCAGTGGTCCTTGATTTTTAAAAAAGAAAGAATGAAAGAAGGCAGTTTTTTCCATTTTTCTTATAGAGCTTCAAAGTATGAATTTTGCAGGTTTCAAGCAACTATAGAATTCATTTTGTCAGATGGCTTCTCCGGTCTGTCAAATCCCTTCAGATAGAAATCCAGTGGGAAAAGTGTGATTTTACTTAAATCACCAGTGTGATAGAGGTGTTCACCTTCTGCCATGATACTGTTCTCCACATCCAGTCCCAGCTGCTGTGTCAGTGAAGGTCACCAAGCATGTAGAAGGATGAAAATGGGGCGTTTTTAGTTTTAATTCAGAACTTGCACACAGAGAATACTGAGTTACAAATAGGTGTTTATAATGCAAATTCTTTTTTCCTTTAGCTAATGTCTAAGAAGGCAATTCTAGATTGCCATAAAAACATGGAAAATAAAGTAAATTCCTTAATAACATACTCTGAACTCTGTTGTCCAGCATTATCTGGAAGTTATGTAGAACTATTTTTGCTATTCAGATCTCATTTTTCATATGTTGTATTTCAAAGACTAGTAGACAGTGTCTAAGAGACCCAAAAAAAAAAAAAAAACAAACCCAAAAAGATTGTAAGGGCTGAAAAAGGTTATTTAAGGTGAATCCAAAGATAGGAAATCAGAAGTTTTCAGAGATCATACTTAATTTCCCATTGACCTTGTATAAAGCAGTTTAAAATAAATAAGAGGGACTAATATTTCCAACTTCTTTTTCTTTGTAATTGGATAGGTGTGTTACTCTTTATTACAAGTTAAGTCAAATTTTGTGATTAGTTCTAGGTTGGGACAGAGATTAAAGAGAAGACAAATTTCACATACTGAAGCAATGCATGTATTTCCTGGAAAGCAATGTCTTATTTTAGTATATGCCTTGACTTTAAGTACGCATAAAATAACTATTCTTTGTCTCATCAAAGAAAAAGAGCATATCTGAGCAGTCAGACATGGATTGTCTCATGAAACCAAGGTTTTGCCTAAACCAGTGAGTCTGACTGAGTGTTACATGTCTAAATGAATTTAAAATGAGCCATTTCCTTACTGCCTGCCAGGTAAGTGGGTGGAGCCAGTATGCAATTGACTGTATCAGACTTTAAATATCTCTCAAAAGACCCTGGGCCGAATTGTTCGATCATTTGTGCTGACGGCAAGCTGGAATGACTCTGTCAAAGCCAGTGGAACTGTGCAGATACAGAGTTGTTAAGAAAAAAACAGTTTTTCCTATCTTTAGAAATCAGAATTAAAGAAAATCATAGAATGTGTATTTCCATGTATCTTGAAATTCAGATGGATTCCAGTTGGTAACAGATATTTCAACTAAATTTCAGTCTACTCTTTGGACACCTCTTTTTACAAAATTAAGCTCATTTGAAACTTCTTGCATGAAAATTTGAAAAGCAAACTTCCATTTTTCTGTCGTGTGTGGGCTATTTAAAAAATATATTAAAAATGTGTTCTATGAATATATTCTCAAAAAGTTCACCCAAGTGTAGAGTGTTACATTTTTTTCAACTTAAACATGCAAAACACTGAAGCTTTTTCAAAGAATACTTTTTACATTTAAATCTGTTCATACCCTTGTCTAATGCATCTTAAAGCTTTGATTAAGAACACATAGCTTATACCAGCTTTATTATAAACACAGGAAATGAAATTCTCATCATTAGTGTTAGACTCTAAAAAAAGATCAAAAGAAAGCAGATGCACTGAAAGTCTTTCTCAAAATCAAAAAACATTGTCTTAATCTGTTTTACTGGTTAAGACAGATCCTTATGACAGAAGCTTAGACTTTTTTATAATGAAAGTACTCAGCTTGACTTTAGCAGGATTGCTTTCAGAAAGGTTTGCTGATCACAGAGGAAGCTCTCGTTTGCCAGCTCAGTGCATTATTATTAGCATTATTAATTGGCATTATTGCATGTAATACTTATGTAAGTTATGTACAGAGGTGCCTATTCTGAGTATCCCTGGCCTATTGTTACCATGATTCATGCTGTGCTTTGTGGGATTTCTCACCCTGTATTTCTGTCTAAAATATGATAGCCTGTGTCTGATGCTTAATAAGTTTTAACATTTATTTATGAATGTTTAATTATTGTCTCTCTTCAGGGATGCTAGGCCAAGTATTTTTATATGCTGATGTATTCTTCGCAGATATTTCTAGTGTATTGCATACCTATGGTAAAAGACTATTGCAGTACTTTGCATAATCTGAGTCTACAGATTTTCTCAATAGTGTCTTCAGGTGAAAGGTCATTCCCACCTCGTCAGAAACTAAGTACACATCAACGTGTGCAGTACCTAAGACTTAATGGATATTTGCTTCAACTTGCTTGACCAACTTGCTATGTTATTTGCAGAGTTATGGGTAGTTCCAGTTCTAATGATTGTTACAAATAGATCAGAGGTATGAGTTTCATTTGAAAGGTGCTCTGGCTACATGTGTGAAAGCTTGATTGAACCTATTCAGCAGAAGGTTTGCCAGTCTTTGAAATGCCAGGTTTAAGAACTTTCTCAGCCTTTGGACAGACTACAAACACTGTGGAGTCTCTAAAACTCACAGAACAGGTGAATATGAAAGTGTTCTATGATTCTATGAATATGCACATAGCAGCTTTGAAGTCAGTTTCCATAATATTTTTTTTTTAAGACATTTTGACTTATATTGGCAACCTTTGTTTCAGTTATTGTATAAATACAACGAATAGCTTCTATCTACACACATCTCTGTACACTCATATCCTTTCTTCTTTGTGTGCCTTTAGGTAACTTTCACCCACTAAGCTAGATCCATATCAAGAGTTGTGATTTTAAGCACATTCATTTCTTTACTGCAGACCGGTGCTCTTTTTGGCTTGTAGTTAAATGACTGGGATTTGAAATCAATCAGGCTCCTTCTTAGAAGTTGTTCAGCACTAGTTAGGTCACGTTCTTTGTGCATAATGAGGCACTGAACAAGGTTAGTTTAAGCAGATTTTTTCATCAATAAATACAAAAACAAGGGCAACCTGATACAACAGTTTTTCTTTGTACGCCTTTCTTTTTAAAATAAATACTTGTGAGAAGCCTTTCAATAACAATTTCTTATTGCTCACAATATTAGTATTGCACTAAGAGCAATTTAATTTTACAGTTTTTTATTCCACCATTTTTATAAGGCTACAAGTTTGTTAGGATAAAGCCCTAAGCATATTTATAACTGATAGATATATGCTAAAAACAGTGTTAGTACTCAAATAGTGAAATGGTAAAACACGTCAAACAATTTACAGTTATAGCAAGCAGAGTTTTCCAGTTCTATTAATGTAGATTTACAATCACTGTACGGGCAAAAAGAACAAGATCTAGATGTAACCTTTTCGAAAGAAATTTCTTGTATTCTGGCTTTGAGATTTTCGTTTCATGTTATTATACAGTATACAAGGCTTTTAACATGAAATCTGTCTTACCTGACTTGGAAGTTGGTTTTGCTTTGAGCAGGAGGTTGGACTGGATGACTGCTAGTGATCGCTTCAAACCAAAGTGATTCTGTGATTCTATCAAATTAAATAATCAGCTTTCCTCACATACTGCAAACAGCAGTTTTCAGCATGCAGAAGTGTTTCTTTAAACTCATTCTCATCATAAAACAACAAAGAAGTAAAAAACCAATGTTCATTGTAGATTTTAGAGCATTAATGGGAAACACATGCTGTTTTTCCTAATGTACAAGAATAATCTGAGATAAACTGAAATGGAATGGCTGCTAAATTCCCTATTATGCAGTCACCCAAATTATTTCCTAGCTATTTGAGAGAAAGAGATAAAAATACATATGCAAACATCTATATATAAACGTAGGTATCTCCTCTCTTTGTTAATTTTTTTTTGACTTAAGATTTGTTTGGAAATAATCACTAACTGAAGCGTAATTTTAGCATAATGAGAATTTGGTGACCAGAAAATAATAAAAGGGAAAACAATGCGGCCTGAAGCATTGTGCTTGGAGAAGGAAAATGATTCCCAAGATTCACCTAACTTTTTTTTTTTTTCTTTTTTTAATACTCAGTGTAGAGAGTTCCAACTCTGTTGACTCGCTGCCAGCGGTGTTTTTACCATTTCAGCATCTGGAAGTCTGGCTGTTAAACAATCAATATTTATTATTAAATATGGAGAAACATTTACTAAACTTTCCTTGGAGATTATCTGGACATACCTTAGAAATCTGTTAATAAAAACTCTCTGTACTGCTTTTCAGAATAGTTCAGCATGTTTGCAGAGAGGAAAGTGATGGGAGAAGAGACGTTTCTAGTTTCAAACATCTTAAAAGACAGAATAAATACTGTTTAACAAGTAAAAAAACTTGAAATTAGCATAAGACATTACGATACACCTTGCTTAATGTTCTTCAACTTTTTTGTTATCAAAAGAACATTCATTCTGAGGATGGATCCAATGCCAACTGAAGTCCATGGGAAAAATCCCGTTTCCTATTTTGAGGAGTACAGATTCATAAGTATCTAGTTTTTATTCCAAGATATCCTGAGTAGTTCTGAGGTTTTTTGTTCTTTGTTGCCTTAAACCTTTCTACATGTAATCTGATATTTCATAGGCTGGTATTAAAAGACTTGCTATTGTTTCAGATTTCACAACTCAAGATAAACATTACATCTTTTTTCTTCCATAAACATATTTTGTTTAGGAAAGAAAAAAGGACGGTCATATTCTAGGCATCTGCTATCAAGGGCAGATCGGTGACTTTTTATTGTCACACAAATACTAATCTTAGTTTTTGCAAATCCTTATTCCAAAAAACATCAATAGTATGTCCCATGTCAATTTCTTTTACAAAACTGGAAAAATAAGGATTTTCTGCATAGTCAGAGGATTCACATAGAGTATCCCATGGGTGTGTGCTGCCTGTGACATTATTTTGTCTATCCAGTGAAAAATTTCATTGGGTTTGGGCAAAATCTGGGCTTGATTTTAATTCATTTTTTTTTTTAACAGATGTTGCTTTAGCCTATGGGAAACCCCTTTTGACTTCAAAGGGTTTTTTCAAAACCCCTCCTTGTCTGTTGTATAAATAAAAGTAATTTTCTATATCTAGATACAGATTGATTTATGCTTTTAATTTGTAATGTAGGTGAATTAATAGTTAGACCTGTTCTGTAATTTATGTGATGTAGGGCTGGGGCTCCTTAAGAATCCTATTTTTATCCCTAAGTAAATGTAATTTAGATAATTATATACAGATAGACAATAGAGTAGATTGTGTACATGGAATTCTCAAATGTTCCTTATTTAACCAACACCGTTCAGCTTGTTATTGCAAAGGCACTTTTCCCTTTATTTTTTCTGCCTGACTCAGATAACTCTGTGCTGTTATCTGACAGTGTATGAGCAATAGTACTCTAAGGAATTAACTGAAGATAGAGTTTACTGAAGTGTGAGGAATACCACTGTATTCATGCTGGATGTTGGAGAAACCCACCAACCGATAATTTACCTAATGGTTTTTGGAGGAGAGGAAGCAGCAAACTGATTCCTTGACCTTTCTCCAGGATTAGTGTAATGAAAAGATGTAGTGGGAAAAGGTTTTTCTCATTCAGCACACTAAATCTCACCCACTAGTGCATGTCCACTTGGGAATCAGGTCACCTGCTTGGTTTCCAAGCAAGCACCTTTGTAGAAGTGTCTTGCAGGCAAGTCACACAGTGATAACACAGCAAAGAGCCCCAATCTCGGTAAGTGCCTGAGTGACAGGCAAAGCTGACATCACCTCCTGACATGGGCTTTCACTTCTCTTTGCAACCAGGGAATTTATAGGGTGAAGAACGTGGCATTCACTGCACATAGCAGAGAGAGAAGGTCAGAAGTGCGTGATTGTGTATTTACTAAAAATCCAAAAGCTTTAGTAACTTTACTGAGATATGAAACTCTAAGAGTTTTACTGTCTTTGCAGTAATCAAGATACTCTGTAAGTCATTCTTGTAGAACTATCATGAGAATCATAGAATCATAGAATGGTTAGGGTTGGAAGGGACCTCAAGGATCATCAATTTCCAACCCCCCTGCCCTGGGCAGGGACACCTCCCACTAGAGCAGGTTACTCAAGGCCCCATCCAGCCTGGCCTTGAACACTTCCAGGGATGGGGCATCTACAGCTTCCCTGGGCAACCTGTTCCAGTGTCTCACCACCCTCATAGTAAAAAATTTCTTCCTTATATCCAATCTGAATCTTTTTTCTTCCAGTTTTAAACCGTTTCCCCTTGTCCTATCACTGCACTTCCTGACAAAGAGTCCTTCTCCAGTTCCTGGCTGAGGCATAAAGTTTGGCCACCTATACTGTGCTGTGGTAGTTTACGGATTTTGGAGAAAATCCCTGATGATATTTTTATTTAGCGTTTAAAAGGAAGGAAATTATACATCTCAGTTGTGGGGTCAGAGTATTTTCAGTGCCCTTCTATACCTCTATGAACATACTTCTGGTTTTTTGACAGATAACAGGAAGTATTCACAGAGGTTTGGTTGGGTATTTGCCTTGTCTTTACATGTGACCAGTGGAGGTAATTTTCTTCAGAACAAACATTTTGATTAGAGGGGTCTAACTGGCAGACAAGTCAGTTGGGACAGTGTAAAACCCCATCTTAATTGTAAAGTTCTAGCAAATACCCTTCATGGATGGTGAGCATGATTACTGAAGAGCTATTTTGCAGATTGTTTCAAATGTTTCCCTATAGGAACATTTATGGCCTTCTTTCCTGCTTACAAGGGTACACCACTGGTATTAATCATTCTGAGCTTAAATCCTCTGGTTAAAGTCTTCTTTTTTAAAACTGTGCTTACATGACAATCCCAATTGAATTTGCCATGGGTAGGAAAATTTCCTTTGGGAGCTCTTGCTAATTCAAGTGACTGAAAACAGCTCATTCAAAACAATTGTACTGTTTATTCACCCAGAAGAACATCTGAAGGCCCATTCCTCTGAGAGTTATGTTAACATTCCCTGTTCTCTGAAAGTTTTTTTAAGCTTGTGCTTGACCCAGATATTTGAGTTCAGAGCTAGGAGAGACACAGCATTTCTATCAATGAAGTTTGCTGGAAAATGGCTATGGTATCCTCCTCCTCCCTTCCCAGTTTGGGTTTTTTCTCTCTAAGAGACCAATATCCCTGTAAGGTGTGCCACAAGCAACTTCTGCTAGCTTTGTCAAAAATAGACTAACTTAGTATAGAAAAGTAAATAACGCTTTAGAATTAAGTGGTGAATTTTAAGTTCTTATCAGGATATTTGTTAGTTACCTAAATCTAGAATTAGGAGTCTAAGTGTAGGCTGAAAATTTTTTAAAAAGTTTAGACACAAGATTTAAACTACTATAATTACTGAAGCAATGTTTATTTTAGTTAAGAGAATGCAGAGGCATGTCTCAGGATATTTTTAGTGTATTTTAATTAGAAACTCCTGAAATATTTCTAGGAATTTTTGTTATACCTCTATGTAATATAAGGGCTTAGATAGAATGAGCTAAAGTATTCTGCTTTTTCCCCGTGTTCATTCAGTTTAAAACTGATTTGCTATGAAGTTCACTGGGGAAAAGTAGCAACTGTTTTCTTGTATAGAATGAATTTAAACATCTGAGTGAGAGGCTAGATTTGCCACTTGTGTTATTGCCTTCTACTCCCATCTTTTTTTTTGTTTGCCTTCAGAAAGTCAAGCAAGCATTGGAAGTGAGATTGAGCTGTTGGTAGGGATTTTACCACTGGTCTCTAAGAAACTAAGATGAAAAAGCAGAGCAAAACTAATATTCCACTTTTCAAGGTATCATTAGACTTAAAACTCTAGTGTAATGTCAGATAAGAGTTATGGTGTGAGTGGTGTACCCAGTTGTAGTAATTACAGACAGAGGACCAGGATGCAGAGATGCTGTATTTGTGTTTTTATCCTTGGCCCTGCCTGTGACACAGGAGGCTGACAGAGAGAAGTTCACTACTCTGAGGGTGAGATGTCTAAAACTGTTTAATGCTAAGAGCCTGTTTTTTCCATTTGTGGAATTCACGATTCCACATACTTGCACAGTGGAAGTAAACCTTCTTAACAGATGTCAGGACACATGTGTATGTGTTCATTCAAGAGTCTGTGATTCTTAGTTTATGCTGTCTTCGGAATTCAGGACACTTCCTCTCTGACAATTGAAGTTTTTCTAATGTTTGAGTCATGTTGTCAGTGTTATGCATTGTGCCAGCAACCCATCTCTTGCTACCACATGGTCTTTTTGTGCCATCCTTAATAGACATCCTGTGGCTTCACTGTTACATTTAATGGGGCCCTAAAGTATTAAAGATGCCATATTTCAAATTATAACTGACAGTACCAAGCTTAAACTCTTCAAAAATAGTGTTACTTGTAGATTTTTTTGATGCAAAATAAGTCTAGCAGCACCACCAACAACTTTTCTTTTTCCTTTTGGCTAAAATCAACATTTTAAAATGTGGTAGTGAAAAATAATTTCATCTTAACCATTCTTTTTATTTTTTTCATAAATGAGAAGGGCTTACCCTTTATTCTGTCTTTCATACTCAAGACTAGTGCTAGGTATAGACAAGGAAACGGGATTTCAAAGGTGTTGTAGCTCAACTTATTTTACCCGAAACAGTAATTTCAATTTTAAGTGGTGAATTTATTTAACCTAACTTGATAAAATCTAGAATTGGTGACAAGATGATTTAATGCAACTCTTGCTAACAAGTTGCAGATATTACTAGTGTGTCAAAACAACATTGCTAGAGGCGTTCTGTCGTCAGGCTGGACTGATAACTACAATATAGAAAAAAAGCTTTTTGACAGCTGTTTTATTCTTGAATGCTGCTTTTCAAAGGAAGCTTGAGTTACTGTTATTTTTTTCCCTCCAGATATTTTCATTCATGTGCACTTTTACTCACACATAGAAAGGTAAATATTTTAAAATTAATAAAAATGAAAGTGTTGCTTTAACACACAAGAGCTGTTTCCTGAACCTGAGCACAATTTCTTTTGACCAGTGCTCTGTGTGCGTACCTCACAATTCAGATACCTAAGGGTAGATAATTATTGCTGCTTGGACACAGTAGTGTAATCATGACATCCGTAGCAGCCATGGCAGATACTATGTGGGTAAATCATACTGTTTTGGAGCAACAACTGGAGAACAGAAAAGATACTCAACTAATCTAAGGTGTCACTAGATCCCGTCATCTGAATTATTTCCAAAATCTCATTCAGAACTAACTCGGGAATCTGCGCTAGATGGGTCTGTAAAATATAACTCTTTACTAGTTGCCTCAGTGGGGTGAAATGCAAAAATGAAAATCATTGTCGAGCAGCAGTAATCCATGTATTAGGAAAGTCTGTGAGTAAATGAAGTTTGAGGGGGATTTTCTTTATTTTAAAATTATTTTCTTTGGAAACATTGTAGTTAACATATGATAGTGTGTTATTTCGGGTGGGACTCATTTTCAAGGTGGCAAGATGTTTATGTTTTAAATAGTGGAGACATTAGCGATAGCATATCATGTGGTTCCAGATGTTACATCAGTAGTCATAAAGATAAATCTTGATACTGGCAAAGGGCTTAGTCATCTTCATTTTCCATTCTCATTAATATTTGTATATATGAAATGTCCTCTTTCAACATAGTATTACACTTTTTTTTTTTACTAAATTTATATATATATATTCAATTACAGAAACAAATGCTAAAAGTGTAAATTTTGTGGCCTGGAAAAAAAAAAAAATGAAATGGGCTCTTTACTTGTACTTTTGACTTATCCATTCAAGCATTTTAACTGGCAGACTCCTTCTAGTCCCCTGACAGCACCTGGAGGGGTGCTGGTAGAACACCAAAGGGATGGTGGGAAGATATGACATATGACACTGGGGCAAGATCTGAACTCAGACAAATGAAATCTGTCAGCCAGCTCCTCAAAGGCTGCCACAGTTCTTATCACTGCTTGGTTGAGCTGGCTTGATACACAGACTTATTGTATTATTCAGCTGGTTTGATTTTCCTTTTTATGACAACCTTACCCTGGAGACCATCCATCTCTTTGCAGTGTTGGAGAATGACTATAACTGAATGATATTTCAATATAATTTATAATCCTATACTGTAAACAGAAGTGATGGTTGCATCTAACCACTGTGAAGAATTCTGATAGGTGCATCTGGACTCTTGTTTTCTTGGAAGGTTGGAAATGCTCTGGAATTGGGAGATTTTTCATAGCTTAGCTAAATAAGTCTTATAGCAGAAAAGCTATGAGAAATCCTGAAAAAGAAAATTTTTCTGAATGTGCCCAGGCAGTTAATGATGCATATGAACAACTACAGCTGCAACAAATTATTTGCCAAAAATTTAAATAGTAGTTAATGAAGGGCTTAGCAGTAAAAAGTTGGGCTCAAGTGAAATAACTGAATCTGAAAGCAGTCCAAGTAAATTTGAATCCTGAATTGCACATTTTAAATAAAAGCTCCAACAAAAATGTAAGGTAAAATAGTTATATTAGTGTCTTGTGCGGCAAGCTCAGGCTTATATTTTACCTTGTCCTATGCATCAGGAAAAGGTGAGGGTAGGCATTACCAGCTTCCTCAGAGAACACTCCCAACAGTGCATTTATTCTGTCTGGCAGACTTGAGCAAACAGGATTTTTCCGAGATAGGGACATGGCAGACCATTTATTTAGCATATTCATTTTTACTTTGAAAAGAAAACCTTTTGGAAATAGTCTTCTCCCCACAAAAGCTAGAAAAGAAAATATTATTGAAAAGATATACTTTTATGTGATTGATGATAGTTTATTTGTGTCATTTGATGTTAATCTGGTCTGTCTAGATTTTTTTTTTTCCCCTCAGTTGTTGTGGAGCATGGGGCGTTTCTGAATGGTAAGCAAAGAACAGTGATATCTGTTCATGGTCAGTAAGTCCTTATCTGACCTAAATAACTGCATTTGCACTTTGCATTTGTGAATTTACAGATTTTTTTTTTTTATATGTTTTTTGTGTCTCATGTATTAAATTCAATTACTCAATTATGAGAAAAAGTCTAAAGACTAAAGATTATAAAGAACCAGATTGGTTTTGATGGAGGTGAGGCAGTAGGGGGCTTGCTTTATCTTTAATATGACAACGTGTATGCAAGTGAAAACACAGACAAAGTAAGACTGTCCAGACTCTAAGTAATCATTCTAATAAAATTTTGGATGAACATAGGCACTGACTAAAATGCATATGGTCTTACAGTAGAATAGCTGAGCCTTGGTTTTTTTTAAGGAGCTTACTATGTTTAGTGTGCCACATCAAGCAGTGGAAGTCAGTACCGCTCATTTGTAATTTACTGCTTACGAGGCTTCTTTAGAAATGACAATATTAAGTCCTATAGAATTGATCCATTTCCCTTTTTTCTTCTCTACACCCAAAGGGTATCCCTACCAAAGGATAACAGTGGAGTGAATGTCCCAGGAATACCTGGATAAAAATCAGACTATGGCTTAAAAAAAAAGTAGAGGCCCAAGGAGAGAATTAGAGAGCTAACTGGGAAAAATGCATGCAGTGTATCTTCAGAGCAGGGTGGTGTTCATTTTATGGAAATGCAGTGTGGTGGAACCGTACTGTTGATAAAGATGCAGAATTCACGTTAAAAAAAAGGGTTGCTTTCTGTAAAACATAATAGCACAGATGTGTGCTCGCTCTGGGTTGGTAGGGCTAGTCCAGAAGGACCTTCTTAAGAAGGTTCTTTGACCTTCAGAATGATTCATCTCAGAGGAGGATGTGTGTCAGCTTAAAAACACAACTATGGTCAGGTGTCATAAGAGTAGCCTCCCTCAGATTATGCTCATTTACTGTTGAGCAATTTTAATTTTCACTGCTGCAAGTGAGCGACATCATATTTTTGCTCTGTTTACTTCTGGGTCAGGCCAATCAAAGCGATGATATTTCCCATTAATTAAGTTGATCCATCCTTTTTAACAACGAGAGAGCATAAATAACAGGATCCAGATTTAGTGTTTTATAATGTTAATCATCAAATATTTAAAAGTAACTTTTAACATGATTCAGTGGAGTATTGCTTTACCATCGTTGGTTACATATAACAATATTTTTGAAATATACCTTATAAAATCCTTTAACAAAGTGGCCTGCTCTTCAATGTCTTACTTTTCTTTTTAATAATATAGTTACATGTGTAAAGTACAAAGAGAGGCAGTGTACAAAGGCTGTAACTGAAATAGAAGTGTACAATATAGCTCAATAGTAATCCTATTAAGTAATTCTATTTGCTGATGCAATACAAGGCAAGTCAAGAATACATAGTCTTTTTTGTACACATGTCAAATGGCTCTATAATAATTCAAATGCTGACAGTTGGCATTCTTCTCTGACTAGCAAACAAAGCAACTATTTCAGTGTTTGATCCATTTTTTATTGTGACTGTGTAAAATGACATACTGCATCAAACATTTACAAAAAGTAACGGGAAATTTTTTTTTTTCTGTTCTATGTTCAAATAAACTAACAGCTGCTGGCACATTCACATTTAACAACAGCTAATCAACAAACAACACTAAAAACATCTAGAATATCCCCTCTTGCCAGGACCTGGTATTTTTCTCTGACCAAAGGGGAGAGGTTTGTGTGTTTTCTAATCCTGTTGCTTGATCTTGGTTTTATTAAGACAAGCAGCTTACGAAGCAATATATTTCTTCAAAGACCCCATTTCAAGCTCTTTGCCGTTGGGCAGTTCTCATACGTTACGGCACTCCTATGTCACTTAGCTCATGCTGTAATTAGAGGAGAATTAGTAAAGCTGCTAAATGTCTTGTGTCTCTGATTTAAAAGCGTAAAATGCTGCTAAGAGGGATTTCTGGGGAAAAGAAGGTCCTTGAATGTTACAAGGTGATGCTTCAGCATTGCTCACAGCAGGTTACGCTCTGATTCTTTCAGGTTTTGAAAAGTTAACTCACTGAGGCAAACAAACTAGAGACATATATGTATTTGGAGGGCAAAGCTCAGTTTTTAGTAACTGTTACATGTTCATGCATTTGTCTGAAGTGAGTATAAATCTTCTTTACGGTTTTCCTACAAGGTCTTTCTTAGTTGTGTGCTAGATTTTTTCTGAATTCAGCAGCATTCAGACTACAACAAAATCAGTTTCAGAGTTGAAATAATTAATTGGTAGAGACAAAATCAGCAAGACTGACAGTTCTCTGAAGGAGGTGGTTTGTATTCAGTCTTCACTCTTACTCTGCCCCATTCTAACTTTGCAGCCAAAAATAAAATGGAATCAGTATTTCTTCCACTGGTAGTTTGAAAATTTAGCCTCTCTTTTTTTCTTTTGCTTTTCAAAAAGGTCCCTGAAACAAAAATGTTTCATTTCAGGTTGCAAATCAAAATGAGCGAAACTTCGTGAGTTCTAGAATTGATGAGGAAAAAGTGGCAAGTTTTAGTTTTAATTTGATCTGCATAATTTTTTTTTAGTTTTTATTGCCTGGTTCAGTATCTGAATCAAAAAAATAAATTATTTAAACAGCTCTAATAATAGTCTTCTTCAGAACAAAGATTAGGCCATACTGTTCCTGAAGAGGTGCTGATAACTGCAGGAATGCTAGTAAGCCTGCCGACACATAAGCAAAAATTAGGTATATTGTTTATATTATTAGAGAAAATAATATGTTAAAGGGACCCACTCCCCTGGCTGTTTTGTCTGGAGAAAAAGAAAGGTATCTGTATTGCTTATCTGCCATATCTTGGACAAATGAAAGCCTATGTTTTTAGTCTTTTCCATAAAAATCCATGTAACATAAGACAGCTCTTCTCAGGAAAGCTGTTCCCATCTTGTCTAGGGGGACAAGAACACTCTTGCATGAGTGTTCCATACCTGTAAATAAGCAGAAGCTGCTATAGCCTGGAGTGGCAGCATAGTAGTATGTGTGCAGAAAACAGCAAGGAAATCCAATTTTATGTCAGATTTTGGAACCCTTTCTTCTACAGTGTTGTATTGATATGTTATGATAGCTTTATCTCTGAAACTAATCCAGAACAGTTAAATCATTTTACATGTATAGAAGACTTTGATGTGAAGGGCTGTTCTTAGAAAGATTGTTGTAGGGAGAGCATTGAGAATGTCAGGAATATTTGAGAGGACAGGACTGTAGGCACTGTCTGCAGGCAACAGTCTGTTCCAGGAAAGGGAGAGAGCGGCAGATGTCTCAGAGATACGGGAGGTACCTGGGCCTTTGTACTGACTGTGGCCTAAAGTATAGCAGTGAAATACAGAGATGTGGTTTGTGGAAAGTGTGGTCAAATATACCAGTTCCTAACCCCCTTTGGCTGAGAAAACCATGAGAGGGATGTTCATGCTTTGTCTCAGCACATTTCAGTGTTACAGTGTAAGGGAATGTTGCAGGTAAGCTGATATTCCAAAATGGAATATTCCACCCTAGGCATCAGCAAGGTACTGTTGGTCTCCACATATAGAAGTTTCCATCTCTTGCTATCACAAAAAGCACTGCCTTAGAACAGGGCAGGTAGTGTCTTGCTGATCCTGCAGTTACTCAGCAGTTGTCAGAATTTACAGGCTGGGAATTGCAAGAGCAGGCTAAGGAAGAACAGACTAGTGGGAATAGGGGGAGGATGGAGCAGTAGGGGGCATGGGATTGGCTTTTTAATTTGAGAGAGGAGAGGTATTGTACAATAGCATGAATTTAGACTCCTAATTCAAGGATAAATCTTCCTAAAAATAGACCAGTACAACCACTTTCTCTTTTACATACTGGGGTTTGGGGTTTGTCTGTATTGAGTAAATGAGGTAAATACCAAAAGCCATGTTCTTGAACCTACACAGATTGAGTCTTTTTCTGGAAAAGGCAGTGATGCATACTTACCTAATGCTGTGATTCTACCTTTCACTGCTGTGTAGATGTGCTCAGTTTTGGATTTCAGTTTCCCTCACTGATCATCATTTCCTGTCTCAGTGTGCAAGCGTGCCGTCTTTTCATTTTCATTTTTATCCTGGAGACCTTTATGTAAGACAACACTAAGCAACTTTCCACGGTTGTTAAAGCCTTAAATTCGTACAGCTGCACTCAACACAGGGCACTACCGCAGGCAATAACTGAGGATCCAAGAAAAGGTAGCAATTTTGTATTGTGCCCCAACCAAACCACTGTGCTAACCTACATTCTTGCAGAGCTTTACTGATTCCGGTTCTGAAGACTGACGTAAGTTATCTTTGACATCACAGCTCCAGATAAAGTTCGACTGATAAGAAACCAACAGGCTCCATGCCCCATCATAAAATTCTCCCTGTCCCTTGAGACCACCAGGTAGTTCTATCCTCTTTTTCTCTCCTCAGATTTTAAATTCTTGAGGCAGGAATCATCCCTTTCTCTCGTGCTCTTCTCTTCCCTTTCCTTTCCTCCCCAAAACTGAGAACGCTGTCAGAACTTTAAAAAAAAAAAGTAAGAAGAAAGAATGCAGTAGCAAATATTCCCTTTTCAAATAGAATCATTACCATAGCACAGTTATCCTTCAGCTACTAGCAGCTGCAAATGGAACAGAGAGATGTTAGTGTTCACTTCTACTGATCTCATTATACAAACCACTAAGAGGAGCAAGGGAATACATTTGGAGAGCTTTCATGTGGTTAAAGCGACAGGGGAAATTCATTCTTTGATATCCCCTTGTTCAGTGTATCTGCCTCACTTTGTGCCTGCCCCTCAAAAGGCAAGGCTGTAAAAATATTAGAGGATTGTTGAAAGGGATTTGGAAAAATGAAAAAAGCCTCTAATTAGAAGGACAAAAATACACTTGGAAAGTGTTTCTCAGTGTTTTTAAGTTCAAAACCAGACCACCTCTCCAAATCTCCTCATTAAAAGTCAGATTCAATTTTCATGCAGAGAGCTTGATAGTAGGTTTCTACCTACCTAGGTAAATACTTATTACTTTGATTTCTGTATTACCAAGGTGCCTAACAACCGCTGATTGATACCTGTGTTTGTGACCTGATGATCTTGGTAAGGAAAAGTCAGCATCCCCAGTTGTTAAATTGGTAAGGAACAGTCAGAGGTTGAGAGATTTGTCCACAGTTGCCTGGAGTGCAGGACATAGTCCCTGTCTCTGGAATTCCATGTCTCCCATTCAACGTAAAACCTACATTCTTTCCTTCATTTTTTTTTTTAAGATTTTCAGTTTAGTGCTGTAGTTTGTTCCTTTCTGACTGACCAGAATGCAGTGTAAGAATTGTAGAAAATTTTGGAGGGAAAGCAAAGTTGATACTACCCAAACCTTGGTTTGGTTTTTTTTGTTTGTTTTTTTTTTTTAAAGTAGATACGGTAGGTAAAGACATGTTAAGGTTTGAGAAAAAAAGTACCAAATCCTGACAATCTATGTGGTGTCCAGTTAAATAGGTGTCAAAGAAACCCAATGCCTATGTATAATTCATTGGCTTCAGAGTATGACTCGCTATAGAGCATAGTACAGAAAGATTAAATGTAACCCTTTACATTTCAGGATGCTGGTGAAATATGTTTTCTTTCTCTTTATTTTCATTAGAAACTGTGGTTTGTTAAGTCTCTGCACGGTTGATTCTTGCTCTCTGGAGAATTCATCTGCTTAGTCCTTACTTCTACAATGTTTCCAACCTAGGGGGATATACTTAAATCTGACAGTAGAAAGAGATGTGTGCATGGCCACTTTGATGGGAACTCCAAGTTATCATCATAAATAGCTATGTGGTTCCCTTAAGAATTTAATTAGGCATTTCACTTGAATTATTGACTTGGAAAAGACAGTGCACTGGGTAGCTTTTAATCTGATTAGGCTATTAGCTAGTAGGAGAAGATGAATATCTCCAATAGAAGGTGAACATTATATTTCAGTAGGGGTACTACTCTTTGAGGTAATGCACATAGTTTCATAGTGCTCCCCGTACCCGTTAAAACAGTGATCTTAAAAAAACCAACCACCAAATCCTGAGGTTAAGCTATGCTTTGTGGAATCCCTGGAGGTATTTAAGAAACGTGTAGACATGGCTCTTCAGGGAATGGTCTAGTGCCTACGATTATTGGTTTGTGGTGGGGTGCTGTGTGGGTGGGTGATGGTTTTGGGTTTTGGTTTGGTTGTTGTTGTTGTGTGTTTAGGTGGTGGTATGTGGTTTTTTGGTGTGTGGTGTTTTTTTTTTTTTTTTTTTTTTTTNTTTAATTGTTTTTTTTTGTAGTTGAAGATATGATCTTGCTTCTTAAAAATGGCAAATTGTGAGTTTTTAAGAGTTATTTGGAAGACTAAGCAGTGTGTTTAGGTGGTGGTATGTGGTTTTTTGGTGTGTGGTGTTGGTTTTTTTTGTGGTTTTTTTGTTTGTTTGTTTGTTTTTTTTTGGTTTTTTTTTTTGCTGGTTGGACTTGATGATCTCTGAGGTCCCTTCCAACCACTACAATTCTGTGATTCTGTGAATTCAGCCATATGTTGTAAAATTGAATGAAAACCTTTATAGAAAGAGGAACTGGCCTGTAAAGCTAAAAATTAAATATATGTATAGAAGCAAAACATACATATTGAATATATATAAAAACATGTTTATATATGCACTGCTTGAAAAAACGTCCTCTAAATTATAGTTGTCAGACATCACATGATAAAATCAAGTACACCTGCTTGAAAATTTTGTAATTAATAGAATAATGAGGCTATATTTTAATTTTACTAAGTTATTTGGAATAGATGTAAAGATTTATTTCATAGACCAAAAACATTTAAGTAGGAGTTTATATTACTGTTACGCGTCAGTGATAGTAACACTGGGACTTCAGTCTGCATTACTACAATGATTAATTAAAGGCCTTGTTCAGGATGAGTGAACATCATTATTGTTTTTAAATAGGAAAGGCAGATAACCATTACTGATTACTCCTCAATTCCCAGTCTCACTTGTTAAAGACTAAAGAATACTAAAGTAGGTTGTATAGTTTTCATGAAGCTATAAATGGAGCCAAGAATAATATGATTAATATGCAACACATACAAAGGTAAAGAGTGAGAGCTGGATTAGTTTAAAAATTAAAGTTACAAAAATGCTGCACTGCTGTAAGTGCAAATAATACTGCTATTTTTATTAATAAGGTTAAAGAAATTTTGGCTATAACTTTCATTTAAATATTTTTTTTTAAATTGCACGCAAATCTTTAGAATGCATTCCCAGATAGAGCAGCACTATTGAAAGCATGTATATAACCAAAAGCTCACTTCCTTGCCTTAAAAAAACATACACAGAAATTCTATAATTTTAATAACTTAAATATATTAATAAATACTGAAATACAAACCTGCCTGCAAATTAAGTGACCATTAGAAATTACACACCTTGTTTAAAATAAAAAATGCTGAGAAATGCTGATATTAACTTGGCTGAAATCAGGAATTACAGCCATAAGAAATTCACACTAAGGCTTCTTGTGGGCAAAATAATTTCTAGGATGGATTTCTAGGGAGATAGGCGAGCAGAGCTCCAATAAATTTTTTTATATTCGTCTTGCAGAGGACACTTTATTTTGCACGTCTGAGTGGTTGGCTTTGGTTTCCAGGTAAGAGAACAGAGAGTAGATTTCTTAGCTCAGTCAGCCGTATAAGCAGGTGCAAATTGTGCTGGCCTTACAGTACAGCAAAAAATATATGTGCTATGCTCAAAACTTTAAATCCCATGATGCCTAGAGTGGAACTAGACACTAGGAAGTATTGTATAAGCACCTATGCAATTGCAGTGATTAGAAATAAATGTTATGGAATAGTGTTCAAATCAGTCAAGACAAAGCTGATAGATTTTACCACTAGAGAAATTAGGAAGGTAGGAAAATTGACATTTCTTTGTTGTGAGAGGCTTCATGCAAGGCGGTAGGGTCTTACTCAGAATCTGTAGTTTCAATTGCTTTGCTGAAGAAGGTATTTGTTCCCTTCTTTCAGGGCAGAAACATGGAGAAGGTAATAGCCTGAGCTTAGTCAGAGCATCAGACACCTTAAATATGATCACTAAGGAAGAATAATTGCAATCTTTTGTTCTCTTCTGGTAGTTTGTTGATAGCAGGCCTTAAAGTAACAATCAAGTCTCCATAAGTGATCTGTTCCAGTAATATAATTAAGTGTATGACAAGTGTCCTACTTTATCCATCCACCTGAGTCTTGCATCATGGTCTTCCCCTGCAAATTCATGATTTCTTTCTGGCCCAGTAATCTTAAACAGGGGTGGTTTGGTTGTCTGTATGACAATGCACCCTATCTGCATGATAATGCACCCTGAACAACTTATTATGCCCTATTTACATTACTGTAAATCAGAGAAGAAACAGGATTGAAATATTTCAGAACAGCTGCCGGAAATGGTTTCAGTTCTGTATTGAGGATGACAAAATGAGGTGTTTGATTGACTTCAGCCTGCAGTTGCGTATTTTAACTGGGAGAAGGGTTTGTGAGATACCACTACCATCTTGAGGGAAGTCAGAGTATAACAGCTGATTTTCTCTTTAAACAAAAGGCCAGATTGTAAGTGAGCCTGAATATCATTCATTTCACCTTGTTCAGTCAACATACTATGTTAAAGTTAAAAATTGTATGTTCTGCCTACTACTGAACCTACAAATGCTTGCACAATAATAGTAGCTTTTTAATACATGCACAGTTGTAGAGAATTTCTGTAATCAGAAAATAGTGGATTAATTTTCTTTTTTAACTACAGACTGAATGCAGACAGGCTGAGAGGACAGCGTTGAAAACTTGTAGTCAGTACTTGTATTCTAATTTAAAATATCATACTAGTTTTAACATTTACCTTGTTAAGCACTGAAACTCCCTGCTACAGAATGCACAGAAGCTAAGTAATTATTTGGGTTTTGATGTGACTCAAAATTTCGGATAACAAATCTGTTAAGAACTGTGAAGTGTAAGAGTGTGTCTGACTGAGGAGAGCCCTCAATGTAAATTGCTGAGAGAGAATATTTCATGTACTTGTCTTTTTTATACTCTTTTCTAAACAACAATTTGGAGCTATAATAGTAGAAAAATTAAAGAAAATAGGCATTTTACCTGAGCCAACACAGGTGTTCTGAGTTATGTGGGAGTGTTGTTGATAACCATATTATTGGAAAGCACTTGGATAATGGCATGGTTTATGCATTATTAGAAGAATAATTGGACAAAATATTAGCAGGCTTGTTCCTACACGTGGGCTTGGAAAACTATCCTGCATAATTTCCCTGAGAACACAACTTGAATTCTGTCAATTCAAGTGTTTCAGGTCAATTGCAAAATCAACACTGCAGAATGAACAGAAAGGAATCCCAGTGAAGTAATTCATATTAGAGTAATTACATTCAAATATTGTACTTTTTTCCCTAAAAAATGAAAAGTCATTCAAGGTAATGACATCATTAGCTGAATATCCCAGCCATGTGCTTTCCATGATGGTCAGTCCAGGCTCCTCAAGCCAAGCTATTGATTTTTGTCAGCTTCCTGTACTTCAGCTGTGTGAAGTTCAGTTGCTAGATCTCAGCGTCCCCTTAGCCTTGCTCTGCCCTCCTGGGCACCTCTGCACAGGTGCAGCACAGCATTTGACACATGGTACATCAGGGTGCTTGGCTCTGCTCTACATTGTTGAAGCTTGGCACTCTTAGAATGCACTGAGAAGGTTCTGTTTTTATTTCCAGTAACTGCACATCTAGGACGTTTTCCTCCTGGTTTTAGTTTCAGGGCGGTTTTTTTTTACTTGTATTGGATTTTATCAGTTATACTTTGGTACTTACCTAAGTCATTTTCTGTTTTTGTTTCCATGTTTCCTGTGAGGAAAGTCTTTTTCCACTTTTCTTTTTCTTTCTTTGTTAATACTATGTTGTTCCTTGACTTTGCAATTTTTTCAAGATTCATTAAAAACAGTGTTTAAATGCTGCTTCTAGAAATACTCTGACCTTGCCAATCACCTTTTTTGCTGTTGGATAATGCATGGTACCTTCCAGCTTCTACTTAACAATATGTCTTTGAAATGGTCAGTGGGTGGGGTTACTTCAAACTTATGTCCTCCATCCCTCAAATTCAACATATATTATCAGTGTGTTGTATGCTTTAGGACATTTAGCACCTTGTATATATTGAAATGGAATACGGTAATTTTTAATATAATTTTTTTAAGATTACAGTAAATTTAAGCAAGGTTGCGCATATAATGTATTCTATCTTACGGGCTACGACTGTATTTTAATGAAGAATTATGGTTATGATGGGTGTTAGAGCTGTGTAAAACTGCACTGTGATTCCCAGGAGATTTAGGGAAGCTTTTCAGCAGTTGGATCTTGAAGTTTTATTTTCTGTTTCAGAAAGGGAAAACTCATTTGAGACTTTCAGGGTTCAGTGATTCTGAAATTAAGCCACTATACAGAGCTATCGCAACACTTCTTATCCATGTGGAAGCCCAGGCAAGATGATCCAAGCTAGAATTGTATGTCTATAGGTCTCATTACTCCAGTTAGCACTATGTGAGTTATTATGTCAGAAACCATAGCTTCAATATGGAAATGCCTTTGTAAAAATACTTGCCAACCCTTCAAACCGTCCACTGCAAAGCAGGGCATTTCCTGAAATTCTTGTTCATTTTTCCTGTGCACCTGAGAATGCCTATGTTCTGAAGCAGCTCCATGCAGGCAGGTTGGGAGAGCTTCTTCAGTTTTGAGATGTCTGTGCTGAGAGCATATTCTGCTTCTATTTGCTTACCAAGTTTTATATTTGCGCTTCAGTGAGGAAGAGGAGAAACCTTGTTGTCTGTGTAATCTTTTCTCATTTGTTGGGGTTTGGCAGCCTGCTGATCTCTCTTCCTTGCTACCATAACTTTTCCTTCAACAGGAGTTTGTTGCAAATACACTAGATTTCACCAGGCTACTGTGGATGCATTCTTTGCAGTCAGTTCAGTCCCGAGTTGTAGGCCTGTGCCGAAGTGGGCATACAAATTACATATGACAACTGGCAAGGAAGCTGTCAGCTGTTACAAAGGTCTTCAATGGACTGAAATGCTGTAGATAGAGAAAAGGTTATAGATAGAGATAGAGAAAAGGTATGTGGTTTCATTTGATGTAGGCTGGACTTCCAGAGACTTTCATCTGTCTACGTTCACTCTAATTCAGAATTCACTTCCTGTGCAGACTTTGTCTCACTGAGACAAGCCAATGTCACATTAAAGAATGTGAACAGAGAAGGGGTAGAATGAAGCAAGATGGGATACAGAATAAGCTTTAGAGATGAGCAGGCAGCTTGAGCCAAGTACTCTGAAAAACAGGGAATCATTGAAAGATTCAAAGACAGGAAAAACTGAATGCAAGAAAGATCATCTAAGATGGTCCTTATTGGCTGGCAAGATAAAGTAGATGTAGAAAGCAGCCTTCCATATTTTAGCTGCAGTTTTAGATCAGTCATTATTTATTTTGGAATGTGGTTGTTGCTTTTTTGGTACCTTTGTCTGGAGTTTATGCTGAGCATGCAAATTGAAGGAGAAATTGATTAAACGCCTTCTTTAGCAGTGGACTGTAGTTTTAAGGAGAAGATAATCATTTGGGAATATGGGAAACAAGTCTGATGTTACATGAAGGCTAAAATAAATCGCTTCCTTGCATAAGTTATTGTTCAGTCTTCTCCCAGAACTATATGAATTGAGGACTGTGGAGTTATCACCTGTCATTTCAATACTATAGTGGTGATGCCATGCAAGCAGTTTAACAGCCAGAATCAAAACAACAACTAGCTTATAGCAATGGAAGAGATCTTTTCATAATAAATGTACCAATGAAGTAGAAGAAGTTCACGATTAACATTCAGAAAATACTGTCGTGTGACCACAGGAAGACTGGTAAGTCTTTCGCAAGGTAATTTTGTATACTAAATGAAGAATAACAAAAGCAAAGAAAAATCACAGTGGTCTTTAGGGAAAAATGAGAGAGATAAGGGAGTATTTCCATCTTACCAATGGGAAATATTTCCACATTCTGAACACTTCACCCAAGACACTCAAAGGTGAATTGCAGTGGCTGAAAATAAGCTCTTCAGAATGAGCATATGAAGCAAGATTCAGACCCGAATGTCTGGTGTCACTTGCCACTTAAGGTAAGTAACACCGTAATTTGTCTTAGGATGTTGATGACAGTCTACTGAGTTCGGATGATATCATAGTTAAAGATGCCTTGAAGTCAATATTGATTTTTGCTTTTCTATTGTGATTGCATTTCCCTGCTTCTATAGAGAGGAGAGGTAACGGATGAAATTGCAGGTTTATGTTTATACAGTTTTTTTCTTACTGGTAAAATGTACTGGTATATTCTGTTCCTAGTCCAAATTCAGTTTGTTGGACACACTGCAGCAGTGCAATTAAATGGAAAGGAGGGCAGGGCAATTTTCTCTAAAAAAACATTTCCAAACATGCATATGAATAGAGCAAAGCCATACACTTGTAGGACTTTACTGTGATCTCAACCTGTATAAATACTAGAAATAGTAAGAAAAGCCTGTCCTTTGCTTTAGGTCAGTAGAAGGAGCACCCAGTACTGAATGTGCTTCAAAACTTGTGGGAAATCTGTTGATGACAGACAGAATAGCTGCGCAGCAATGGCTGTCATAATTTATTTGCCAGCAACATTTCATACTGCCCTGGATCACTAAGACAGGAGAGGACAAATTACAACTGTAAGTGGTATTCTGTTTTAAACAGGGCTATAAACATGTCCCTTTGCCAGAGGATTTACAAAAGACTGTCTTTGGTCTACTAAACAGGCTTAATTTGGGCATTAAGCTTCTTCGATGGAAACTAGTGCTAAGAATTAAGGTATGGACTGATAGAAATTTTTCTTTCCTTCTGTACATTTAAAATTGCCCAAAGTACCCTAATTCTGGAGGATATTTACTCAGTCAACAAGGTGTGTTTCTTCCCCATGGGAATGGGCAGTAACTTGATTCATGGCCTCCCTAATGCCTTCAGCGTTTCACAGTTGTCTCTGGGACTCTGGACATTAGCCTTGGCTGAGTGTTCTGAATAGGCAGAGATTATTAGTCCTCCTGTAACGAGTCCCTTGTAGAATTCAGTTTAATTATCAGATCCGCTTTCATCATAAATACTGTTTTGAAGGATAATAGTTGGAGTTTAAATTAGCAGATCTGATGCTGAATATCTTTTTTTATGGTAGGTTTGTCTTACAGATGATATAAGACCTGGTGCAAAGCTCTTTGAAGTCACTTGCATTTCCTGTTGATGTCAGGAGTCTTTGGCCTTTAGCGTCAATCTCACTTGCACTCATTTGTGTAAAGACACAATAAATCTGTATTAATGGATAAGTAGAAGAACAGACTGTGTGACAACTGCATGGGTTTTATATTAATGTATTTTCCTAAGACTTTACATGTCTTTGCATTAATCTAAATCTTCCTTAACACTGCTTCTAATCTAGTCAGCAGGAGTTTGTCTAAACACAGAGAAAAAGCAGTCAGGTATTCTAGTCATTCTACTTATATGTCTATTGTGCTTGAACATGAAGGTATCTTAGTTAAAACCAGCCCTAATTTAGACAAATAGTCTATGGAAATATTATGAAAGCTCTGATTAATCTAGCAGTTTAATGTTTGTTTAATCAAGATACTGCAGAGATCCTTTAGTAAAGCCTGAAAATTACACTGAAATCTAATGTGGCAGCAGATAAAAACAATAGCTACCTAAGTACTCAAAACCTGGTGTGTATATAGAAAATCGGTAGAGTTTTTTACTTTTTGAAGTCACTAAAACTGTCATTTAATGCAAATGAAATAAAATGCAAATTCAAAGTTCCCAAATGTGAAACTAAATTATTTTATGAATATACATTTTTATCATGAGAAGAAAATGTCTAGGCTAAAATTCATTGTGATTAATATTTTGATGATACAGAGAACAGAAGTGATGATGCTTACCATAAATGCTCCCTAAATATGCACAGAATTATTTCCTGTTACATGTGTGAACAAATGCCTTTGAAGAAATGCTGAAATTCAAAGTTTTAGTGTCATGTGCCAGACTAGTGCTTTTTTTCACTTCTTTAAAATGCATACTTGCATTTGAACTTTGATTCATTGTGTGAAATTTTTAGGGTTTCAGACAAAAACATTCTGCTTTCTTTGCAGACTGTGTAATACGGTGGGATGGTAATTATTGCTCTTGCCCTGCTTCTTCTAATAACGCTATGCTATTTCACTTCTGCAAAGCAAACGTAAGTTGAGACTTACCAGAAGATTTAAGAAAAATAATTTTCTTGAGCAGCTGGGGATTCTGTCAATCACAAAACTTTTCCAGGCTACTTTTGTAATATGAAGTGCATATTCCTTTCCTGACCCAGCAAGATCCTAGCTGTTCTTGCATGAGGAGGAAAGGGTTTATGAAGGGAGGCTGAAAATGGAAAATGAAGCTAAAATTTGCAAGTGATTCTTCTTACCAATCAACTTGGAATAGAAGCATTAAGACTGACTTGGTAAACTTGCTTCTCAAAAAAATCAAGGTATTTGGAATGTTAGCCTCCTGCAAAAAGGAGGAGGAAAGGACAAAACTAATGTACTTTCTTAATTTTTAAATCCCAAAGAATAAATATTTAAAAGCTAGTGGTACCATTGCCTGTTCCAACATCTCAAGCCCCAGAATCTCTCTCAGCTGTCATTTTACTATTTCCTCTGCTAGAGAAGCATGCTGGCTTCAGTTTGGGTTTATAAACTTGAAGCGCCTTAAGTGCTTTATAAGACGTGAGTCAGATGCTTTAATTGCATCCAGCCATGATGTGTTCTGTAGTAGTTCACAACCAGCTCTTAGACTTTAGAAACTAGAATCTTACATTTTTCAAAACTATGGAGAAGCGAGGAGCAGCGAAGAGAAACAGCTGCCAGACCCCAGCCCACTGGGCTGTACAGTTCCTCACTGAAGGGACTGAGGGTGACCTGGGCAGTACCAAGGGGAGGAGAGGTGCTTGGAGTGATGTTGAGCCTGGGAAAGGGGAGAATAGGTGTTTTAAATATTTGTCTTTTTTTGTTTCCAAATACCATAATTGGTAATTATTTATTGTAATTGGCAATAAGTTAAATTCCCCAAGCTGAGTTTGATTTGCTTGCAGCAGTGGTTGGTAAGTGGTTTCCTTGTCTTTATTTTGACCCACAAGTTTTCCCACTTTTGTTCTTCCCATTTTCTCCATCGGACTCTTCTCAGTGGTGTGTATTGAAAGGAGAAGAGGTAATTTCAACAATTTTAAATGCAGAAAATTCCATTTTAACATAATAAAAAACCTTTTCGCTGTGAGGATAGTCAAACCCTGAACAGCTTGTCCAAAGAGATTGTGGGTTCTCCGTCCGTGGAGATACTGAAAAACCTGACTTGGATGGAGTAATGTGCTATATCTGACCCTGCATTGGGCAGGGTGGGGTGGATTAGATTTACCTGCAGAGGTCCCTTCCAGCCTTACCCAGTCCTCTGGGCATTCTTCTGTGTTAACACTTCCAGTAGGTACTATCCTACCGATGAATAGCAGCACAGAACTAAAAAAAGTAAATATAATACCTACAGTTAATGCAGGGCAATGCCACTAATGTCCATAAAAAGCTGTCTGAAACTGCCTGAAATGATGGCCTTTGAAAATAAATTGCACTCAAATCACCCAGCTGCAGACAATTTTAGTAAAAACATTGCTGAGCTGATATGTGGGTTGATGATGTTTCCATCGGCTGTGGTTTGCAAACCTCCTATTAATTTCTCAACAGAAGCTGCATAGTCATTCATCTTTAGAAAAGCTGTTCCAAAGATTTATGAAATCATAATATGAAAATAAGACTAATGTATTATCTGAAAAGGGCATTAATGTTCGTGCTACTCACAGCATAAATCAGAGGTCAAATGGTCATTCACATCAGAATAGGTAAGGCTCCCTGTACTACTCCCTTCAATTCACACCCACTAGCATGCAGTTTTTGTTATGTGTTAAGAAATGAGCCAAAGTACATACGTTCCTCTGGCCCAAACCTAAGAATAGTATCAAAAATAATACCACACAGAAAGACTGGGACAGAGGAAGGCAAATACGCTAAAGAGAAAACCTCCTTTCTTCCTGTGGGTTTCATCGTTCAGAGTTAAATGCTTTTCTTGTACACAACAGAGTTTTGCTGAGAGCTAAGAGTTGCTTTTTGTTCTGAGATAGCAGAGCAGCAAGAGCCTTTATATAATGGCTGCTAAGAATGCTTTGCATTCCTTTGAAGCAACTAAAATAGAGAACAGAGCGGATAGGAGTACCATGGTTGTAGTAATGGGATTAAGCACTCCAAATCCCAATTAGGTGAATCACAAGAAACTCCTGAAGCAGAGCATATTCCAGGTCTTCTCTACATTAAACAGTTGTAGTTTTGCTGGTTTTGTCCTTCATAGAATGGCAAGAATGAAAATACTTTAAGTATATATTGTACAGAAATGAAAAAAATTGCCTTTGAATTTTATGTCTTGTTTTCTAAGATTTTGAGGGGTTTTTATATTTTGTGAGTGCACCAAGGGAGGACTTCTTCCAGTATTATCGAAATCCAGCCACCTCTAAGGTGAAATGCAGTCAGTAGAGCAGAGATCAGCAAAGCTACAAAATGATTGTTGATAGGAATGTTAATAGTATCATTAAAAAATTGTAGGTGTGAAATGGCACTTAATAGTAGATACCTCAATTGGACTGAGACCCAAGAGACCACAGAAGGCAATGCACAAAACAGTTACTGAACATGCTGCAGTTCTCATATTCAAACAGAAAAATGCCTTTATAAGGAATCTTTTGAATTTGAGACATCCAGGGGAAGAAGTGTCAAGTTAATGTAGACTCTCTGCAGTGCATTTTTACCAGTGTACCAGGGTCAATACCTTTACATGAAAGATGTCGTGTACTGTAATGGTTACAAATAGCAGCCCATCCTGTAACTGGTTCAGAAATAATCTCTCTTGACAAGCAGCTCTTCATGACCCTTTTATTTAAACTGAGGTATTAGTTTGCTTCTCGGAAAATCTGTAGCTTGGTGAATAAACATGAATTATTTCCATTTCCAGACATTTTCTTGGGAGATCTCCTTTAAATGTTCTGAAAGATTCCAGTTGACTTTGTGCATTAGATATGTAGAACAACATATAGAGCTGTCCTAGCATTGGGAGTTTTTTGTTCTAATAACAGGACCTGTTCTTGGAAAATTGAACGAAGTTGGTTATTCTTTTGAATGCAACATACAGATTTCCAGAAGCCCTTGCCGTTTCTGTACCTGTGGGTTATCTAAGAGGTCCTTTTTTTGAACAGCTTTGAAAAGATTAAAAATGTAAGTCTGCAAAGGACTGTGATACTTGTGCAAGTTGGCATGGATGTGTAATTTTACATGTTGAAAATTTTCATTCTGTACTATTCAAGCATGATTCTAAAATGGACCTAAAATTATTATAATTTCCCCCCAGAAAGGGTAAATCCCTTCATCTTGCATTATGTGGAAAGAAACTTCAAAAATACTGGTTAGGCAGTAGCCTCAGTAAGGAAAGAGTCAGTCTGTATCAAGTTCTTGATACATTTATCCATGTCTTCAAAGGCAGAGGAAATACAGAGTTTTCTCAGGAAGCTTTTCTCTAACAAGCCTTTACATTAGGAAAAATCCTGGTAATTGAGGCCTGGCGGGGATTGTTCAGTAAGCACCAGTCACAAATTTGAACTAAATTTGTGGTTTGTCTAGTCCAGCTTCTGATGACAGCCAGTATCGGGTGCTCTTAAAATGGTGCAAAAAGTCCTCAGGGAACAATTTCTTTTCGGCAGCAAAGGCTGACACGTGCATATTCCGCTAGTTGCATCATACATGATTTGGCATATTTCAAAATAATATTTTCTATAATATTGCACAGTGAACAAATACTAACTTTTTGTGTGTGTGTATACTTGGCTGCATTACCTTGAGATCATCAGCATCATTTCTGGTCTTTTCATGGAGATACTCAGCTTTTAGCTAAGCTGGCTTATGGCACACCAACAGCTTCCAAATCCCTGGTTTGAGCATTGGCAGAGGATATTAAGTCAAGAACTGGCCCAAAGATGGGTGTTTGGCAGAAGTGACAAATTTGGTTTCCTGGAGAAAAGTTGCTGACTGCATTGTTCCATATTGAGCTCCTTCTCTGCCATTCGAGGTGGTGTAATGATGAGAGCAGTTTAGGGGAGCCTTGAAGAGGTGAGGGAGTGAATGAATTTACTCGAGAGTCCAACTTGCTTGTAAGTCTAAGAACAAATCACTATGATTCATGCTCATATTCTGTGATTCATCTCGATTCTGAGATTTTCGTTGTACAGACCTCCAAAGTAGCAAAACTGCCACGCATTTATAAAAATTCATCATTAGTATGTGTTTTCAAACCTAGAGAAATAGAACTACATATGGGCAAAATAAAGCAATGGTGTTATAAAAAGGAAAACTTCCTTCTGTGTGAAATGTTTTGAGGCTGTAACAGTCATTCAAACTATTCTACTTTATTTATTTTAACTAGCTTTATTATCATTTCAATAACTATCGAAGTGAGGAGTACTAATCCAAGACTTTTCCTCATTAAAATTCTTAGATGTAGCAATTTACGTAGCTCGGCAATCTTCCATGCTGTGCAGGTAAAATTTTTCAGCAGCAGACACAGACATTTTAAAATTCTTTAGATTTGGTAGAAAGTCTCTATTGTACTGATGTTTCTAGCAAGATGATTATTATTCTGATGCAATCATTGTTGTTCTGGGAATATCAGTGATGAATCCTATGCTATTTTAATAATCATGAACCTTTTGAGAAAATAATTACAATATAATGATTTCTACACAGGACAATTTAAATTTTGATCAGAGTTTATAGAGGTCAAACATGATATATTGCCTATCAGTATTTTTCTGACGTGCCCAATCAGTAGGGATTTCTTGCTCCATTTTCTAATTGTCTTTATTTTTTGTAACATTCCCATTTAAAATTAAGACAATTTCTGAAGTAGTAACTGCTTTTCCTTGTCAAAATGTTACTGGTATATGGGGGGGTTGTTTGGTTTTTAAGAAAGTACTATAATACTATTTTTTTTATATTGATGCAGCTTTTTTCAGTGGCTTCTGTAAGTATCCAGGGCTTTTTTCCCATTGAGTTTTTTTTTTTCTTTCTTAAATATTTGCCTTTCTGAAATTCAGACACTAGTAAAAATCCTACGAGCAAATTAATTAATGTCTTATTTAGTCAATGAATGCATAAGAGACAATCCAGAAAGGGTGAATGCAGTGCAGGCTCTTGGTCTTGCATTCGTCTCTGTTCACACTTCATCAATGTGACTCAGATTTCGGGCATCCATTCCCCTGAAATCAGAACTTAAGGGCACATGTTATTTGCTGTGGGAATGAAGGCGAAATATGCATATTTAACTGGTTATAGTTTTTAATTTTTTTCCTATCCCACTTTTAGAAAAAGCATATACACCATAAGCTTCCTTCTGCTTGCTAAAGGCATAGCAAAGTTTTAGCATATAAAGGCACTAGAGCCTGACTTTTTATGGCTATTCAGGTCAGGGCACTCTGAGAAACCTTTCTGGATAGCCTTTATGTCCAAGTGGTACTGAGGTTCCTGAGAGGTCAGAAGAGGAGACTAACAGTACTCTTACAATCTGATGTGCCAAATACCAGTGCATTTACTGGGTCAGTGAATGACTGGGAAGAAGGAGTAGGTAGAGAACTATTACAATATTTACATGTAAGAGTGAAGTGACTTTTCCCATCTCTTGAGATGAGTGCTGTTTTAATGTGCGTGGTTCTGATTTTTCCTACCTAGTGCAGATATGCAAAAGAGGTGTCTACTGGAAATACTCTGTCTCCTTAGCAATATTGAACTATCTCATCTAAGTATGTAGGAATGAACATTCTGAATATTTTCCTGTATTATTGCTATTTTGACAGTTCTCTTCCAGAAAGTGGTATCTGTTACTGTAACGAGAATAGAAGCAGAAATGCCTATTCCCTCAATCTCCCCCTTGACAGTTTTTAATCTCTTAGTATTGACAGGGGCATCACCTTCTGTATCAATGTGCGGTAAACAGAGGCAAAATTAATCACTTCTTAGAAATGCAGAAATCACTGAGGTTGAGACTTTTAAATGTTACAGTGCTATCAAGCATTCTTTAAAGAACTAATTTGAAAGGCTGCCCAGAGCTTCCAAAAAGACAGTGTGGAGTATACTATTCATTAATTAGTCTGGCAATTGGTGATTTTAATATGCTGTTGTGCATACTTGCAATAACGGAATGATCAGGTCAGACTGTAAGTTGGAGTGTAGCCCATGTCCAACATGGGAAGAAGAGGAGAGATTCCCAGGAAGAAACAGCTACATTTCCAAACAAAAAATTCAATATTTGATGAGCTTTCTGACAAAGATTAAGTGTATTTTTAATACTATGCTAATGATTATAACAGAGTAGGCTATAATATATCAAAATGTAGCAGAATGGAAGTCCTGCAGGTTGGTATAATAAGAACTATTATTGTCACTTAGAAGATTGAACTGTTTCATTTAAGCAGTTCTGAATGCCAAAATGCTGAAAGTAAAATATCAGTAGTTGTTAACTGTAACGATTTTTAAATCAGGATCATTAAGCAGAAGGATTACTGCAGGAGGTGGTGGTGAAAGCAGTAGCAATAATACATCCATTTAGCAGGCACTCAAGATGTAGCAAAGAACATGACTGTTAAAGTTAACAGTTCATGATTTAGAAAATTTTACTTCAGTCTTAAGCATTTTCCCGTAAAACAAACAGATTTCAAGTGCTGTTTTGTGTATGTTGCTGTTGAGACTGCAAGCAGTCTTTGTTGGCAATGTGTGCTTAAAATGTCATGAAAGGGTGAAAACTACTACGCAGCGTGGAGGAGATTATATATTCTCATAGATCCACCTTTTTTCTGCAGTGAACTAAAATAATAAAAAAACCCACACAAACCTTCCATTGTTGTATTGCTTTTACTTTGTTGTAAGTTTATGGAATTGTCAAAATGAGACAACGTACGTAGAGTTTATAGTTTGTTGCCATTTAGTCCTGTTGTACTGAGTTTTGCCTCTACTTGCTCAGAGTTGAGATATGAGAGAGTTGCTTTTCTAATTAATGGACAGCTTGATTCCTCAATAAGGAAGTTCTGCTTTTGGGTTTCGCACTTCCTGGACATTTCCATCCCACATGCCATATAGTTCCAAATCCCTCTGTGGAAGGAAACCAGTAAAGGAAGACACAGCCCTGGATAATCAATGACATAAAAGGCTGGTTTAAAAGGGATTGTATTCTGGAAGGCTTTTGAGAGCCAAAATAATTTCTCTATCATTTCTTCTTTCTCTTCCCTCTGCCTCTTATTTCTGAAGTATTTATTCTTGGAAGAAAATACAGGAAATGGACTAAAGTACAGTGAAAGCATTACACTGTGTTCAGGACATTGATGCCTTCTAGTGTACTAGGACTTATGATGTTTGAAGTAGGCATGAAAGTGCAACGGAAATACGTATTTTAGAAGCGTCTGTATAGGAAGGAAGATGTGATCTTAAAGTGTCAGAATGAACAAAACAAAAAAAGGTGAAAAACCTGATAGTGATACAATAAGATGGTAAACCATCTATAACAGGATATTGGGAATACCAAGAGAAAATAAAATAGAAAGAAGGAAAGGAGTCAGAATGATTTATTTGGGAAGTATGGTGCATATTCTTAGGAGAGTTTTCTCTAATTAAGAATTAATTTCTGGTGTATTAAAGAAGCATCTAGGTGTTCTAGGACTGTGTTTGCCCTAAGAAAAGAAGAACAACCTGACTTCAGTAAAGCTTTTCATCTAGATGGCCAGAAAACTTCCCCTGAACTGGTTAAAAAAAAAAATCAAGGGAACCACCCAACTTTGCTGTTAGCCCTATTACATTCTATAAAAAGAATTTCTGATGAAGTAGTAGATTTCAACGAATGCGTGCGGTGCACAGATAGGAATCTTGCAAGGCTGAATGGATGGTTGGAGGTAAAAATTACCCTGCTGTCTTTAATATTTACTTCTTCTTAGAAAACTTTTTTTTTAGAATAATTATACATAACATACGTAAATCAAGTGTTGTTGAATGTACACAGACTCCAGAAGCAAAGAAGTGCATTTTCAAATGAGGCTTCATCTTCTCTTCTTCTTACTGTAATTGAGAATATTTGTGGAGTTTTGAGCATATAAAAGTCTGGAAAGTGAAGTACAGGCACGGTCTGTACCATATAATATGCCTCCTTTTTTCATTAAAAGAATGAAGTCTTGTCAGTGCCATTTATAATTTTATTTAAGAGCATGCATCTGGTGCTTTTGAGAAGAATCTGGAAATGATGGATTCTTTACCGGTTCAGTATTTAGTAAATACAGACTGCTACAGTGTCATCCTCGCTGAAAGAAACTAATCAAATAATCTATAAATATCTTCCGTGTCCTTTTCCCTCTGAGAATAAGTTACTTTCTGTGAAATTTCTTTCCATATCATGTGTGCTAAAGAGAGTGAGTGACAACTCTCCTTTCAAATACAGTGTATATGGTGGAGAAAAACTTGCATTATAAATCTTGTCATTATCTAGTTGACAATTTTAGCATTGTTGTAATTTCGTGAGCATAGATTTATAAATAATGAGGTGAGTGGCCTTCTGATAAATCAGTTCTTGATCATGACAGAGGAGTATTCTGCTTCTTATCTTACTGGACAACGGATGATGAAGGGAGGTGAAACCCTGAAAAGTAGCCAGTCTGTATGGGTGACCCTGCTTCCATTCTTGTGGATTTCTGCATCTGTCTTCCTCTTTTGCAGAATGACTTTCCTGGAATATCCACGGGCAGAAGCACCGAGAACCCACGTGGCTTAAAATACAACCAACTGCCTTCAGCTCAGCAGGCAAACAAGGCAACTTCCTTTGCCATTTAGTTTCCTACAGATGTGTTTGTCACAGAAGAATGGATCTGATGCCGTCACCTGACCAAGAGGTAGGAAAGAACGGGTACATTTCTAGCTGCTGTGCTTTCTGCCATGGATTCCTACATATTTTCAAAGTCTTTATTTGATTTTGATACCTGAAAAGGCACGTGGGTCTTTTAAGTCTTTCTTGACCGAACATTTTAGTGCTTAACTATATTTTCTGTTATATTCTTGTATTGACTTTTTTCATCAGTAACTGCACTGATGGTGCTCTTTCTTCTTTCCTATCTTCATGGAATTTTTAGCTCCAAAAGTCTGAGTCGTCTGTTTCTCTTGTCACATTTCTCTGAAATTGAGTAAAGCTTCAAGAACTTTGGAGAAAGGCACATTCACAGATCATGTAAACCTCAATATCTTAAAAAATCACATTTCAAAATTACTATAATGGGTCAGCTGTGGTTTGAGGCAGAGAACACAGATCTAATAAGTGGTTGAAAAATGGAATAAACTAACCAGAACCCAATTGTGAATAGCTTTTCTCATCATCTGTCCTGTTGGAAGGATAGCATCTTCGAACAATGCTGACTGGGGATGAGCCACCTACTTGATTGCAGTAGTCACAATAAAGAACAGTTAGGGAAAGTGCATTCTTGCACTCATTTCCAGATCTTAAAATTCACTCACTTTGGATTCCCAATAGCCACTGGACCACCTTATTCTGGACTATGGACATAAAGCTACAAATTCCTTCCTTTTGCATTTGGGTTGACAGTAACACTGTTTTACTTTTCAGTCCAAGTTGAACCAGCTTGAACTGACTGCAAAAGGTAATTTATTCCCATATTCTGTATGTATTCTGTATTCTAAGCATTTGGATGTATGACTCATTTTAAATACTTGAAGAGAGACCTCATTGTGTTCTAATCTAAACCTACTAATTTTACAAATTCTCTTTTAAACAACTGTTTTTTTCATGGAAAATTATCCTATTATTGAAGAAAAATTTAAGAACTATTAGAAAGATAAGACTTCAGAAATGTAAAGTTGGCAGTCTATGGATTAAATTCTCAAAATGTTTAATGCTGTTATGCAGCATCTGATTGTTTGCATTTTTGATAAGTAGTGAGGCCTTTCCAATGATTTTCACTGGGTATCTTCTGCAAATTTCCCATCTTACATTTTAAAGGCAGTTTATTGTCATTCAGGTGTAAGTTATGTGCCTTCTCAACTAAAACATGGTTGTAGTTTAATTCCAGCAGTGATGAATTGCTGGAGTGAATTCATGCAAACAGGGAAATTGAAATTAAATTCATCACACTAAGAAAACCATTCCTCCCCATATAAATTAGTAGTTTTTCTGCTAAAATCAATTTGTTTTGGTAAATTATGCAAAAATTCTCAAAGGACTTAGGTAGATGATTTATTATAGTCTTGGCTGTTTCATAATATTAGAAAATTAAATTTATTCACACAATATTAGATGGCATAAGCTGAGAGCTTTAGTGACAATTTCTGTTTATTACAATTAATCCAGGTTTTCTATGGTGACAGAATTCCCACAACGTGTAGGACGTAGTCTTTATGAGAGATGCTTTTTATTAAACTGTACGTAAGTGTTCTTCATTTGAATAGAGCAGGTGAATTACTTTTGTATTGCAAGACCTTTCAATTGTTCTAATAATCTCTAATGAAATTCAGTATTTCCATGAAAAATTTTTGTATTCTGAGTTCTTGAAATATCAGAGCTTTAAAATCCCCTTAGAAAAAATAAAAAGATCCTCAGATCTTTAAAACAATATAAGTGGGAGTTATTTAAAAGTACTTTAGGCACCTTTGAGTTCTAAAAGTCAGTTTTGTAGTGCGTTCATGCCAATAGACTCTTGCAGCTGAAATCATCAGTATTCATGTTATATGCACATTCCTGTCATTTGGTGGGATCTAAAACCCTAAAGAAATACAAAAATAGTGTGGTAAAGGTACTGGGGAGAGAGTAGCGCGTGGAGAATAGGATTCAATAAAGTCATTAATGTATGGGCAATAAAGCTTACAGGCAAGGAAATACTTTAAAGATAATAAATACGCATTTATATTTGTTGCTTCTTAATTATGAAGTGTTTGGCTTGGCAATAGAAATTGTACATATGTTTTCCTAAGAATTTTTTCCATTGACCCCCATGGGAATTGCCAAGTTCTGGGATATACAGTAGGTTTGTCCTCTGTCAGTTGTCTTTGCACGTTTTGCTGCACAGGTTTCACTGGATTATGTGGCACCGAACAGAAAAACCATTACCCCAAAGAGAGAAAGAGACAAATAGAACTCAGTTTAACCAGAGTGTAATTACAGAAGACAACAGAAAGGCACCTTTGGGAAATAAAATGCTGCTGCTTGCCATATTTCAAAGATCTATTGTAGAGAGATCTGTGTTACTTTCACCGAGTAAGTTGTAATCCTAATGAATTGTGATAACTTTTTGTAGAGGGGAGTGTAATATAACTTCCAAACTTGCTACCAGCTCCCCCTTTAATAACTTCTTTTCAGAAGATAAAATAATTGTTGACGTTACATAAAATACATCATGCAAAATATTGTGAACTTGAACTTTCACATTGGTTTTAAGCATCAGATGGCTTGCCTTTGTTATCTCACAAATCTCTAAATATCTGTATGCAAAGTCCAAATAAATTAATTTTCAGACAAAATGTAAGTATTTGCTTTAACTAACGGTATCAGTTTAAAAAAATTGATCTTTTATCACAGAGCTATTTTACATTCACTAACTTGTGTCTAGGCATGTTGCTTACACCCTGAGTCAATGAAATGTAGCAGCAGGTCCGAAGGGCAAGTCGAGCTTTGTGAATATTAACTACAATGTCAGTGTGCTCGCAAGAGCTCCAAAGCCCCAAGGATAATGTTATATACTGCCAGGTGACAAAATGTGATGACCCTATAGATGGCCACATTAATTGACCATTGAATCTGGCAGTTTACGGTGTGGCATACACGTGTATTCTTAAACCTTGAGCTTCTTTATTATGTGAGGTTTAGGACATCAGAAGTTTTTGACCGTGATTTCTTTACAGAGAAGGCAGGTCAATTTGCATTTTCTTTGTGAATACTTTTTTTTTTAATAACTAAGTGTCCAGCTTCATGTCTGCTGTACGTTTTCAGGTACCCTCTCTATAAAGAGTCTTTCAAATCCATGAGGGCAATGTATAAAACTAGACTAGGACGGTGTCATGGTTTGGGCCAGACCAGTTCAAAGAGTTTCTGTAGATGGGCACTGACTAATCATATACTCACAGTTTGAAATCTAGAAATGATTCTGTAGGGAAAACCATATGGAAAAAACTACATTTGTCATTTATTTTTAATGGTTGAATCTTTTAAATAAAATCAGAGAACGGCTGACAAAATATATGATCTCTGTAAAAGGGGTTGTCTTTTCGATTTTTTTTCCATGAGGTTTTTGTGAATTCACATTTTTTGGTCCATGAAATATTTTCATTGGCTTATGTCTGCCCAGCCTGGGGCTTTAGCATTTGTAAAAGCTGCTCTACTTTAATGTCCTCTTTCATTTTGTACCAGTTGGGTCTGCCTTGTCAAAGGACATGTTTTTCTCTGCAAAATCCTGCTGTGCTGTGAAAGCCAAAGCCTTGTTATCATAACTATCATTTTATGCAATTATATTGTTTATAAGAAACCCAAAACTTAGGGAAAATTGACTGAAGGAATATTTTTTCAGTGGAATATGGGTTTTTTCCATTTATAAAATTTGGAATTTACTTTCTAAACAAGCAGGGAAACTATACTGAATCCAGCTCGAGAGTCTCTTCAGAATTCTATAAACATCTCTTACTTTGAAGTAATACTGAAAATTCATTTTAAGGAGAAGAAAAGTATGTTTAAGCAGACCTTGCTAACTCAACCTAGCACCAAAGGAATCAGCTTCTTCTGGGGGTTGGGAGCAACTTGTAAAGCAGGCAGAATGCATTGGGGTCTGCTGGTAAAAGACTCTGCAGTGGCGTCTGTGGTATTTCTATTGGGGTTCTTGTCACAGTGGGAGAGGGCAAGGCTGTGTTCTGGAGAGCGTTTTGCAATTAGTTAAATTCTTTTTCTTCAGTTCTAGACTTGTGAAATGAAACCTGAAGGCAAAATCTTTGACATCTTAGGCACAGAAATCTTTTTGAACTTGGAATTCCATAATTATGTCATGTAGTCCCTTGTATTTTGGACTCTTATTTTCTGGGGTGGAGGGGAGAAAGAAAAAAAAAGTCTAGCTACATTCCATTTTTATAGGAATATTGTATGTGAGAACAAAACTAGTAAGTGCACGATATTGCTGGAAAGCTTTTTTCTTTATTATATGGCTCCTGCAATCAGATACTATGGTATCTGAGTTTTACACAATCTGTTATACATTTATATTTAAAACTATTCTCTTCAAGGCTTTGTGACATTGAACAGTTACATGATCTACATAAGTCTTATGCCTTAAACAATAGCTCATTCTTCTTCACCAAAATTCAATTCTCTAATAAAATGAGAACTATACAAATGTAATTAAAGCCACTTTTATGGCACAATTGCTAATTTTTTGTAATTCAATTCGTATACTGGTTGTGTTCAATATCTTACTTGGAAAAAAGTAGATCATCATTTATTGAAACAAGTTTATTTTTCTTTACTTGGTTCATTTGAATTAATAAAGACAATTCTTTTGACTTAAAATAACTTTCTTTTATTGGATTGCCATGGCAATCTGGAGTATCAGAAAACATTTATCTCCAAGGCCAGGAGCAAAGAGTGATGCCAAATAAGCAGTATCATGCTCTGGGTCATCCACAAGATGGCAATAGTGGGATAATTTCGTAAAAGTTCAAGCATTTATGAAAATGTCCTCTTTGCTTCTGATACTTATTTGGAAATTTAATTTGGATCAGAGAGAAGCTCAGACAGAAGTTGGTTGCTTTGTCGTCTTCTTGTTCCCAGTAATATAATAAGATTATAAAATATAGGTCATAAATTTGCATTCAAACCTCACTGACCTGATTTAAAACTTTTCCTTTTTAAGCTTGTCATTGATACAGCAGAATTTCTGGTACACAAAATGCTGTGAATGACATTTATCTTGTCTCCCTTCATCTCAATTCTATTGTCCATTAAGGGACCAAACTAAAATATTTTGAGCATTTGTATTTTTCAAAGGTCTGTAAGAATTCTGTTTGGAATTAAGCACATGAATAAATGTCCTAGTTTCCAGCAATGCCAAATATCTCCCAGTACCTGTACACTTGAATGAGATCTAATTGCAAATAGGAGTATCTCCAAAGATTTAAGTTCTGAATTTGTAAAGGTATTTAATACCTATCACCTGTAAAAACATCATGCCTAATGTGGAGCTAAATCACTCTCTGTTTTCCATAAACCAGACAACGGATTTCAGCATCTTAGTCCTCAGCAATCTCTAGACTGTCTCCATTTAAGAAAATTGGATAGAGAGAAAAAAAAAAAAACCACTATTTCAGCATGTTCAAATATGAAGCTGGTAAAATGAAGGAACACAACCACTACTGTAGGCAATAAATTGCTTATGGTGTTAATGAATTGAATTATCCCTTGAAGTTGCCTTTCTCCACTGTCCGTACAGGAAGCCTACAATGACAAGGTAAATTGGGTAGGTGTCTGCAGCGGAAGGGGTCTCCACCATATGAAAAGATTTTCTTACACAAGGCTTAAATCCTGAGTGCTTTCATGCAATAGAGGTTGGTTCTGGAGATGATATTTTTGATTCTTTTCCTGACATGCAGAATGTGTGCATGTGCTGTGCTTGTTTGTAAATGTCCAACAAAACAATGTTTTACACAATGCGTTGACATAGTAAATGCAGGTGAAGTATATATATCTCATACCTTTTAAACCTATTGCTGATATTTCGTGAAGTCTAGTTTTCTACCTACTAGGAAGGTGAAATACGGAGCTCAATTTGTTTTCTTTAAGATCTTATTGGTAGTGAATTTATTGCAGATTTGCATAGAGAACAGAGCAGGTACCTATAGGAATGAAGGCACTACTTGCACATTGTATATTTTTTATTATTCTGGCTCAAGAGCAGGACCCTTTGACTATGCAGATGTTTTAAATCTATAATGCCTTTGGGTACCACATGAGGGCAGAAATAGTCTGTCATTTTGCCTAAAAAAAACCAGAAAGAGTGACAGCAATGAGCCTGCTTTGCTTGCTCTCTTACTGGTTATCTGTAGCTCATTAGCACTGGTTAACTGTTTTCTTTCTCTTGATTTTCATTAGATGAATTCAAAGGAGAGAACAGGAGTTAAAATCTGATCTTATCAGACTAAGTCTCAAATCCCGGGTTTTTATAATTAAGAGCTCAAATCAAGTCTAGGACATTCCCAGAGAATTAGGCCTTTTGATTATAGATGTTTGTTAAAGCCAGACTCATGTTTGTGTTTTATCCTTGCTGAGTTGTATAAGTTGTGGCTCACATTTACTGAGTTTGTGTGATGATTTGTCATCTAAATTTATGTTACTGTACCCCTACCTTCTAAATTCATACTACCTTTCCCCAGAAGCTGGTGACAAGAATGGCTTTTTGGTTTTAGGTTTTTATTTCACCTCATGTCAGTTCAGAAACGTAGCCTAAACTAGTTATTTAAACTCCTGTTTCCGTTGAGCTAGTGTTGATACTTAGCGTTAGCAATCTAAAAGATAGGTGAGCTGGATCCCAGGCATGATCCCTCTATCACATTTACTAGAGAACCAATTATGTATATTGTGGTTTAGAAGGACCAAGTCTTTAAATTAGGATGACACTTTCAGGATTACTAGTGAAGTCCATATATTTTTTTATTTATATATAAGTATCTATTCTTAGATCTGCTGTCATCTTTTATTGATGGAAACCTTCAAGAATTATGTATCATTCCAGTACAATGTACAAGTTTTTCCTCTTATGTTTTTTTCTTGGCAGAAAATATAGAAACAACAGGCTCCCAGGTGAGTAAAGACAATTAACTATTAATTAAATCTCCAGTATATTCTAATTTGACACTAATTACTCTGTTATAATTCATTAATAAATATTTAATTTGGCCTTGAGCATGTACTGCTTGTTTGTTCCTGTAAAGACCTAGCATGAAATAATTTTTTCTTGTAATGTTAGATCTGGAACTGCTTCAGCAGCAGAATTAGAATCCAAGGAGCACAGGTTAATGGAAAAGTTTCAGCATGGCCTAATACTGATGTGAGCAACAGGTTTAAAGAGCCTGTGGTGCTGGTAACTTTTTATTGGGCTTAGAATTTAAAAGCGCCTCTACTTCATATGTTACTGTCAAATGATAAGGAACATTGTACTCTTTATGCTGTTTTGATCTTAATTTGCCTGAATGAAATATGATGTCCCCCAAAAACTTCCTTTACAAAATAATTAAGCATAATTATTTTCACATTTACATATAGGTAAGCCAAGAAACTAATTTAAAGTGCATCACTTCTATTTACTCTGTTACCTCCATGCCTTTTGGTGCTGTTAGAGATTGTAAGTACTTCTGAAATGGGTTATGTTGCTTGGCACAGTTGATGGTCACAGTTAAAGGAACTCACCACCACCACTCACTTCAGAAAATGCTTTGTTTTGGACTTACTGTTTGCTGCAGAGTATGTGATGTACATGGAAACACAGTCGCAGGTCTCTTGCTCCAGTTACACACCATTGTGTTAAAAAGACTAATTTTCTTCTGCAAAGATGCTGAATGGTTTTGCGTGTCAGTTAAAAGATCCTGAAGAGAGAGAAGGAAATGAAATCTCTGATACCTTTGGAGTGTGAAAAGGGAAAATAGTGAGGGATTGTTCTTGCCCACTGAAACCTTGATTTTGCAGGTTTCAAAGCAATTCCATCAAATGGTTTCGTTTGTCATAAAACCTTCAGTTTTAGAACAGCTTTAGCAGCTGGGTGGTAATCAATCGGAATTTATGAGACATTAATTTGGGACTTACTCTGAAATGTAAACAGACACCCCCAAAAAGGCTTAAATTTTGAACTTGACTTGTTGGGACCAATGAGAGTTTCTTAGTCTGAATGTTGTCTTCATGTAGAAAACTTCCATTGAATTCAAAAACAGTAGAACCTTGTAGTTTGTCAACATTCATTACTCTTGTTAAACACATAAAGTTTATTGTGTAGAATACTTGCATATATTGCTATTGCAAATATGCAGTATTCAGGACTTCTTTATAGGATGATCTACAAAAATGTTTTTAAGGATAGAATCATAGAACGACAGTATCTACAGACAGTTTTATCTTAAACTGACTGATTGTCTCTATGTAGATTTTAGCAGATATGTATGTAGCAATTGAGACATGGAAGCTTTTACTGTGGCCTTTCTTATAAAGTTCCTATTTTTAATAGCAGAATACCGGTCCAGGTGGGAACAAGCTGTCAAAGACCATTGTTTTTATACTTGTCTACAGGCCCTAGATTTTGAAAGTATCTTAAGTTCTGTCATGTAAATACTATTGAACATTTTGATATTTCTTGCCAGGAGAGTTGTTTTACCTGATACAGTGATGATACCGATACGGGTACATGCCAAGTTGTGATCAGCCAGTGAAGATTTTTGCTCTTTGGTGCTATCACACTGATTCCTTTTTTCAGCAGAGGGATGTAGTTTGATTCCCACAGTATCACCACCACCCACGCTCAGATAGACTAGCAGCCACGAATAGAGATGGTGAAAAATGGGCAGGGGAGACTGACCTGTTCTTTAACTGGCACACATTTCTCCTGGATAATAAATGGCCATCCAAATATATCTGAATTTTCAAAATGTCTATTTTTGTCCTGTATTTATGGTTATGGACTACCTTTTGACTCTTAGTGCCCTTGATATTAATAGCATATGTGTGCATAGATTAAAGAAAGGTATTCCTCTTTTCCCTCTCTTCCCTACTGCTAACATCTGAAAGCCTGATTCACCTCCTCTCTATCTAATGATTAGATATTAAAATCAGATAAGCTCTCTAAGCTTTCATACTGACTTGAAAGGAATAAAAGAAGCGAATTCAATAATATGTGGCTTTAAACTGAATTTCTTTGAGAATTAATTTTTTCACCTATTCTGTAATAGGGAGGTGGGGTGGAGTTCCTGTAATTACTGAAGCTGTAACTGCAATAGTTTTCTAATCTAACACATTGTATATAATCCCTGCTGTTTTTCACTAATGGTAAATACAAGAAACATGTGGAAATAATGACATAACCAAACAAGTAGGGTTATGTATCTGTTCATGAACAGTGCTGTTACTTTAATGGTAGAGTACTCATATATAAAAATGCTGACTTTTTTCCCTGAGTGCCAAGTGCATCCATTTGCAACATACCTCCTATGGCCTGCTGTGTGTGTGTTTAAAGAAAAAATAAAAAAAAAAGACAAAGTGAAAAGTATAAATAGATGAAGGAGCAAAAAGCATTCTCATAATCTGTGTTCTGTGCCCTTATATCAAGGGAGAAGAAATTACTCCTGTACAGAGATACAAGCATTAAATTGAAGCTTATTGGTTCTGCGTGAGGCAGTTAGATATTTGTGGATAATTGACATCCTGTATCCAATATCCAATTCTGTGTTATTTTTCCTATTTCCTTTAGCCATAGCTATAGGATCAATAGTAATAGTCAAATTTAAATAGCACAGAGTCCAGGTATGCAACTGTGGTTGATCAAAGCTTTGTATAAACAGGGCAGAAGGAGCCTCATTCCATTGTGCTGCCCCACCAGGGTGAAATAAATCACCTGGTAGGATAATTATAGTTTAGGTTGAAAGAGATCTCTGAAGGTGATTTGATCTGACACCCTGCTCAGAACAGGTTGAGTACCACATTCTAATACTTCATAAAGGCTTTGTAAAGAAAGGAAAACTTGAAAAATCTCTATTTGAGAGGGTTTGTGTAAAAAGATCGAGGGAGACAAGCATTTCTTTTCTCGTAACTCATTATTTCACAATAAACAGAGAGTTGCCTTATAAATAAAGTGTCAGGGGAGAAAACCAGTGAAGGCTGGTGTGTGGGGACACTAATTGCTGTATTAGGAGATCATCTCTGCTGCTTTGATTTGTCTGTGGGGAGGCAAATTGTGCATTTTTATATTGCTGCATAGTTTCAATGGGAGAATTTTGGGGGGTATTTTTGGACAGCAGTTAGAATAGATACACAGGATGTAGACCATAATTGGGGTGGAATTTAAAACATACTGGACTACTCCGTTTATTTTGAGAGTTGGTACATATTTCCAGGATATGTAAGCTATGATTGTGACTTATCTGTAACTGAAATCAAAATTAATTGATTTTCAAAAAACTGCCAGTATTAAAGTTTTATATATAAGGCAGCACAGAATTTTGTCCCAAATGTTTGATAATGTTTGTTTGTCTGAAATATGAATGCTTCGTTTTCATAGCAATACTTCACACTGAATTCCCCTGATGTCCTTCTGACTTGTTGGTTTTTCCTTTCCTTTATGGTAGAAGGAGCAAATCAGCTGCACAAAGTTTGGTGAAGTCTTGGCTCAGGTCTCTCTGTCTTGTATAATAGTATTCTGAAACTTTTCAGGGTTTTTTGTTTGGTGGTTTGTTGTGGGTTTTTTTTTTTTCGTATCTGTGTGGGAAAGGGAGAATACTAGTGAACATTGTCTGTACTTAAACAACTCTGAGAGAAGATTTTTGCTTCAGATACCTCTAATAGGGAAGGGCACCAATCCCAATTCCAGACAGGAAAGGAGTGGGAGTTCTGTACTCAAATGCATTGAATGAATATCACACGACAGCAAGTACAATAAGACACTGCTACAAAATGCTAGAGGTAGATAAGTCAGTGGATAAGCAATGTCTTACTACAACTTACTGAAAATAATTAATTTGGGAAATGGTAGAGTGTGGTTACTATCACCTTCAAATAATTGTTTATTTAGCTGATTTCTGCCTCTCCTGTTCTGAAGTGTGGTGCCAACACAGCTAGTGCTTTTGTTGTGGATTTATATGCGCAAACAAAATACAATGGTTGTCTATGCCACTAGTTATGAACAGTTTTCATAGGTACCTTCCCAGTTAATGCAGTGAAATTTTGCTAAGGAGTAATTAACAGTGAGGCTCTGACAACAGCTTTTTCAACTTGACTTTATACCTGCTTCAGGTCTGGTACCTGTATCCCTGCAGTAGCCCAGTTTCTTTCCTTGTTTCTTTTCCATCATTTTCCTACATCTACATATTCTACCACCTCTTTTATCTGCACGCAAGCATCACGTTGTCCACCTGTTCTGGACTGCATCACAGCTCAGTTCTTACCTGCTGCCCACTCACCCCTTTGCCACTCTGATATTTCTTACACACCACTCTTACAGGTGTCAGAGCAGAGTTTTGGGCCATTCAGGCAGATTTTAAGCAATGTTTAGGTGTCTTTCTTAGGGAAACAGTGAGTCCTCTGGAGTTTAGAAGGAGAATAGGTGCATCTACAGATAGATGGTTGAGAAGCTCAGGTAAATTTAAAGTTCATTATGGAAGTACTAGTGAATTCAGGCCCTTAACCAGCTTCAGTGGTGCTCTAAACAAGGCTAACTGGATCAGAGACTGTGACTTCAGTCAATTCTATGGGCCTAAAATCCCATTTAGGGAGTTTGCATCCTAACCTCGTTTTCTGTCTCTTGTGGTTGCTTTGGGCATCACATGTACATAATCTGCTGTATTTTGGAAATCCACCAACTGCAGTTATTGTATTTAACCCCTGTAGTATATGTGCGTGATTTGGCAGGGGAGGGCGGAGGAAGGGAAGACAGATTGCTGCATCCATCCTAGCAAATAAAAGTATAGATTACTGAATATGGAATCAATTTCCCCTGCTGATGCCCAGGTTACAAATTGTAACTCAAATGCCAGAGCTGAATAGAAGGGCATCTTTGTGTTCCATTCATTCCTCCTGATCAATTATGCAGCTCTCAGCTAGAAGAGAGATATTCTTATCCCACCACAGACTTTGCTCCAAATATTACTTTATTACCTGATTGTCAGACAAACATGCCAAGTAATAAATTGATTTTCACAGAAAGCACAGTGGGTGAGACCAGTGTGTCAGCAGACAGTCTTCTGAAAGCCAGATGACAAACAAAAGCATAGATTGAGTTATCGAGGGAGAATAAAGTCCCTCTGCCTTGCCGGGAGACCAAGTAAAGAGGGGCAGGAAATGCTAGTCATTTTCATAAAGCATCTGTTTTGTTTAAGGTATAAAAGGGTTGCTTTAAAATAACTGAACATTAACAACAACAATGGTTGGTTGAATCAACCCTCCTTGCAAAAAAAAAAATATATATGTATTCATCAAAGCTCATATTTGTGCTTGTTCTTGACTTTGATAATGTGAACAAGTTGAAATGGTTTTGGTTAATGAGCCAATTATATTCAGACCAGATCACGGCCACGCAGCATTTTGTGCTCAGCTAAATTGCTATGTAAATAGCTAGTAGCTTTCTGTGCATCTCATCTTCCCGACAATGCAGCAAAGAACAGGCATCACTTGTCAGCCTGGGTTCATGATTTTTCTCTCCTAAGTCTTCCAACATTTTACATCCTTAATGTAAAGCACCAGCGCTGAAAGGCAGCCAAGTCTTCCACATCTGAATTTGGGATAATCTGTAAAAACGAGACCAAACAAAATACAGGAGTGTTGAAAACAATTAATTTCTCTGAAAGCTATTGTAAAAGCTTTCAGTGGAATTTATCTGGGGAACACAGAAGACATGGACTCGCTTGAAATCAAGTTTTGAGCCAGAACGTTTGATCCAGCTGCTCAGGGGTACGTGGTGTGTTCCTGGGTTTATCTTCTGGGGTGATGCCATGTGAGTGAAAACGTGTCCCCTTGGCTAAATTTATGCAACATTCTCAACTGAATTTTAAGTTATTGGCAGAAAATTCACCTGTGCTAAAGGACGTTTTCTTTTGTGTTTGTGTTTGAAAGAAAGCAAAGCAAGCATGTAATTCTGTTTTCTCACGAGAAAATCATTAAGTAGTTTGGGTTGGAAGGGACCTTTCAAGCCCATCTAGTCCAGTCCTCTGCCATGAGCAGGGACATCTTCAACTAGAGCAGGTTGCTCAGAGCACCATCCAACCTGACCTGGAATGTTTCCAGGGATGGGGCATATCCCACCTTTCTGGGCAACCTGGGTCAGTGTTTCACCATCTTCAGTATAAAAAACGTCTTCTAACGAACTAAAACCAGCAGAAACAGTATCAGAAAAGTAACATAAGGTCTCCATCTTTGGCAGTATGATAAATAGGCGGTGTTGTACCACCTAGAGTTTGTGAGCTTTTTTTGGTTATTATACTACTCAAATGAAAAAGTAAAATAATTTAAGTTACAGAAAAGGAAACATAAATTGGTGAAATGTTTTTTCACCACTAAATAAAATAGTTCCACATCCAGTAAATATTATTATTTCAGAGGGTATGCTGTTTCTTCTTTTCTTCCTTCATCCCTGCTCAGCCAAAATTTTGTAATCTGTTGGTTGTTTTGGAGAGAGATATTTGATTGATAAGAAAGTATATATTTTAATGGTTTCCTGTTTATTGATAAGTAAACTGCAAAATCTACTGTATTTAATCTAAGCTAAATTTTGGTTTAAGTATCTAACTAAACTGTTTTCAAGGTCAGAGCTCTATTGCTTATTCAGGTTGTGTCCTTGGTTTTCTGTCCTGTCTCTACCGTTTCTTTTTCATTCCTGTCTCACGTAGATGCCTCTTGTCTATCCAGTTCTCTCACAGACACGCATCACTTCACAGATTAATAACTAATGAAGCCCTTATGCCTTCACATGCTTCCCATATGCCTTTATTCTGGCTGGTGACATAGGACTATTTTCTGTGAAAATTTGTTTTTAACAATTGCCTTTGTAAAGCTGGATAATTATTTGTAACAGTTATCCTGAATATATAGCAGCTGTTTAAATTATAAAAAATTATAGGTATATTGCCATTCATAGCAAAGTATTTTGAAATGTCTGGCTGTATCGTAATTGTGATGATAATTCTGTTTAGATAATACTAATTCTTTATTGTCAATAGAATATATAAATATTTATTTAAAAATTAAAAAAAGTTTGTTTACCCAAACTTTGTAACAGCAATGTCCAATACCTTGGTTGGTTTTCTTAGCTTCTCCTTAAAGCGTTTTTATATAAAGAAGGAAATTAAGTTTAAATCAATAATTAAAAACTATGCCAAAACCCTACTTTGTTTTCATCTTTCTCAAAATAATTTTCTGCAATATGCCCCAAACCATGTTCCTATTTCTTTTCATTTTGCTTTCCGTGCAATGACCCTCTGCTGCAAAGTATCTTTTAAAAACATAATTATTTTCAGCATTAACAAGGCAGAGTCCTTAAGGCTGACTATGTAAATGTAAAGTGCTGCAAGCAATGTGGGTTTTGTAAAGATTCGTAGAGAGCTTTATGAGACAGATCCTTGGCTTTTAAAATATTACAGTTTCAGTGATGGTATCCAGTGATTTACACCACCCGAAAACCTTCTTCTGCGCCTCGGGGGCATGCTCAGTACTTGAAGACATTTTCATATGCATTGATAGGCAAAGTGAGAATGAGCTGTTACTGTAACTGAAACTTGTAGTTTCAGTTACACAGTGTAGGCACTGAAACACAGTGTAGGCAGAAAAATATATTTATTATGCCAGTTTTGGGGTTTTTTTTGCATCTGTTCTGTTCTTGAAGGAGGGAATCCGTGCATAAAGGTTTTTCATAAAGCTTTATAGAAACGTGTTCATGATCTAGGGCTGCTGCTTCACCATTGTAATGAATTCTAAAACTCAGTTCTTGAGCTTCCAAATAACCCTAATGCTGATTGAATCTGTAATTGATTTTATCTTCTTCCCCTATAGCAGAGATGTAACTACTGTATTATACAGGAGTTGCCTTGTAATGGACACTGTTTAGACATACTCTGTCAGGCACAAAGTCTGGTCAAGAAAATGGCTTTCAAATGACTTTTTCCAAAGAAGGGAAGTACTGATTCTAGAAAAAAATCTCTGCTGTTCCCTGTGGGAACTGTCATTGGTGTGCTTGGTGTCACGGTGTCTCTTAGCGCACATGGACTGACTGGAGCCTCTCGGGGTGGTGTACGTATGGGAACCGTATGATGACTGCAATGTATTGTGAAGAGAAAGGATGACTAAAAACCTCTAACATGGTCAAATGGAAGCCGGGAGATAGGAGACACTCTGGTAGAACAGTTTGTGTTCCATTCTGGCAAAACTCTATATTCAGACAATATTGCACATTTCCCTAGTGAAAATATGTAATGGAAGGTGATTTATTTTTGTTGTTGAGCACAAGAATACAAAAAGTGTATTTTTTCACTAAAGACAATTTTCTTGGAAAGGTCTATATTTATTGGGCGCTGGAAATACTTTGGCCTTAAATAAGAACGTCAACTGGTCTAGCGCATACCATTTTCCAAAATGGAAATCAGTCTTTTTGTTGTTTTTTTTTTTTTTTTTTTTTTTATCAAATAAATGAATTAAGCTCAAAAATAGAGTCCACGCTACCCGTAGCTTAGCCACACTCCTATTACGTGTACTCCGTATCAATGAAAGAGATACTCAGGATCTGTGAATTGCACTGACAAGCTGAAGGCATGAAGTATAGAGTCTGTTTTCCTATTTATGTAACAAATTCCTGTGGACATGTAAATATGGAGATGCTTAATTATTTACAGTTCAACTTAATTTTCAAACTAAAGTTCATTCATTTTTATAATGCTAGCAACAAAATGTGTTGTGGCAGTGAAGATATTAAATTAAAATAGATTAAATTAAAATCAGATTTTTGTAATTATATATTATTTTCATGAGACAGCTGGAGTTTAACTAAGTATTGTTATTTACTTTGCAAAATCATAATTATACCTTTAATCATTTTGATCCTGAAACATGATTAGAGCAAATCTTTAGCCACTGAAGGTCTAACAACAGGGCATTTTTTTAGGAAGCTAAGAATATAATAAAAATAGATAACAAAATTAACTGCAAATTGCTTTTTTTAAGAAACATTAAACATGTTAAATGGACTCCTGAAAATGGAGTAAGTGTTAACTAAAATTCAGTTAAAAGATACCTTTGTAAATCTGTGTAGGATGTAGGGTGTCCCTGGCTTGGGAGACCTGGGCAGAGCTGAGGGGTGACCAGCCCCTCATGGGGACAACTCCATGCTTTTATGGAGAATTTTAAATGAGTTGTACATGGGGAAGGGCTGGAACATCAGCTCACTGCTAGTGCACAGTGTGTCCACAGCTGTACATGGAGAGAGAGTAGTTCTGCCTTCTGCTAATTGTGCAAACTGCTTTAAGTAGATGTCTTACTATCCTTCCCTGTTCCACCCAGTTACATCCTGTTTAAGCCCATTTGACTTATGGCTTGGAAGTGAAGAAGCGTTGCTCATTCTTGCAGAACTTTCATTAGGTCTTCTGGTGAGTACCTGAGATGTTACTGTTAAACTCTATCAGTTACCTCTGGGGAACTCCAGTTACTGTTGAATGCGGGCTGGGAACAGGATTCCATATTATATTATGCCCTTCTATAATCTCCTTCACTGAAAGGAACCAAAGCAAGTTACATTTAATGAAATGTCAAAATATACCATATGATCACACCATTATGATCTTAGCTATGTTTCTGCGTACTGAATTATTTAGACTTGCATAAATGTGTTTCAGGGCATGGTGTGATATCACTCTTCCACGTTTACAGCTTTTTTCTTGAGTATTGTGTGAAGAACTGGTACACAAATAACTGACAGTGACCAGTCCATCAGCTTGAACGGGCTGGGATAGTTCCACCGCTTTCAGTTCTTAGTGCCTGCCAATGTGATATATGTAGTTCTACCTGTATCTAGGTTGTGTGTTGAAGTGCCATATCTGTGTAATGCAAATGTACATTCATTGATAACAAATTAGTGTTGTGTGTGCAGAGCCATTAGTGCCTCCCAGAGCTTGGCCTGTACCGGCACTTGCAGGAAAAGGCTTTGCAAGCAACACTGTGTCACAGCACTTGTATTTTAGAGAAACAGGGTACAAGTGAACTCTCCCTCCTGTGGGTTATAATTAATTTCTCTTTGACTTTCATGAGAGGAAAAAACACTTCCTTGTCATCTTAAACCTCTATTCTAAGCTTGAGTCAAAGGGAGTTGTCAATAGACTTGGTGTTACCAGTGCTCGGATCTGCAAGCAAAGGTGAATCTTCTGCAAAAGAGTTCAAATTCAAGCACACTGAGTGTCAGAGAAATATGTAAAGTCATGTAGGTTTTTTAGCTGATAATTGTTTATTAGATTTCTTCCAGTCTAATGGAGATTGTCTGTATTTTCTCATGGGGGTCTATTATTACATTATCAGTTAAGTGTCTCTTACATATTACTGTGTGAGTGGCACTTGTGATAGTAATTACTTGTCGTTTCAAGGGCAGTGTCACATGCGTTTAGTGTCTCTGTCTTTGGTGGCATTTTCATCCAGTAAAGTTAAATGGCTTTTTTTTACTCAAGGGAATAGCTAAAATCTCTGTCTCTGTGGCTGAATTCTCTAGAGTCCTTAAATCAGGACAGTGACATGTACCAGTAACAACAATCTCAGGTGTGGTAAGTGGAGTGACAAGAGAATTAAAACATATCAGCAAGGTAGAGAAACCTGTCTTAAAAGCCTCTGCCAGACATTCTCTATGAAGAATTTAATCCATTTTATGTTGAAAAGTCAAATGTATGTTTCAGAGCTTTCTGTAAGTTGGAAGTCGGTTAGTCCTGTGTGGAATCTATTGACAGTCAGTATCTTTTTTTTAATTGTTGGGGTTTTTTAGGACATTGCAGTATATTTTCATTAAGGAAAAAAGGAAAAAAAATGTTGTTTTGAACTGTTCTGGTCAGAACATTTAAGTAACAGGTAGAATTCACTGTGGACACTAGATTTATGCACTGTGCATTACTGTACATAAGTGGTGCTGAATGTGATTAATTCTTCATGCTCTACATCTATCCTTGCATAATAGCATTGTGAATCTGGGTCTCTTCTGCCTTCTCTAGGCAAAACAGAGTTGTGCTCCTTGTCCAGTGTCTTCATCCAGCAGGCAGCTGGCAGGGCCAGTAATGGAAACTAATATCTTGCCGGGTTTTTTAGCTTAATGTATATCTCTTAATTTGGACCTTTCAGGGACTCTTTCTCTGGCTGAGGCCATTAAAGCCAATGATAAGCATTTACAGATTCTTTTTTTTTTTTTTTTTTGGCTTCAAGTGCAAACAAGTTACATAAGATTATGTGTAACTTTAAGCAAGTAATGTAACTAGTCTTAGTGAGTCATTGATATGGGATGGGAGAAAATTGTAAGTTTAGATCCTTTCAATTAGATCCTTGCAATGAAGAATGTAGGTTCAGATAATATCAAGTATTTTAATTAACTCACATGACCATTAATAAGTACTTTGAGATTTTACAAAACCTTGCAATTTTAAAAATGAAACAGTATTTCTCTATTTCATCTCTGGATGATTTTACTTAACACTGGTTAGAGTGTAAGCTTATGTTTGGTTAAGCTGAAGTTTTGCTTAAAGAAGTTTCTATTTGTTTAAGCAAAAAAAATAAAAATCACAGCATACAATTTGCCAAATAACGGCAATATGCAGGTTAACGGGAATGGTGTCTGCTGAACACAGGCCATGATTGAACTCGCAAGATCTAAGGTTAGACTTTAAGTTTTGCTTTTTTTCAGGAAGAACCTTGCAAAATCTAAATCCACTAAAATAGAATCTATACTATAGTAGGAACCTCTCCCACCCACTTGATGAAAGCTGGTATTACAAATGGACATAAAAAGCGCAAGAACATGAAAATGTGCAATTTTTAACAACTGAAATTTGACCTATGCTCTATAAATGTAACAAATTGATCCCTCTGCTGTACTGCAACAAACATGTCATCCCTCTGCTGTACTGCAACAAACATGTCAGGAGAAAGTTATTTAAGCAAAGCACTTCCAAAGTGCTACTCTGTATCTTTAGATGAGGGATTATGGTACCTCAGATTTTGGAACAGATCCAAATAGTTTGGTGGAAGTACCTAAACTATTAGCAAAGTTGCACACAGTCTGATACTCCTCAACTTAGAGAAGCATTATTATTGCTATTAAAATGTGAATAGTTTCTTCCCTTAAATGGTCAGTATGCACCACGATACAACTGCAAAACTGCTGTGATTGTTTAAAGCACTAGTGTTTTGAAACAGGACTTTTAGGAGAAAGCAAGCATCCAGCTGCCCTAAGCTGCTCAACAAACTGTCATAACAAATGCACCTTTCTGTAAAATGCCCTGTAAAATGTCCATCTGTAGGGCTCTCTATGTATATTATTAGTTATGGTACTTCTTAAGAAGAAAAAGAAGTAGGAGAACTTCTTTCAGTGTCAGTAAAATCATCTCACATGTTAAAACAAAAACCCCAAACAAACCCGGTTTATTTTAAACATTTTAAGGTGGTCATGAAAAATGCTTGGCCTCTTCATGAACTCCTGAAGTTATTATGACAAACCTCTTGTAGTCAGGATAAGGTTTCCCATATGACTCTCCTTTAAGGTCTCTTCATGACTGTCAAGGAATTAAAGCATCTTTTGGTGCTTTGTTCTCTCTGAGATGCATCACCGATGTCGCAAGGCAGGGGGAAGGATAAATGTACATTCTGGAGTTCCTCTCTCTCGGAGCCTGTGATGTGCTGGAGGAAATTCCTCTCTGTCTGCTGGAGGCAGCTTCTATGGTCTGGTGGCTTTTAGGTGAAGGCACAACCACTTGTGCTTTTATTTAAGGCTGAACTGTTGCAGTGCTCTTGTCACTGTCAGGGCTCATCTGTGATCACTTCCTCAGGTACTGACACTTGGTGTTTTCCACAGCTTTGCTCTCCTCAGTGGAATTTATTAGTGTAGGCCATCGTGCAGACTTGAACACTGACTGTGTTCGTGATCATGTAGTGATTCTAGAGGACAGCATGAAGGAAGCTTCACATTTGGCAGTTGGTTCTTGCATACTGTCTCTTGATGTATCTTCTTCTTTCTCACCTTCCTCAGTCTGTACTTTTATGGGACAAAACCCCGTTTCTTCTCTGCACACTTCACATGTAACCCAAAGAGTGAAAATCTGATACACTTAATACTTTGGTTTATCAGTGGAGTAGGGAATATTTCTTACAGTTTTCAACATTATTTCATAGCAAATTAGTATGGAAAGGATTCTGTCACTTGTTCCCAAGCAAACTAGATTTAGAGCATAGACAGATTTGAGCTCATGCATTAGAAAACCAGCATTTGGTGCTTCCTTAGGAAGTTTGGATTTTTGTATTATTGCTCAGCATATTTCTTAAGTTCATAACTTAAATACTGTCTTGTTACTTACAGGTACTTGTGTTTTTATTCCATTGGATAACCCTTGTTGGTGACAGCTCTCTATAAAGATCAGTTCCAGTGAATTTATCGAGACTCATGATGAAATTTGCAGTAAACAATAAAAGTTTGGTTCAAGTAGTGAATTAGCTGATTATGATCTATCCATTAAACAGGGTTTATTTTTTTCATCTTTTTAATAGCATTTTTGCGGAATGTAAAACATTGGTTTTGTTGTGGTATTTTTTCAGACCCAAGTGAGTTTCTTATTTCCTTTACAACTTTCTTGGGATTCAAATAGACAAGGTTCATAGGATCTTGCCCAGAAAATACCCAGAAGACTTCAAAAGGCAGATTTTCTTGCTATGCAAGTAGAAAATTAAGTCCTTAGATCAGTTTCTTTGAGCACATAAGCTTTTCACAATTGCTTTTCTATGACTGTCAAACATAGTAATGCCAATTTAATTGCATAATGTGAGTAATCAGCATTTCTAGAAAACTTTCCCCTAGCCCCATGTACCTTTTATTTGCTGTTAAAATTAGTTTATTGCTGGTTTATTTTTCACTGCCTATCAAACAGATGTTGCTCGCTCTCTGAGGGATTTTTCAGCTTTTCCCAGTCACTCCTGCTTTGTGACTTGCCAGATGTTTAGTTTCTCTGATGCATTTCAATAGAAGTACTGGAGATACAGAAGGGCTTGTAGAAGTAACAGGAACAGGGATAAGTGTTCTTGCTGAGAAGATGCTTCAAAGAGACAAAAAGAAACCTTGAGAAGAGCATAACGCGTTCCTAAATGTCTGCTGCCAACAGATGCATTGTTATCTTTCATGAGACCCACATGATGTGATCTCAGTTGTTTCATACTCGAAGCTCAGTTCTCTAACAATCGGGAACGTGGGTCAGATGTTTTCCAAACTGAATTAATAACTCAAACAATCATAAGTTGGACCAATCACACATTCATTAGTATTCAGCAATCAAAGTCATTCCCACTGGGTGAAGAAGAACAGAGACAGAAGGAGAAATAGGCATAAATATCCATATGGAGGATATTAAAAAGAAAATTTTTGTAAATATTTATAGATTAGGTACCACTATCTCAATTTTAATGGATTTTCCCAAACTTCCTACCAGTTAGTCCTAAAAGGGTAATTGTTGTTTTGTTAAGGAATCTCATTGATAGGAAAATAAGAGGGAAAAATAGCCTGAGGAAACCTTTTAGGTAACACTTTAGTTAATAGTTATGACAGGTGAATAGCTTAAAATGAATTGTACCTAACGACTTTCTGAAATGCCTTTGTCGTTACAGTCCTGCTGTAGTCTTAAATTGAATAAAGAGCCAGCCACAACCTCCCCAGCCTGGCAAAAAGAAATCATCAAAAATGCTAATACTAAGCTGTTGGAATTTTTAGGAATTTTTAGGAAGTTTGAACCAGTAAATATTTCAAAATGATGGAGCACTGGTATTCTGAAAATACTAATACTTGTGTTGAGTACATTAGGTCTGATCACTGTCAAATGGAGGAAAAAAAAGTCTAAGAAATCTTCTGAAAATTACATTTGACAGATTAATAAAAGATACTATAGGTTATGGATTCATTTGGTTTCTGGCAAAAGCATATATTCTTGTTTGTATTGATGCTTTTTTTTTAAACTGAAGGAAAAAACTCAATGAGTCTGTTGCTTTATGAATAATTATTTTGGTTTTCACTTCTATCTCATAGAAATCCCTCTAATTTTTTTTGGTAGGATATTTCGTCAGTATGCAGAGTATCTTTGTACCTGTCTGCTTTTAAAAAAACTCCTGAAAGCTTTTAAGTGTGAAAGATACCAGCAAAGTTCTAGATTACATCTCAGTCAAACCCTTTTCTAGCAGGGTTCCAGGTGTTATGTGTGGGAAGGATTAGAGCAGATACTGTAGTTCCTTTATAATACAGTTAATCGGATGTTTGAGTGCTTTGTTTTTGTCTATTTTATCACTATCACTATTTTTCCCCACCCTTTGGTGCATCTAAAGATCTTCCAGAGAAAATAAATTTGGATCTGAAAAGCAAATGGCACTATTCCATTTCTAACCTTGCCAAACATACTTTTGTAGAGATGGCAGGGGATAATTCCAAAAGCTCCACTCTGACCAACCTACATGCCGTCAATTTAAATCAAATCACATAATTAAATTACAGATCAAAATCATTTCAGTGGTTTTAAAGACTTTTTTTGTAAAGACTTTGAGGCAAATTGAAATATTAAAGACCAAAGAAATGTCTGCACAGAGGATAAGAGAACTTCTGGAAATGTGATGGCATAAAACATGGGCACGGTAGGAGTGTTTTGGTTGGTTCTATGTACTTTCATAACTTACTGCTGTCAGCAGTGAAACAGCTATGTATGAATCTCCTATGAAAGCAGCAACATCTATTATGATGTAAATATCTCATGTACCTTGAGAGAGGTGCCCACTCTGTGTGACAAAGGGCTGGGAGAATAGGATTGTAATGGAAATTCTGTTGAGAGCTCTGTGCAGGTGCTTGAACATTGCATCTGTGCAAAGTCAGGGCAGGAGAAGGTGCTTCATTATCATTTATCTCACATGTCCTTCAGGACAGGGGTGACTCCTATTTCCTCGTATATGCTTTAGGGATGGATTTCTATCCTATGGTTGCTCTCCTTTCATCCATATGAGTTCTCAGATATCCTGGCAGTTTGCAACTAAAATGACTTACGAGAAGTTTTACAATCTTATCCATGTTTTAGGTCACATTAGGGAGGAGATAGACCTTCCTGTTCGTGTGTGCTACTCAAAGCTCCTGAGCATGTACACTACTAGTATTACAATAGCCCTCTATTCTTTTTACTCGCTAACAAGAAAGCTCCTGCTAGAATTTAGCATCTTAGTACTTAAGATGGTTCTGTTGCTGTCTTAGAATAAGCCCTGTACAGCTCCTGCTTACCCTGTTTAGGTTTTAGCATCTAATAGAGATGTGCTGCAGATACAGCGGTCTCACGGGTGTTCAGACTACCTGGAAAACTTGACAGTGTTTTAGAATGTCACATATTATGGTATTTTGTTTAAAACAGGTACAGAAATGCAGATGAGAAATACCAAAGGTATATGTTTAAAAACATAAGAATAATTATTGTACATTAAAATAAATTATATAGAAACAGCAAGTGTATTAAAATATATTTCAGAATTTCTAAGTTCAGACCTTTGCAAAGGAAACACCTATATTGTATTTTTATTTTGTCTTAGGACTTATTCAAATACTCAATTTCTTGTTATTATTCTCCACCATATACATTCCTGGGCATATGAAATGCTGTTTGCCAAAATGCAATTTTTAAATAAAGGCAGGCACATACATTACATTGTTTATGTCTAAAATGGTGGTGAGAAGATACTTGTATTAATTCTGGAGACCATGTAGCCCTGTGCAGTTGCCTGCCTAAAGAATAGGGAGGTCAAGCCAATTGGCCCAGATCACCTACATGAAGTTTGAAAAAGAGCAAAGCTAGCTGTGTTTCTAGTACTTTAAATTGATTTGCAATCAATTTAAATGGAAGGTAAAAAACTATGTATGGAAACATTTTAAAGACCAAATGTGATGTCATGAGGGTGCATAAATAACAAATTTGGCTCAATATATTGTACAAAAGGATAGATACTTTCTCTCCAGATTTCTATATCCCCCAGTACTAGAAATTACTTCATATCCAAGCCATCTGACTATTTCTAAGTTAAGCCAAATAATAAAATTAGACTTCTGCTATGGAGAATCAGATTCCCTAATTGCAAATGTACATGTTGCCAGATGTACTACTCCCCTGTTCCAATTAATAAATCATTAGAAAACACAATTAATAAGGGCCTGGATATCTAGTGGTTCAGGCTACTTCTAGCAGGAAGGAGAGAAGAAAATGTAGCTATGGTGTCAGCACCAGTGTTAATTTCGGTAGATTTTGCAGGGAACTGGAAAAGGATTCAACTCTGTTGTATTGTCACATGCAGAAGTTGCGAAGTGAAGGGAATCAGATTAAAGACAGAGGAGGAAAACAGGGCGAGTGATTGTGATTTTTGGCTGAATGTTTGTTCACGTTGTAAGAGAAAGGTGAGCAATGTAGTGAATTCTGTGTCTGATCCAGTGCTGGTTCTTGTTTGAAAGCGGTGGTGGTGTCTGTTCACATTAGAGAATTCTGAAAAATGTAAAAAGCACAATTGGAGGAGTAGATATGATTGTTACTTCCTAAGTAATCAGTATAGGCAGAACTGCCAGAGCAATATGACTGTGTTTAACTTGGATAAAAAGTGTTGATTTTTATAATCCAGATTTTAAAAACATCAATATTAGCAAATACATTAGAGAAAAAAATGTTAGAGAACCAGCCCAATACACAGATTTTTAAGGAGAGGTGGCAGTGAGAGTGAAAAATTACAATATGATGCTAAATGTAATTGTAGCTGCTAATGCACCCTAGATCTTTCATGGACATTAGATTCTTCCTGGCCTCCACCCTTACTAAAACAAAAGATGGGAAAAAAAAAAAAAAGAGGAAAGCTGTAGAAAAGAACAGAGGGCAGATCCTTAGGGTCAGCAGCCGTGGAGTTCAGTATATCCTTCAAAAGCTCGAGCTCTCTAAGGGGAGGGAAGCTTTGGAAAACATCCTCTAGGAACAAGTAGAATTACATGTTCATGTTTCCCCCAGCCCTGGCTGCTTGGAGGCTGCTAATCCAAATGCTGATGCTTCTCTCTTTTTTTCTCCCTGGAGCTATTCTTCCCTCTGTTCCATCGGGTGGTGTTACCTGGCGATGCTGGGAGAATGGGTTATTTCAGGCGACCAGCAGCCAGCCTGCTGCCTGGGGGGGAAAGGGAGCAAATGAAAGTTTAAGACTTTTATCCATAATGGAAAGAACAAATCCTGAGAAGAACTTGGCTTGTTACGCTGTGATAATTAATAGTAAGTGTAAAATTTTTCTCCTAGTGTGATTCAGAAAATATTTCTGAATGTCTTTCAAACTGTGCAGAGTGGTGACCTCTAAATATCAATTCTGTGACTGAAAGTTTTTAATTTTCTTAAATCTTTAATCAATGACTGGGCCATGCCATTATGCCTAATTGTCCTATTGCCAAAGCCAAGCCATTAAAGATCTTTGAAGTCACTGGTGCTAAACTAGCGTTTTTGTTTCAATAAATTATGAAGCTAACACCAAAAAAAGTGTAAGGAAAAGTGGAAATAGCTGATACTTGTGCAACTGTATATCACATAATGGGAGGACGGGGAGAAGCAACATGAAAATGGCAAGAGAGCAAAGAGGTAAGCCTGAACATTTCAAACATCGGGGCAGCATCTGATTTGACACTCCTGTTCACAAGGAATATGGTAATTTAGGGTTCACCCCCTTTTAAACCAATGAACTCTCTTCAGGGTGAGTGTGAGGCTCATTCTCTGCATAAAGAGGGGTATTGGAATCTCCACGTTGTTAATTCAGGCTGGAGAAACTTCTTAAAGTCTAATAGTGGGAAGTAGCTACATGTAAGCATGGAAGAACTGTGCTCAGAAGTATCTTACGTACAATTTAAGGGTAATTTGGGCAACTGCTGTAAAAAAAATGCTCTTTTCTGATTTATAGTCTGTGAGGTGCTAAAAATCATTCGTTTTAAAAAAGAAACGAAAAATTACCCAGTGTCAATCTAAGGCTTAGGTCCTTGAACTTAACAATGTAGCAAAAAATAATGAAGGAAACAATTCAAAATTATTTAAAAATAATTGCTGGTTCATGTGCCCAGCGGTGCTGCAGAGCCTGATTATGGTGGTGCCAGCGCCAGCTGGATGGGCTGGAGGTCACTCCAACCACGGCTCAACCTTCAACAAGTCATGGCAAGCTTAAGTGATAGGGAAGACAAAGGTCTTTAAGACTTCAGAGTTGTTGGGGACTGGAATAAAGCAAGTACTCTGTCATTGTCCATAGTGAGCCATTTTATACCAGTTGCAGCATTGAAGTTCTGCAGGCTGCAGCGCTGGCACCTCCTGGCTCGTTTCAAGGTGACTGATGTCACACTTGGTTCCCGCGCCCCCACACTGAATTCTCTCGCTCTTCATAAAAGAGGAAATTTTATGGCCCTGTCATGCAAAGATCCTCTGTGTCAGAGCAGAAAATCCCCCTTTTAACCTGAATGCCTATAATATCCGTACTACGCTTGACATGTGATAGTTTTTGTGATTAATACCCTGTAAAGACATAAGCTACTGCAGTGTGTATTGTAGGACTCAGAAAAAAATATGGACAGAGTTATAGAAAGTCTGACCCATTTTTGAAGTTTGAGACCTCACTTATCCATTGTTTAAATAAGCCCTGTATGAAATTTGGCATCAGCAGAAATTGTTCAGATGGATTCTTTTCATTTGTCCAAAGCCATATTACATTTGTCCAAATGTTAAAGGCTGCTGGTGAGTACAGATTCCCACAAAGCTTATTAACCACCTCCCAGCACTAAACTTCTACGCTGTCAGTCAGAATATAAAGTATGAAAAAAAGTTGCTACATAAATGCTGAGGGGTAAAATCACTTGTTTTTTCTAATCCTGTAGAAGCCACTTTTCCATTTTCATCCAGCACTGGCCATCCCCAGTACCAATTCACTTGGAGTGAAAAGAGAGAGGCCAGCAGTACTATGCTTAACTGAGCCTCTGTAAAAAGCAATCAATAAACTTTCATCTCCTCCAGGAGCCCCACACATTTACATAATTGTAGCTACTTTCCTTTCTGTATCTGAGCCGCTCTCTTCTCCTAAAGGTTAAGATACAGGGCAGATGTCTATATGCTCGCTGCTGTTATTAGCGTGCTTTGGCCATCTCATTTCTCTGTGGCTTTTATTGTGCTCATCTGTTCAGGAAGACTGGGTTTTCCAAGGCTCATTTGCTGGTTAATTGCATTCTCAGATCCTCTAAGATGTCTGTAGCACCTGCTCTCCACTTCACAGACTCTTTTGATCTCTCTAGAAATATCCAACTTTGATTATGTGAAAATCTTTCCTAACTGTACTACGTGCCTAGAAAGCAAGTTAAAAACTGCCATTGTGACTATTGTGACCTATGTTAGGATTGAAAATATAATTCTGTAATATAAAGCCTGAAATGAAAAGTGATCCTATTTGCTATTCTGTTTGTGTGCTCCACTGCTGGCTTGGGTTTCCTCTGCCTTTACCAAACACTCGGGCAAAACATGGGATGTAGAGAAATGGTAGATTGCAGCACTGCAGCCCGTGATTCAATAGCTCTAACAATGTACAGCACAGACCAAATTATCACCTGCTGGCATGAATTTTCCACTTGCAAGTACGGTGAAATGTTGTTTACCTGAAATATCTCAATTTGTTTCTATCAGTATGCATTTGCAAATGTAAAATGAGTAGTTTCAGACCTAATTGTCTAGTCTATTTGTACAGATTTCCTTTGGTAGGAACAAAGGTTTGCTTTGTGTACCTTAAATAGATTGCAACCATTATTTGTTTTTGATTTGACATTTGTTTCATAATTGGTATGCTAGAGAAGGAGAAATGTGGAATACAATTCTCCTTTGTTCCTGACTGATTACACGATTAAGTTATTTAATTGATGTCAGTATCAGTTTTCACATCTGTCTGCCTACTTTCTGGGGCTATTTTGGGGGCTGTTTGCTAAAATGGTTTGAACATGTACAGTATTGCTTTTTTTCACATTGCATTGTGGAGTCGGCCTTGGAATGGATTACCCTATGCCTCTTTCTAGTCATACATAGCGCTGCCCAGTTTCACTTGGAATTTTTCATGAGTTTCTCTCCACAGGTGTTTGCAAAGTTTTAGCCAAAACAGCACAGCTGCTTCTAAGGCTTGGAAAAAAATGTTGTACATCTTAAAATATTCTGATAATATCTGCAGTTAACATAGAACCAGTGGAGTCTAGTTCCTCCAATAATTTGAACTCAGAAGTTGGGATGAGTGGGCGGTGTGGAAAAATTAGAAACAAGGGCATTAAATTCTAACATCATTACAGAAAGTATCATAATACATAACTTCTCAAGTAGAAGAAATTAAGGCCACACAGCTAACATTAATTCTGGCATTTACTGGCTTACGGTTCTTTACTTTGTAAGTTTAATAGTTGCATGCCCACCCCTAAGTATGTGTGTACTTGATGCCTTTCTGCTTTACTACTGATGTTCTTGTTGGGGATGTTCATGAAATTGCATTACTCGGTCTCTGTCTCCTACTGAATATACAGTTGCCCTGTATACTACTGTAATGTAATTAGAAGTAATGATGTGTTGGTGAAAATTGTAAGAAGTAATGAGGGAATTCACAAAAAGTGCACACTGCAGGAGATTTAAGAGGCTGAAGGTGATCGCTTTCCTTTGATAAATGAAGGTCAAACTGCTTGTGCCACTGGTAATGTAATGGCTGCTCTGTGGGATGACAAATCTGTGCTCTTTTGAGCTGCACACTCGTGAAGGGGGATTTGCGACTGTGCTGCTATTGCCCCAGTGAAGAAAAACCTTGGATATAACGCTGCTCCACCTCAGAATCCAAATGGAAACACTAATGATACTGCCCACGAGGCCTGGGGAGTGCCCCCAAAAGCACTATGCGTGAGAGATTTAGATAGAATGCAATGCTGTTGGATTTTCTAGCTTTCTCAAAGTTGACAACTAATTTTGAGTACTTACTGATGATTCAAGGTCTGATGAGCAAGCCCTTCAAGCTTACTTGCAAAAACCTTACAAATTTATGGAGGCTCATGATGCAGAGCAAATTTTAAAAAAAAATAAAATCCCACCAGATGCCACTGAGGCACCAAGTGCCAGAAAATGTGAGCTGGTCTGAGTCTGAAATTCATTAAGACCGCAGTGCCGTGAGCCAGAGAGCAGAGGGTGATTACTTTCCATGGCCCTTGTGCTGCAAACAACTTTGGAAAAGCCTTGCTTTATGCCCATGTGAGTAGTCTCCCATTTGGGTGTTGGTATTTATGTGCTTGAAATTGGGTACGTTCCTACTGCACATTGACTCAGCCTCAGAAGATGAGATAATCCAGTGACTGCAGAGAAAAAGTGGAGAAAAAGTTATTTAGAACCTACTCTCTTTCTTCCCCCCCCCTCCCCCTTTTCTTTTTAAGATAATTATATAGGCAGAAAGATAGTGTGATGTATAGAAAAAATATATTTTTTGTGTTCTGATTACAGCCCTTCACCACATTCTACAATTTTATTTTCCAGGCCAAGATTCAACCAAATCTGTTTCATAGGTAAACTAAGAGTATCTCTCTCTAGCAGTTGGGAGGCTGTGAACCTTAGCATTTTGTGAAAGAAATCTCTTGTCGGTTATATTCTCTATGGTGCTGAAGAAACAACTCATTGCAAGTGATCTGTTGGATTTAGTGTTTCTTAATCATGACAGACCCTGACTCACTCACATGTAACAATCCAAGAAATTATTTCACTATCAAAGTGTAAATTTTCATTGGAAACTGATGTTTTGTATTAGACACATATTTGAGAAGTAGACATGAACAGAAGTTTAATGTTTTGTGGCACGTCATCTGTGTGTGTGATATCACAGCTAGAAAATTCTAGCTTGTCATAACATTGATTTGGCGTGCGTAGATACAGATCAGCAGCGATGAGAGGTAAACACAAGTGAAAGTTCACAGTTGATGGGTGAGACAGCTGAAGCCAATGAAAGTATTGTCGTAACTTAGATTTAAAATTACAAATATGTTGTTGCAAGACTCTTAGGACACATCTGGAATCCAAATGAGGAGAGTTTTCATTAATAGGCTCAACTCGTGAGCCTAAATAATGAAAAAATACCCTGCTTGTTTGGATTCCAGAACGAGGATGCACTTCCTAGGAGCTGAAATTGGCCCTTCCCACCCACCCCTGTCTCCCTCGCCACATCCCCTCTGCTTATCTTCCTGATCACAGTTGGGCTCAATAGTAACCAAAAAGCACCCCTTTCAAGTCAGCTGTAGAGACTGTCAACACCTTTCACATAATAATGTAAATTAAAAATTTAAAAAATAAAAATATTATTTTTTTCTTCTCTACTTTGTCGTGCCAGAAAGAGCTTTTGTCTCAACTCTGAATCCATTAATCTGAAGCAAAGACAATTTGCTCTCAGAACACAACTGAGAATGTGTTTCTTTTTACTACTTGGTTTGTGATAGGTTTATTGAAGAAATTTGCTTTGATGGGCCGATAAGGTTATAAAGGGGAGTGCTCTTTTCACACCGTAAAGGGGTGCATCTTGGTGTTTATTAGAGCTGCACTGCTATTATTGTTGGTAATTTATAACTTGCTCCTAAGAAATTTAATAATCTCAGTTCTTTATAATTGTATTTTCCTGTTTAAAAACACTGGAGTGCATGTCGTAGTGGGAGGAAGAATGCATTTGATCATGTTGTGGAAGTGCAAATTTGGTGAGTAGTTGAGAATCAAGACCAAACTCGTTCTCTAATGAAGCAGCTGTTGCTCATACTTATTGGATGTCCAAAGTAGACACTTCTAATAATAACTGGGGCAGGTCTGGATGCTCACTGCTGGGTATACTCACAGGGATATTTCCTCTCAGAAGCCACGTTGCTTCTCTCAGTACTTTATTCTGCCCCTCTCCACCCTGACACGTCTGTATACCCTACTTACGCCTCCTTGGAGGGGGCAGCTTGTCAAATAGGCAAAAATGAAAATTGTTTTAAAGATGCAGAATGCAGCTAAGTGCATGGCTGCATTTAGTAGGGCAATGTAATGCTCACAGAGGGGATGTGCCTGATGCAGCGCTGGCATCTGCTGCAACACGGGCAGCCTTAGAAAAGAGAATTAGGCAGTTGCCCTAAACTGCTATTGGATTTCTGCTTTGTGCTGGGGTTACGGGACAAAATGTGTCATACTGAACTGAGAAGCTGCTTCAGAGCTGTATTTTGATCCTTGCTAAGCTATATATATTTAAAAGATTTGAGGTTATGTTCAGGTGGGTGTCTGCAGTCACACAGAGACAGGCTGGCAGGGATCCCCTGGCTGGAGGGTTTTGTGTATCTGGAATAAAACCAGGCTGAGTGAATCATCACTGTGACCCAGCAGGTTCTTTCTGGCTCGGTCAATCTCTCTAGAGGTTACAGTTGCAAGAGAAGGCAGTGTACCAGCACTGCTGCTCTTCTGTGTGTGCACTTCTGTCCTCTCTCTTTGTAAAACTGCAGTTTATGTAACAAATACGCCCTAAATCACTAAGGTGATTTAGTTCCTTTCAGAAGAAAAACAATAGCATAGGCCTTCTGCAGTTCAGTTTTGTAATAAAGTATATTTTGTTACATATGTTTTTATTTTTAACTTAATTCCATTTCTTTAAAAAAAGTGATGAAATTATCTTGTATTGATTTATATGACTGCAGAATGTGCATGCAATGCTGTAGCTATTCATTACTTACTTTATAGATTAAAGGTTCTAGCTTTCCTAAGGCTGGAAGTTATCCTGTAAGGCAGATGAAGCCATTCCTGTAAAACAAATCAATTCTGGAATCAAAGCAATGAAATGACAAAGAAATAAGCTCAAAAGAAAGGTATATGTTATTTTCTGCGTAGCCATAGTTAGAGACCCTGTTGTGATAGATTCCACATATGCACATACATAGAATCAGCACCTTGCCCAGGGATTTGAGAGTTCAAAAAGCAGACAAAATGGACATGTTTTACAAATCATGCAAATGAAGCATTATGCAGTTTTGGAGATGTAGCTGTTGTCCAGAGAGATGAAGTGATTTGACCATGATTTACGCCCAGGTTTTCTGGGGCAGAAGTCTGAATCTGCATCTCCCGAGACCAGTTTCTTGTCCATGAGAACTTTATCTGGTTTTGAAAATATAATATTCTTGAGCAGCTATTCTAATAGTTAATATTTACTATTGACACGTAAATACATCATTAAAACTGTGACACTAATTATTTGTGCTTATTTTTTCTCATTTTGCAAATATGAGTTGCTCAGTTATTTTATTAGAAGAATATTGCTAACTAAAAGATAAGAAAGTTATGCTATTTTGTTCCTTATTGTCAAGACAACTCCTGTTAAAGGCTCTATTCTCTTAGCCCCAACACTGTATGGCTGATGTTGAAAATAATGCTGAATTTCCTCAAAAGCTGTATCGTGAGTCTCAAAACATGTCACTTAGACTGTTGCTATAGCACTTCAGCCTCATGGCAGGGAAACTCCAGATTTGTTACTGATGCCTGGATGCCAAAAGCATTGAGTGGTACTTTTAAGTCATAAACAGCTACCTCGATTCTAACCTCCATTCGCCAGTTTTGTGCCAGTGAAGCCAGCGTATAACTGAAAACTTTGTCTTAAAAGTACCTGAGAATGCCAATGCGCGTGGAAGCCCAAGAAGTAGTGCAAAGTACTTCCTCTAACTCAGGAATTATTTTTGAATTCTTCAAATTCACAAGGACTACATTAATTTAAAACAAAATGGTTTGAGATAGTTACCCGTTTCAGTAGTTTTTCATTTAAACAATGCATTAGGCTGTTTTACTGTGATCACTTCAGAATAATACTAATAATTAATGTGAGGAGGAAGATGATTGAGACATGCTTGAAAAACGTAGAGCAACTGCTTCTTACCCACCACCTAATCCTAAACCAACAGCAAAGTACAGCATGAGTAGATGATCTATTAAAAACCTGTCAAAATCTTTATCTTAAAGCAAAACCGAAACATGGGTACATAAAATAACCTTCCCGAGATCACCCTATACAGTATAAAGAAGAGAACAGAAGTCATCTTTCAAAGCTGTTTTCTCTTCCTGTCCAGCAGGATACCCTATGTAAATGCATCTTGTTTTGTTTTCCCTGGAGTTAACTAGTTTTTCACAATAATTTATCAGACCTGGTGTTCATGCTGTATTTTTGTAGTGGAAAAAAGGGTCAAACTAGGGCAATAGTTCAGAAGAATCTTTCTGAATGCGTTGATGATGATAGATATAGACACGTATGAAATGAATGCTTTACCTATGAATTCATTTGCCCACTAGGGGACACTGGGACATTAGATTTTTGTTCAAATGAAAGACATTTCAAAAACAATGAAGATTGAAAATCCTCTTGTTCTTGCTCTAAAATAAAATAAAAATCATGCATATCTAATTTCTAATCTGTGCAGAATGATGTGTAATATGTTTTAAAAAGTTTAATGAGCGGCAAGCTTCTGGGCATGAATGCTAGATCTGAGACTTTTTAGCAAGTAGTTCAAACTGGTCCATGATATTACAGGTTTTGAATTGCAAAGATAATGGATCATATTTTTGGCATTTCCCACTCATTAAAAACTGTGTCAGAATGATGGATTAATCTGTGGGCATTTTCTGTCCTTGCTATAATCTTTGTCAAAGGAATGAGGTATTGGAATTATAATACCTTTTGTATTTCATGAATTATGAGGGCAGGCTTTAGAACTTCCTTACTTTTTTTCATGGTGATTAGATAACCTGCCATTTTACCCCTTTTGAGTGAGCAACACCAAATAAAAACATTTGAGAAAATGCCAAAGCCAAGTTTAGAATGATAAACTAGTATGAATGAGAGTAGGTTAATGGTGTGTAGTCTATGTAAAAAAGCCTTATGTACTTTGCATTAATATATTACATTTCACAGATGTATGGTTACTGCCTTTTCCTCTTGTTGACTTTATTAGGAATGAGCCTGTAATTTATGTGCTAGGCTGTGAATTGAGCTGGGCTTTCAAGCAGGGAAGGAGGAGCCCTCCTGTGTCTCAAGAGAGATTCTGTTGCATTATTTTAGTCCCTTCCTTGGCGGGTCCTAAATATGGGGTTGGAAATGTGGATGTTTTCCCTGTTCCATAGCCTGTACAGCTCCTCTCCTGTGGGCTGCTCTAACGTCTTGCAGTTATGAGCTACAGGCAAATCGTGAGGAGAGCTTATGACTTTGAAGTGTCTTTCCAAACAAATGCTTATGAAGATGAAGCACCATCTACACGTCCTTAAAGGTACAATTTAGATCCCAACCTGAGAGTCTAATCAGTGAGCTTAGCCTGGTTTGTTACTTGGTTGTCCAGTGCCTTTTTTCAATTTGTGAGCAGAAAATGGATGATGAGTATTATCTGAATCATTCTTTGCCTGTAGTTTATCCAGAATAACATGAATGCATACACACACACACATACACACATGCATATCTGTACTTCAGTTCGTTTAGTAGATAGGAGTGACTGATACGGCACAAATGATACAGGGCCTAGATTGTTGTTTCAGCCTGGGTTTTCATTCTGCAAAATACTGTGTAAAAGTCACAGGAAAAGAGCTCTCAGTCTGAGCATCACTGACAGAAAAGAGGGAGAAAATCAGACATAAATGTACAAAAATCCTTCACTTTGACCCTTTCAATATGTACTAACACATTTTCCAACTTCCTTATTTTATTCTGGCTTTATTTCCATGTGTCTCTTCTGTACCATTCCAGCCATTGCTCTTGCAATGAGGTGTCAGGCAATTTTTAGCAATTCCAAGTCTGCTGTACTCAACTGTTCCATCAGTGTCATTTGTAACCAGTGTGTGACCAGGAGCCCGAGACACAGTCATCTTCAGTCCTGATCATACCTGCCGTGTAAAATGATGAATTTGATGTGTTTAATTAAGGGTTGCATGGAGGACTTGCCCATATCCCATGCACCTTAAAGGAAAGGCTCCCATTCATCTGTTGTATCTTTACACCAGACTTTTTAAGGGAGCCACAAAAAGTGGCAAAATGCAGACAATAAAGTAAGGTCATTCTCTTGTCTTTCTGCATGTCATCTGTTTCTTAGTCTTTTGAAGACTACAATGAAGACTTACCCACTTACTTCCCATATCCCTGAAAGAGTAACCAGTGAAGTTGGCTATGAAAATTCCTAGAATCCTGGAACAGCCCAGGTTGGAAGGGACCTTGGAAGATCATCTGGTCCAACCTCTTATGGGAAGGGGAGTCCAGATGACATTCTCTATCACATTGTGATATCATGCTTCTTAAGAGTTCTTTTTCAGTGCTTTGTCTTTGGGTAAAGTATCTTAAAAGTGCTTCCCGGATTTCTTGTTCCCTCATCTTTGGCTTCCTTCTTTTGAAGAAGCACACGAGATGAAAAGGCTGAAGGATTTCTCTCCTTCAGTTGTGCTCTGGTGAGGATCCTGCTGGGAAAGGTGGATCACATTCTTGCAGTCCTTGGTTTGACTTCATGCCTGTGGGTGATAAATGGTTTGTGTTGGAGCTTTGGGTTTTTTTCTATGGAATAGCTACTAATTTAGTGCAGTAGCAATGCAAACTATAGTCTCACTCTGTATGTACTTGGTTATGTACAGGGCTTGTCAAGTGAAAAATGCTGAGTAGGACTAGAAGGGCTATCAGAAATGGAAATGCCACTGCTAAGTGACTTGGAACAAAACCCGTATCTAGAATGCAGATGCTGAAGATGCATGTAATCTTGTAAGACAAACAAAAAGCCATAGAAGACAGATTACTCCTAATAGCAACTGAAATGACAGGTCCTCTAAGAGGATAGGTCTAGTATGTGATAGCATCCCTTAGGAGAGAAGCATTTCACTTTGTGACACTTGATATGCATAAATTAAAATAGAAAAAAAAAATTGGAATTTGTGAATTTTAGATAACAGTTCCTGAAGGTCTTAGAATGATCTCACTTCTTTTTGTGCATAGGTCTTTTACCATGTTTACCTGCTTATGTGCTAGAGCTCATGCTTGGACATGGTTACATGTGAGCCTCGTTTATAGTCTGTTTCTACTCAGTTTGTATATAAAGATGACATTCATTTGAAAAATGTTACATTTTACTGTATCTGTGATAGCATGCTAAAGTGTATAAATAGGACTGTGTTTACTGTTTAAAAATACGCTTGAGGTACAGAATGTGATTTTGACAACTTTAATTGGGGAGAAAGGACATTCATGGAAGTAGGAAAAAGCCTATTATAATATATTTGAGTAGAAATAATAGAATACAAAAAGTACAGTAAAAGAATCCATTTTAATCTGATTTGAAAACACCTGCATGCTTCTTTAGGATTCAGAACATGAAGCTCAGTGCGTCCAGCAAAGAGGCAGGAGGATGGTTTGGTGACTGGGGCAGGCAGTGGGTGAGGAGAAGCAGAGGGGGCAGGGTTTTTCTGGCCTGTGGAAGAGGATGTTCGTGGTAAAGGCATAGGAGGCAACAAGCACAAGTTGACATTGCAATTGGCTATAAGGAAAAAATTCTTTATCACGACAGTGGCTGAGTACCAGAACAGATTACCCAGCGAGGCTGCGGAGTCCCCATCCATGCAGATTTTCAGAGCTTGATGTAACAAAGCCCTGATCAACCTGACCTCAGTGAAGTTAACCTTGTTTTGAGCAAGGGGCTAGAGACATCTTGAGGTCTCTTCCAACCTACATTTTTCTGTGATTCAGTGATACTTTTTTCTGAGTTGAATGCAGCTGTGCAGATTTTTTAGATGTTATGATTTATTCCTTCGTGTTCTCATAATAGAAAGCTTTAATTAATAAACAAAGATAACATAGACATAGTTTGGTACAGAAAAACGAAGGTGAGTCCAGAAAACAATGGTGTATTTTGGAATTCAAGAAATAAGGAGATACAAGCAACTCGTAAAAGGCACGGTTTGTCCCTAGACAGGAGAGACCTTGATGAGAATAACTATGTGTTTGGTCTTTTAGCCCCTGGTACATGAATCATTTGAGTTTCAAAAGTGTGAGGAATAACAACATAGTGGTTTTTATAAGCTAACAAAAATCTGTAGGTATAAGAAAATTTGGGAATTTTAGGAGCCAATAATTTTATCAATGGCAAATGCATCTGACAGCTCCATGCATGTGTTGTACATTATTATAAACACATCTGAAAGGAAGAAAAAATAGATTATTCCATAGGAAAATACTAAACATTACCCAGATAAAAGGAAGAGAGAATTTACTGTTGCTTTCCCTGTCTTAATTTGCAAGAAATAGTAGTTAGTAGCTGCCTTTATACAATAGTCCAGGCATGTGCTTTAGAAGATCTCAAGGTCTCACTGGACAAGGAGAGTGTACATAATTGAGAATCCTTCTTAGTCAGCTACCCCTGGATCTGTGGGAAAGATGGTATTTTAAAAGAAATAAACATTCTTTCTGATTGTTTAACAAAACTCAGGGTTTTTTCAGTCATAAGTTAAATACAATACCACTGTAACTTTGTAACAAATGCTTCATCTGAAAGCATTTTAACAATGTAAGTCACAAGGTTGAATGTGTGAATGCGGTTTATTCAGATACCTCCATACAACGGGTTAAGGTTCTGCCACATCGTAAATAACTCTTAGTGACTTTGTGACATTAAACATATTTATCTTCAGTACATTATTGCCTTACTCTAGTTGCCTGATCAGAAGGCCGTTCAGTCAGTAACAGGACTTGTTGACTTCTGTGGGTTTAGATCAGGTTGTGTATCATGAACCACAGTAAAAGTTAGATTTCTGTGCCCAAGTTTGGGCACTGTAACAAGAAGGACCTGAAGTACAGCCCCACAGAATTAATCAGTATCAGTAGGTGTTATTTGAGTAAGTATGACAAAATTTGGCTTTCCCAAATTATAACACAGCATATTATTCCAGTATGGCATTGTCATTAAAAATTAAACGTAGAGTAAAAATGTCTCCAGTGTATGTGGTGCCTTTCTGGAGCACAAAGGACAGCATATTACAAACCGAGAACTCCTGAAGTATTCCACTTTCTATGCAGAAAAATAAACATCTTAAAACACTGTAAAAGATGAGCTAAGCTCTCAGCTTGTGGAAGCACTGCTATTCACAAAAGATATAGAGAATATTATGAGAGCTTGATTTAATGCAGTCTATTAATTACTATTAATTATTTAAAATATTATAAAACTCCCCCATGAACCCCTACTGAGGTGCCGGCGTGTCAAGCAAGCAATTAAAATACAATACAGTTAACCATAAAATAGAGAGCAAAGGGACATAAAATATTAAAAAGCTAAACAAAGTGGTGCTGTTAGCAAATCTTTATCACTTACTGAAATTCTAAATTTCCTGAAACTGAAACAACTCCATTAGCTGATTTGTATTTCAATTCATAAAGTCCTATCTACTCCAAAAACCTTTCTTCTTAAATGTCAAATATCATTGCTTTTTTAAAAAAATAAGTTTATGATTTTGACTATAGGAACTGACTAATTTATGTCAGGAAGATAAACCAGTGGTCAAAAAACAGATAACTGTAAAGAACACTTAATAAAATGGGCTTTTCTTGATTTTAGAAGATACTGTGGGAAATAGAGTAAAGCGGCTCTTAGTTACAATATTTTTCTCCATCACTCCCTCCTCTCTCTCAAACACCACTGAGAAATAGTGAGATATATGTGACCCTACCAACTGCTTCACAAGAGGTATGGAATATATTTAATGTATCATATCATCTAACCAGTGCAATTGGGGTAGACCTTTCACAGCTTCCTCTTGACATAGTCTTTACTTGAAAACTGGAGGGGAAATGACAGAGTAAAACCGGCAAGCTTTCATCCTCTGAAGATTCTTGGTTTCTGTTGTCTGCATCCATAAAGTCCTTCATCAAAGATTACTTTTGGAAATCAGTTGGTTTGCGTCACCTAGATGCAAATTGCAGCAAAGGAGTGATTTTTTCCTTCTTGGTATTAAAGCTTTGGAAATTCTGTAGCTATTGCTGTTGTGCCTAAAGATGTGCAAAAAAAGATGTGGACAGGCTGGAGAGTGGCCAGAGAAGGGCCACCAAGATGATCAAAGGACTAGAAAGCCTGCCACGTGGGGAAAGCCTGAGAGAATTGGGTTTGCTGAGCGTGGAGAAAAGAAGGCTTAGGGGAGAACTTATGACCACATTCCAGTATTTAAAGTGTGGCTACAAAGAAGGTGGAGACTCCCTTTTTTCAAGGAATCCCATTGGAAAGATGAGAGGTGATGGGTACAAGTTACCCCTTGGGAGATTCCCACTGGACACAAGAAAAAATTTTCACCCTGAGAACAGTCAGCCATTGGATTAATCTCCCCAGGGAAGTGGTGGATTCCCCAACATTGGACAAAGATTAAGCTGCACAGGGTGCTGGCCCATCTTGACCATGCCAAGAGAGGTTGGACCAGATGATCCTTGAGGTCCCTTCCAGTGGTGGAGTCTATTGAACCCTTTCCCTATGGAACCTATATAGACACCACCAAATTCCAATGTAATTAACTAGACCAGAGCCTGCCTGGACTAAGAAGTTAGGTGTGCCACTATAAATAATTATGATAAAAGCCTTTTATGATGTAGTTGTTCTATAGAATTTTTCCTTGCCTGTGTCACTAGCAAGAGCTACCATTTGCATACTAAAATGTTGAAGATTGTTGACTGCTCTCTTCTCTCTTTTTTTTTTTTCTGGAAATGAATCAGTAGAACTCTGCAATCCTGACATTTCCCTCACAAGTAATGCCAATGTACCAGAAAGTGTCTGCCTTTGACGGTAGTGTCAGGCTGAGGCCTGAAGTTTTGACTCTTCAAAAAAAACCCTCAATATATGGTATTATGTATTTGCCTCTTATTTAACTCTTACCTAAGGCTATGCTTCTTTGACCCTTCTCACCTCAAGGGACCAGTGTGATAGGCTTTCTTAAAGCACCTCTAACAGATAAGGACTGTGAAGGGGAAATCATCCAGTGAAATATATTCCTTTTTAATATCCTACCTTCCTCTGTAATTAAAGGCACTTCTAGAATGCAGTAGTTTAATACAAGATAAATGCTGTCTCTCCACTCAGTTGTTAAGCATAAAAAAACCCTGCAACCATCTGTCACTTATGGTTATTAGACATGTCAACGTGTTTTGTGCTGCAGTTCTTTGAAGTCCCGTGGGTTACACGTGTCAATTTATATTGTGTCATCCATTACAAACTCAGCAAATACATTTTTTACAAAAACATGTCAAGGGAAGACTGTTTACTTCAATGGGCATCCCAGCAACTGTTGAAAACACAAGTGTACTATCAGGTGGTCAGTGCTTAACTGAAGGAGGAGATAAAACTCCAGAAATTTTCTTACAGATGTCATTCCGGTAACTGTGGTGTTTAACTGGTTGCTTTTGGTACTTAGGGTACCCACTTGGTAATTTTGGTTATCATTGGATATGATTTGGAAGAGCAGAAACTTGTGCATTATTACACCTACGCAAATGCCTGTCAAAATCTGCTCTCAGAAAACTTTCCAACATTCACAGAATGATCAGTAGAGTAAAAAAAAAAATCTGACATATGCTATTCAAGAAATTATTTCTGCTAAGCTCTGGTTATGTTATTTTTTATCCCTGCTTCTCAGACCGCTCCTCTTGTGACTGTCTGTTGTATCCATCCAGATAATATCGATTCAAAAAGCCTTGGAATGGGATTGCGCTTTTCCCACTATTTATGTGCTGTTCAGTGCAGTGAAGGCCTTGCTCAGGGATTGGTCCTAGATATTCTGCAGTACTAAAGCACTAAGTGTCCACCTCCCAAAGCCTAGTTCTTTAAATAACCAAAGAAAACATTGGAGAGTATTTTTCTCAAGAAAAGATTGAGAACCTCTAGACCTCAGTAGCTCAAAATTCAGAAAGCAGCAGGCACCAACCTTCTGTTTTATGGGTGAGAGTAATCTTTTAGGAGCCCAAGGATCCTAAGTTTTGAACAGCTGCGATAGACAGTTATTGCCAAATATTATCAAGTTCTGACATGGTTTTTTTAGAACATTCCAGCAAGGCCATACTTTGAACCATCTTGTCAAAATATATTGCCTTCGATACTGAAAAGTCTTTGACTTTATATGTAATTTTATACTTGTAATAGTGTTACTTCTGTGAAATTAAATGAGTACAGCAGTGCTTTCAGAATCCAGTCTATTATTAGAGACACAGTGGTCATAAGAGATTCAGTATTTTCATATATTATATTCGAGGCATATAGATACTAAAAGCCACTATTTGATTAGTTCTATTCTAAAATAACTTCTATGGTATGTTTTATAAGTATATATATATATATTTCTGTTTACTTCTGTCAGGCCTTTTCTTCTTGTTCTGTATTCTTATATGAGTCGCTACATGAAACTCCTGGACAAATAGAGCAATGAACAAAAAATCTAAGTTCTTTTTGTTACTTTTGTTACTGTTATCACTGAGTGTAGAACTTGGTTTTGTCAAAATAATTTAAGCTGCACTCTGTATGTATGAGATTTTTTTTCTGTTGAAAAGTGGATTTTATGGAGTTGTTAGTTCTCAAGCACACATACGCTATATCCCAAGCATCTATATGTCTGAGTTCAAGCCAAAGCTGATTTTTTCTTTAAAGCGGGTGGAAACACAAATTCAGTAGCTAATAACAGACTATTTCTCCATTTAATCTCTTATTTCTCTAGCTGAAAATTCAAGCATTTGTCCCCTTCAAGCAGTTATTACCTTTGTTTTAGGATGTTCTTTTTTATTGTTATTACAGTGAGCTGAGTATCATCATTTTAAAGCAGGTACATTAAGGTCATGAAGAATTAATTTGGTGATTATTAACTCAGGTATAAATATTTTAAAATATTTTTATTAATTTTGGTCATTAAGGAAAGTCAGAAAATTAGTACAGCACATAGAAAATAATCATAATAAAATTTCAGTGCGATTCTGATAGAAGAGGAAGTATTGTTTGTTTCATCATATGCATTATAGTTACCTGTTACCATAATCATGCTTCATTTCTGCAACACATAATCAAATGCAATCTTACTCTAGAAGTCCCTGGAACACTATGAGACTTTGGTTGGGAAGGAAAAGTTACTCTATTATCTTCTAATGCAAAGATGCTTTTGAGTTAGATGTATCTTCTATATATTCCTCTTTCTAGTAAAATACCTAAATTGTACTAGCTCATGTATTAGAGATGGTTTGTCCTTACCATTTTTAATGTTTTTAATCCTGTATTTGAAAAGATCAAAAAACTGAGAGGACTAAAGCTGCTGTTGTGAAATACCTGTGGGGTTTTACAGACTGTAAAAAGCTCGGTACCTAGAAGGCTGATGAGCTGCTGTTACCCTGTGGCTGAGAGGTCCTCTAGCAAGTAGGGATAAATTGTCTGAGAATGGGTATCCCTTTCTCATTGGCCTTATTTTTTGGGATTAAATGTATTGGGCACTGCATAGGAATAGTATGGAATGAACGTAGCCTTTCAAGGTCATCCCTCTGCAATGAGGACATAAAAGACTTTTTGCCCCAGAAGAACCTATAAAGCACTCTTTTGTATCCTGCACCTGGACTATATCTGACGTCACAGGTGGAGTGATGTGTTAGTTTCATTTTGAAAATTGCTGTAATATGGGTCTCAAAGCGGTTATGAATACGTCAGCAAAGAATGCTGGGTTGGGATAGGAGACTGTGCATGTCACCGCCATATGCTGTCTGGTCACGGGCAGAAGCGCTTTTAGGCAGACGCTCCTTTTCTGCAAGAGAGGATTAGCAATATTTGTACCAGGTGCTTGCCTAATCTGTTCTTACCGGTCTCTACTAATGTGGGTTTCATAATCTCCCAGTCCATTCCCCTGTATCCCTGCCACTAATGCTTCAAATGTTTATTTCCTCCTCTCTCTGTATTTGTCTCAAATGTTCCTTGTTCCATTGAAGACTTTTTCTTACCACCTGCAGGTCTAAATTTATTATGCTTCTGCCACTGGCCTGTTATAATGCAAAGGTAAGGAGCATTGGAATTTTAAAAAGATGTGACTTGAGAAAAGTTATTCCAGCCTCTAGACGGGCCGTGTGTGGAAGTTGCTGAGAAAGAGGAAATGCTCACAAAATTTTGTCTAAGCTTGCTTGCCATGATGTGTCAGACAGTAGAATGTTTCCAGAGGTGAGGAGGGAATGGAATGGATTGGAATAATTTCAGTTGGAAGGGACGACAATGATCATCTAGTCCAACTGCCTGGCCAACTCAGGGCTGACCAAAGGTTAAAGCATGTTATTGAGGGCATTATCCAAATGCCTCTTAAGCACTGTCAATCTTGGGGCACTGACCTCTCTAGGAAGCCTGTTCTAGTGCTTGGCCACCTTCTTGGTAAAGAAATGTTTCCTAATGTCAAATCTGAACCTCCCCTGATGCAGCTTTGGGCCATTCCCACATGTGCTATCACTGGATCCCAGGGAGAAGAGCTCAGCACCTCCCTCTCTGTGTCTCCTCTCAGGAAGCTGCAGGGAGCCATGGGGCCGCCCCCTTGGGCTCCTTTTCTCCAAACAAGACAAAACCAGAGTCCTCATCTGCTTCTCCAAGGAAGTGATGCAAGTTTTGTTAATGTTTTTAAAACTTCTGGAAAACGAGAAGGCCCAGAATATTTTAGAACTCAAAATGTGAAAGGTTTCTCTTATATGTATACAGCAACATGATGTGGAAATAAGAGAAAATTAGTTACATGCATAGATTTGTTAGTTTTCCAGAAGAACACTGATGAAAGAGTCCCACTGTACTAAGACTAAATTAGAAGCATGGATCTGTAGATTTCTTATTGGTCCCTTTAAACACTCACTAATTTTTGTTAATGAATATGGAAATTTGCCTGATTGATCACTAATTACAAATGAACTACACTATTAGATTAGTGATGGTATTTCTTGGACAAAGGAAATTGAATTCTCAAGGTTAGTTTTCTTAGAGCAAGCCAAATATTCGCTGGCACTCTGCAGCTTCATTTGCATTTCAATTAGATTGTGGCTCTGTGCCACTGGTTACCATACCTTGTCTTCAGTGGAGTCAGCCATTGACTGAAAAATGAAAGAGCACTCATTTTTTATTCTAAAAGTTGGTTTCCTACATGTAATTTTTTTGTAGTGTAAGTTTGGTTCCCTACATGTAATTTTTTATTTAGTTTAAGTACAAAATCAGATGCTCTAGTTCTATCTCTAATTTTAAAGAGATAAATTCAACACATCTGAAAGCTTAGTACCACACATAATTTGCAATGCACATTTATTATTAATACACCCTAAGAAAGCTTGTGATGATATTGGCAAATTAATTGGAGATTCCACTCATCTAAAATGAGTTGAAATGCTGACTTAAATTTCCAGAAGAAGCAAAATCTCCAACTTTGTATTTCAGTGGTGTCTCCAACCTGAATGTGTTACTTCACTGCTTCTTCACTAGCAGGAGACTCTGTTATTTTTAATTATTATATAAATTAAAAAACTTTTCACATAATTATTTGTTCCAGTAGTACCTGGAATATTTTACTTTTTCCATTGGTTTGCTGCATCCATTTCTCTAAGCAGTTTTTATACTAAAATTCAGTACAGAATAACATACTTAGTCCTGATGAGGGATAGATACAATAAATAGAGGTTACCTGTATTTTAATTATTTTATTTTATACCCTGAATTGGCTGTTCCGTGTAAAGTCAGTTCTTATTTTGGCAATTTCTGAGTATTTAAAAGTAATTTTTGTTGACAACATGCTTCAAAGACATATAAAAAAATAGGTAAAGTGAATGGACTCCCCATTTGTATGCACCCTCTGTCCTTGTTGTCTTTCCTCTTGCAGAACTAAGGTGTCTAAAGTGAGTGATTCAATGCCCTCTCCAGTTCTGAACTGAATAATGTGGCAGTGGCTAAATCAAGATCATTTATCTAGTACAGAAATATGGAGACGTTTGACAAAAACAATAGAAGCTACCAGAATTATCACTCTCCAAAATTTCTTTTTGTTAAGCTGAATGAATATGGAATTTTATATTACGTACCTTTGGAATGACACTGGAGTGGGGGTTGGCACCTGTCACCTAAAACAATAGGTGGGAAAGAAATGCATTCAAATTACCATTGTAGAGATTAGGCAATGTCAAAGACAATGCCGTCACTCTATTGTTAGGATTAAGAGCACATGAAAGACAAATCCAATGAGACATTGTGTATAGAGTTCTAAAAAGTGACTATAAAGAGTAAGAGAGAGTTTAGTGTCAGCATGTTTTAGTGCTGATATCAAATACTTTCCATCTCAGGCTCTACCTAATGAATGTTCAGTGAGTCCCGTTGTTCTGTGTTAGCACTTTCTTTTCTTTTCCTGCATTTCAGTTTCCTGATTGTTACTGTATCGTATTAAGTTCCATTTTCATTAATTTGAAGTGATGGGCTGCTTTCAGCACTGCTTTAACCACAGCCAGACCAACTCTGGTTCCGCTCTCATTAGATCTCAAACTAAGCAGGTCCACGTGAATCATCTTTTTAATGAGAAGCCTTCCAAATAAACTTCTGGGTGCAGCAACGTGGGTGAGTCGTGACTCAATAGACAGAACTGTGGGGTACAAGTCAGAATTTAAGTTTTCTCACCTTAATTGCTCTGTGCTGGTAAAGATGTTGACTTTCAGATGTGAAGCAAAATAATTTCCACTTAGAATAATTTAAAAACAAACAAACAAACCTGAGGCTTTTTTGTGTGTATGTGCAAATGCAGCATATTTATCACAGTTTGCAGTAGCTTGTTTACTGGTTTGTTTTATGTTCCCTTCCTAATGTCATCACAGTGCTCCTGGGGAAAAACCTGAAGCAGCAAACATCAAACTGACAATAGGCAGGATAAGTATTCCCAGACCTTGCATCATCTGAAGCAACCACAATAAATAATTAAGTGCAGCCATGGCATGAAGCAAATGTTTGACCAAGAAGTGATGTCTCACGCTGCATTTTAAATGTCAGCAAAGTCAGGTTCTGGAGAAGAACTGCACGGAGCAAATTCAACAGCAAGGAATCTGAAAACGTCCCATTTCTGGACCAAGTGGCGATTCGAGTTAGCGTCACTGAAGCATGGATGCGCTCAAAGGAGGTCAGTTGACTCTGATCATCCACATAGAGATTCTGTATGTGTAGGACCGTGAGCCTCCAAGGGAACTGTGTTAAAAGACATAGCTTCTTTTCAGGCCTCTTTTTAAGGAAATCATGATGTCAGACCTACATAAAGAGGAACTGCAAGTGTCTCTTGAGCGTTGTCCCTTTGTCTCCACATTCAAGCATGCTCTTCAGGTCATTTCATGGTCTCATCTGTGTCCCAGGTCCTATGGAGTGGGCTTTGTGAAGTCTTGCAGACAGAGGGAATGCTGTGGATTCCCTGTTTCCAGCTGCTCTGGAGACTAACAGGGAGTTTCGGGCAGTTGGTAGTGCTTCAGGCCCCATCTTTTTTATGTTGTTGTTCTTCCTTTTGCCAGTCCAAACAGTTGATGTTAATGGCTGTTGGAGGCAGTCTGCCCCACTAACAGTGCTACTAGTAGATCCCCAAGTTATACTTTTTCAGAATCAATAAACATTAGAAATTCTTTTGTTTAGTCTCTGGAGAAGCATTACTGGTATGGATTTTAAGAATGTTACGGTGTTTCAGTACATTAAAAGGATGTATAGTATTCTTCAGTATAGTCTTTGAGATAGACACTTAAGCCCTCAAGTAGGGGTAGATGGGCATCCAGGTACTCACTTTGAGAATGCAGAAGCTGAACCTCACCCATTAACTGCGTCCAGAAAAAGTTTGCAGTCCTCTTAAAATACATTTTAAAAATGACAGCTGCTTCTGGGATTTTAATTTGTTCAAGGAGATCACTTCAATTATGAAGTGAATATTGCAGTTTAAAGATACACTAATGTCTTTAAATCTTTCTCAGTTTAAAGCTGTTGCCACAAGGGGGTTTAAAACAAGGCTTTCTACTTTGATTAGCCTGACTCAGATACTATAGTGTCTTCTGTGAAGATACATGAAGGCCTAGTTAGATCGCATGGATATATGAGCAAATTCTTGGCTCCTGTAAATCAGCACATCTTTATTGAAGTCAGTAGAACTATATGGAACATCCGTCCTATGAACTGGAATCTCCTGCTGTTCCAGTTTGCAGTATGAATTTGTCTTTTGGAACGTCTTCATTGTGTGCTTTCAGCTATATCTTTTTTTAAAAAGTCCATTGGATACCATTGATACATCAGCTTTGAGGCTTGTGAAATGAGTGTGTATTTTAACAGAGAACAGATAAATGGAAAAAGATGAAGACCAAACATTATTTTAATAGCTTTATAAGGTACAAAGAAGGAAGTGGTCTTTTCTTCTCACAAATTTGCAGTAGACATTAGGAGACTACAGGAAACCCTGAGGAATTTGTAACAAACTTGGAATGCTGCAGTGAATCTGTTCTGCTGCAGGTGACTGCTGTTCTTTCAGGGTGTTTTCTCTTCCTGTATTAGTTATGTCAGAAGAGTCCTGGAATCTGTCTTGGGCACTTTACTGTAATATTACCTGAGAGAACAGACAGCTCTGTTCTCTTAATATGATATTTAAGGAACAACTTTGTGATACGTCTTAGAGTTTTACTGGTTTAGATGTTTAGCCTTTGAGGATTCCCTGGCAGCCAAACAGCAGTTGAAATGGTTTTTTGCCTAACCTTGGGTACACAGGATTCTTGGCGAAATTACAAATTTAGGATCCATTGGTGCATATATTAAATGCTTTTTAATACAGAGTTGCTCCTTCCTTTTTTAAGAAAAGAATCAGAATTTTAAGAGCAAATTATCCAAGTGATGATTGGGTTCACACAGCTTTTTACTTCATAAAACAAGGAGAAATCTGTTTTATACAAAATTTTCTCTTTATGATGCTTATTGAACAGTTGTTTATATATCTGAATAAGAAAGAAATGTCTGCACAATATTCAAGAATAATTTCTGTATGGTACTTACAATGTAAAATATAAATTTGTTCTTGACTCTTCTCTTGTTAGTCTTAGGACATCTATTCCTGAGCTGCTAATTAAACATAAAATGCCACATTTTAGAGGTCGTGTGCAGTGATTACAATACTGTATTAATAGACTTGTAGAGATAGGTATTTTAAGTTTTAAAGTAGGCATAGGAAAACTTAATCAAAAACCTGAGATTTTCATATGCTTCTGCATTTTCTGCTTCTAAGATGGAATGCCAAGAGTCAAATTGTAGAATGAGGTATGCCTATTCTATGAAAAAGGATGAAACTGATAATTTAACAAAAATCTCTTATTGAAAACTTAAACTGAATTTTGCAAATACATGCGCTTAAATAGTTTAAGATGCTTAAGATTTAAGCACATCCTTTTTCAGAAAGCAATCTGTACATTGCTGTCTCAGTGTGAATGAAACAGAATTAAATCATTGGGTGCCTCTTAAACTTTTAATGTTTTATATATTTTTACTGATTATTACATCAATCATCAGAGATGAGAGCTGAATGCTTTTTATTTGTTGTTATTTTTCTTAAGTCTCTCCTTTAAGTTTTTTTCTGTAAATATTACTGCAGAGTCTCGGCTAATTAAAACCACTGCATGGGCAATGACGGCTGAGGAAATTAATAAAATACATGCAGAACTTGATGCATTTCTATGATTTCCACAATTTGGACCATGTTCTTCAGAGCCTGACATGCTCAGACAGTCTTCCTGAACTCAGTTCCAACCAGTGAAATATTCCTTAACGTAACATAATTGGTTCTGCAACATCCTGCCTGCCAGGATGGAAGTCCTGGGAAATGATGTTAAGCCGGGACTTCCTCATGCTCTGGCAACTCCTGGAAGCCGCCGGCTTCTTTTCAGAGTCCCGTTCTTCTCATTAATGGCACACAGCCAAAGATGATGCATTCCTCTCCTTCCTCCCCAAAATGGCCTCTGCCCCCAACTGCAGCTGAAGTCTCTCTTCCATTATCGATCATAAGTGTCATTGATTAAATACTGCCATTTCAGACAAAATTGGTCACTGTCATGGCAAAGTCAGAACTAAACTTTGCTTTTATTATCGCTGCTGGCAATGGCTGGGGTGAGCGGTGGGAGTTATTCATGTGAGTCTTCTCCTCTGGCCACTAATATCAGAGTACGTGACTACTCCAGGCATCTTGAAGCCCCTGTTCTTTCATAGCGTGTGAGCTTCAGTGTTTCTTGTCTAACAGTTACTGTAGTTTAAATAGATGTCTTACCCATTTTTGAATCTTAACATGTTTGAGAAGATACTGGGATAGTGCCATTTGGCATTTGGGATATTAGCCTATTCAGCACAGAGAAGGCTAATTTTTTTGTTTATCACCTTCACCAACTTGTGTCTTATTGCCAGTTTGGGAGCCATCCATCATCTGTCTGACACGGTTATTCAGCAAGTCAGGACTGATAAATCTGAATTATCTGGTCTCACTTGTCAGCGTGCATGTCATCCTTGAACAAATGCAAAATCAATTCCAAACCAAAGGGTACGCTCCTGCCAACTGTTAACTATTGACTGCAGAATAAGTTACATGTTTCCTAGTGATTAGCAAATGTTGGCAAACTTCTTGACTCACAGCTTAGTGTGGGAATTAGGATCATGCATATACTTTGAGGAGGCAGTGGGGTAAAGCACATAATGGCTCTTGTATTGTGTTCTGGAACATAATTTCTCAGCTAATTCAATTTCTCTGCATCCTTCTCCCTTTTCCCATGGTGGAAAAAAAAATGACTTATAATAGCCTGCTTAACAACTAATCAGAAAGTTCCTTTAAAGTGAAAAACAGACAGAGAAGGGAAAATAAAGTAAAAATGACAATTCAGTGCTTCCCTGAGAACACGTCTATAGCTTGTGGCCAGACGCAGGCCTGACATAGCATCCTTTTCTCCAGAGAGCCAGATCACATCCCAGGGGCTGAATAAACAAGAGCCGCTCCGTTACTGGGTGGACTCAACGTATAGCGGAGAGGAAGCAGGATCAGCTTGTCAAAATTAGCTGAAGCCAACTTTCTTGAGCCTCTACCAAAATGAGGTGGTTTAAGATGCTCTCTACTGCCATATGTGGGTTTCCATGTCTTGGCTGGACCATAGTGATGAAATCTAACACGTAGAAAGCCCAAACCTCAACCTTGCTGTTAACGGCGTGTTACTCACCATGCAGACTGAATGCTGATGTGCCAGTCCCTTATAGTTCAGAAACTCTGTGAGAGCGGGGCTTCTGAACCAGCTGAGGTCCAGCTGCATAGTTGGACTTCACCACTGGAAGGTTTTAGATGAACTTTTCTCAAGTATCTACATAAGAAAATAAAACCTCAAAAAAATTGAATTTATGTACAGCTGCCTCAGTGATCCTGGCACCTCAATTATTAAAAAAATTAGAAAAGACAAACCCCTAAGATAAATACTAGAGCATTGCATGAAGAAATAAAAAATCTATGAAAGTCTTAACATTGAATCATTTAATTAATTTGGGGAGATTTTTGGTACAGAGAAACCATAAGATAAACATAAATTAAAAAATAACTTGTATTGAAGTTTTACATGAAACTATTTTATGCCTACTGTGTCTGGTTTTATATCTTTGATTTGCTGAATAAAAAAATAGATGGTTCTTTTTCTCTGTTTTGTGGAATACCCCTGGAGTTAAAAGCATGAATATAAGTGTACATACATTTTCATGTAACTGATCCTTATTGCAATCTAGAGAGCAATATAAGCATCCATTAGGTGGAGATAGCCAGCTCTCTCCTGTAGCTGTGTCCAGCATAACAAATAATATAATATGGTATGGAAATTTTTATTTTTATTCTTGAGCTTTAGAGATTTCCAAACATTATAAGAAAATGTAACTTTTTAAAATGTGAAAACACCTTCTGGATTCTCCTTCAATAACATCTTAAGATCAGTTTACCTTCATCAAATGAGAGATTTTGTGAGCCAAAATATGAGAAGTTAACAGAACTTAGAATGTCCAGTTTTAATATGCCACACTTTCTTTGCAATTCTCCACATTTCATTGATTATTGAAACAGCTGACTCTGTTTTCAAACCTGGACAGTTTTCAGAGGCACTTGTGCAAAAAGTTTATGGGTTAATTTGTTTCATAATGCACAATTTAGAGGATCTAAGTATTTCTTATTCTGCATGTTAGTTTTTGTGCTATATCAAGTAACTACTACACAGATATTTTCATCTTCTAAAGCCCTAGAAATTCTTTGCTTACTTAAATGAATAGGTTAGTTCCTTGCCTTCTAATACTAAAGTCTTTTCATAGATTATTTCATTCTCTTTAATTCTTCATTTTGGAATGCTTATTAATAGTCAGTCTGTCCTAACAACTTCTCTTCTCTGAGGTTAGTACATGAAAACATCCTCCTCTTATATGACAACACTCTTCTTTCTAGTGTTGTTTTCTTTTGTACCATTTATTGTTTCTTTAGGGCAGCTCTGAAAGAGAACTAATTAAGCTTTTTTCAAGAGATTCTGAAAAATTAACTGTTCAATGTGAGAAGGAAAAAGCTAATCAGGTCTCAGGTACTAAAAATTTGGATTTCATTCTAAACTTACCTATTCCTAAGGTATTTTCTTTTTTTATATTTTATGTGATGGTTGGATTCTGAAAAGTACTTCATTGTTCTTACTACATTGTGCTGTTTTGTACTGAGCATGGACAGTCTGGCCTTGTCACCTCCAGTTCACCTGCCCAAGAAATGGCCTGTCCTTTATGGTGCTCTTTGGAAAAACAAATCAAGATAAGAAAAGAGAATAAAGATGTAGAAAACATTATACATTTAATTGCGCTAAGGATACTTTTTAAAATAAAAATTGTTCAGCATACATATTTTTGACATTGACCTTGATTTACTAATTCATTCATTATTTTGTATGCTACTGATAATATGTGGAAATTTATTTGAACCTACAGTAATACATAGTATTTCTTGAAAAAAGTTCCCAGATTGCAAGGTCCGGTCAGGGGGAAATTGTTTAACCCAACCATCGAGATCTTGCATCTTCAGCTTTCAGTTTTGCAAATTTTTTAAAGGACACTTCAGTAACTGTAAAGATGAAGAGTACTGATTAAACTTGCCACTGGATGTCATTTTATTAAGTATCTCCTAAAGGTTGTGTTTGTTTTTTTTTTCCAAAGTGCATTCTCAGTTGGTCCTAACGGACTTCTCAGGCTCTTACAAATAGCCAAGAATCACTATATATTGTTGTTACTCATCGATGGTGTGATCCATCAGAATCATGGAAGATAAGTTCTATCTCATCTGATCCTCACATGTAATATCTCACAGCCAAGTTCTGAGCACAGGACTTTGCTAAATCTCTTTTGGGACCTATAAAACCATGGGCAAAATGAGTAACATGTGAACACATAACTATACAGTTACAGATGAGTGATTGAGGAGAACATTGTCCCCTCTGCTTTGGAGCTTTCAAACTCACCTCATGGTAAAAGAATGAAGACTATCACAATGTGGTCTTTTTAGTTTTTTTAAATTTAATTTTTTTAAGACTTCAGTTGTGGCTTAGTAGTCAAAGATGACATAGATACATCCTCAGATACGCTGTATACATTATATTACTGAAACCTTGGTAATTTCTTGCTTTCAGCATATGCTCTAAAAACTGAATTCAGTTCTAGAAAAAGATGAAGTCAGCAATTGGCATAAAGTTACAAAACTGTAAGAGAAGAGCTATTGCAGAACCCTTTGGCCTCTTGCATTTGCGGCTCTTCAGCAGCCTGTCCACGTTAAAATCCCAATGGTGCCAGGAATATCCAACTATTCTCCATACTGAAAAGCAGGACTCAGAAGAGCTCTCCACCTGTTCCCTTTTAGACAAGTCCTTCTTGCAACAGCAGAAAGGGAATATGGCTTTTCTTTAGCAATGCATTTGAGGAGAATTTTTTTTCTTTTTTTTTTCTTTTTTTTAAATTTATCTTTTCATAGAAAAATAAAGAGGATCATCTCTTCCCTTTTTGCACCAGATTGCAGTTCTACTAGAAAGGATTGCTTTTCAGTAGTTCCTCCTATTACCCAGAAAAAGAGAGGAAGAATCCTTTGAAACCTGTCTGGCAGATGAAGGAAGCCACGACAATTTGGGGGCCACACTCCTTCCAGCTCTTTATCTTTTCCCCTATTTCTTCATCAGCTTTATCAGCAGGAGACACAGTACTTCATATCTGTGATACTATGATCTTTTTGCATTCATGGAATATTTCAGTAAAATGAAATTTTACCTCAAACTACTTCTGTATTAGAAAAGTATCTATTTTTCAGTGATTGAATCCTAGCAAGCTTTGGTGATAAGGTCATTAAAAACACATAAATTTGGATAATACTACAGTTCACTATGTTGGTCATATTAATGTAACAGTGCTAAAAATTAATTACACGTTTCAAGCTGCAGAAAAGTTGGAGGCTCGCCTTTCATACTCTTAGCTATCATCACATTTTCACTGTTCCCTTTCTGTTTTGTTCTGTTACTATGAAGTTCTTTGAATTGCCTAAGCAGTCAATGGGAGAGCTACTTACCTGCTACCCACCGTTCTTGACATCAGCTAAACAATGTGTGAAAATGTTTTACGGGAAGAGACAGACAGGAGAAGAGATATGGAGAAGCTAGAGATATAAAGTGACATTACACATTTTTTTAAATTAGAAAAGAAAACACGCTGAAAGTCAAAACCCTCTGACAGTAGCAGCATTTTTAGAATATCCAGTATCACAGTAAATAAGATTGTTCAGAGTCTTTCGGCAAAGGGAATAAGGTTTAGTTATTGTTTTCTGTTGGTACATTATCCTTAAGAAAACAAACAGATGCTTCTAGCAAAGAATAACTAATGATAAGAAAATGTACTCTAAGCAGATAACTTAGGCTTTTACCATAGAATCCTACCCAAAGCAAAAATTGATGGCACAGTTATGGTGCAATAGCATCTTTGAAAATTGCATATTATTAGCTCATTTTTCTTGGTGTTAAAATCATTCTTTACGTAGGTGTTGTGGCTCCTTTCAAATTTTATTATTATTATTCTTTGGTATTCTGCTCTGCCAAAGTTGTAACTTAGCACTGCACATTGTCAGAAATTGGAAAAATTACAGAACTGCTCATATTCAGGATAGGGATGACAGGATTTCAAAGAATTTCATTGATTTGATACTGCTTTTAAGCTGTTAAAGTAATGTGCTAATTTAGAGATTTGATATTTTACCTTTATTTACCTGGTGAAAAGCTTTAGTTCTCTTTGGGGGCTGTTGGTGTGATTGTTCATTGGCTGAAGGGAGGTTGGACAATTCAGACATGAATCCCTGGGTGTGAAGTAGTGACCTAGCTAAATGTTACAGTATTTTAGGAGTAACCTGATTTTACATTATCAGACTAAATAATACTTAGAAAATATATGGACATGGTAAATGATTTAGCATTATATTGAAGGCTTTTTGTGTCATTTCATACAACTGCCAATAGAGTATGGTATTAATGCAAATTTTCAGTTCAATATATTGAATACAGTGGACAAACATTCACACAAACTATTGTCAAATATAATGAAGGATGTGCCTACTTACCTGAGGTCCTGAGGTCTTAACAGGGTTTATAGGGGGAAGTCAGAAAAAAAAAAAGTAATTTATTGGTGAGAAAAAAGCAGTAGAAACCAGAACTCCTAAATTCTCTCCTGGTTCTGCTGCTACGTTCTGTATTGCCCCTTGGCCAGGAGCGTGGCTCCCCTCTGTCTTAGCTACTTTAAAGAGCAAGTCTAATGCTCCTTACAAGTCCCTTCCTCTCAGGGATGATGTGAATCTGAATTAATGCTTAAAAAGCATTTTAAGATCCTGTAACTGAGGCACTGTGTAAGTGCAGTGTATTAATATTTTACTGAATACAGTAATTCCTGAATTTTAAGCAGGAAACCTGCTGTTAAACGGTATCGTTGGCATGAGTGTAAATATTAAATTGTCGCATCTAAATTAGACCTTAAATCATGTTTCCTCACGGAAAAGCTATCGTAGTGATACTCCACTTTCAGCTGGAATCTGCCTGGGTAGAATTTAATACAAAGTCATTTCTTAATATACTGCTACATCTTAAACTTCAACAATACAGACAGTTTTTGTTAGATTTTTATGTGACAGATACAGACGACAATCAAATTATTTTTGTAATGAGGCATCCAGAAATACAGAGAACAGAGGGGCAACAAATGTTGCTTTGAATTAATATTTAAATCTCATTGTTTGAAACAGTCCTCTTGAAAGAAATCATGACTGATTTTTAATAGCATGGAAGCCCCTAGCGTCCTTCAACTCTATCAGCTCTGTAGTGTCAGTCTCTTTTAATCAGTCCTTCTTTTATCACTAAGCCCTAGATGACAGCCTGAAGTTTCACCCTGAGGTGTAAAACATCGAAATATATATGTGACTTATCTGACTTCGACTTTAAAAGAATTGTATGAAAACAGAAGGACAAACACTGCCCTGATCACATTCAGCTTCTGGATGTCATTGAAAATAGCACTGGCAAAATGGAGAGACCTAAGAAGTAGGAAATAGCAATTTTCTAAATAATGATACTTTGTTTTACATGGTAGTTGTCAAATTCAGTAGTCATGTAAACTCCCACATCAATTTATAAAATCTTAACACTGATAGGAAGAGCCTAATTCACACAAAACCAAAGGCAGCATTGTCACTTGATGTGAAGGGACCTCAAATTTAATGACTCGTATCACATTTTGACTCATGAAAATTGAATGGCTTGTGGCAAAGCCCCCAGAGCTGCATCTCAACACAGATTTTTCTGATTTTCTCCCTTGTGTAGTATTTTGCTTGAACTATGTTGCCTTTCTTCATTCAGCCAAGGACTGTCTTTGAGATTTTTTTAAATGATACCTTATAGAGTTCATAGGGAATTTGGAAACATCTCAGAATAAATATATTCTATGAAGACAAAAACTGAAGGAGGCTCTTTTAAATGTAATGAATCCTGAATCTGGTGAAGTGAGTGAAAAATTCCACCTTTACAACTGAGCCATGGATCAGGTATCAAGACCAAAAACTGGACCAAACTGTGATCCAGTGGGTCTGTAAATCCTTTGAGTAGTAAACAGCTGCTTGATCAATACTAGTATGTAATTAATAGCTGTCTTTCAAAGCCCTGTTATTGTCATATTTACTGTTAGTACCTCAAAACATGACTGAATAGGGATGCTTAGTGCTATTAACTTCTTTAGCTTTTTCTATGCTGTTTGTACTTTACAGTATTTAAAGTCATGATAACAACTTTATGTTCTTCTATTTGGTATGTGTTCAGAGGATGTTGATAGTTTTACCTTGATGTGGTCTGGGAATGACAGCCTACAACAGGTGATGAATTGTATTTTTAATTTAATTCTTAAGTGCACTTTTGTTATCTTAAGACAATTATATTAGTACAGTCCTGGAATATCTAGTTTCTGGAAATGAAACTAGCAAAACCTAATCCAACGTATTTGATAATTTTCAGTATCCTCTTTATCTTTGCCATTTGGGGGGTTCAATTTTGGATTTTTTGCAGCTTCAAAGATGGTTAAAATGCCCTAGAGGGCTCCATGCACTCCATGTGTGAAAAGTTTTCAGGGATGTCATTAAGTAGCAAGGCTGTATGAGCATTTTGATGTGAAACACCTTATTTCTCTAAGAGGAGACACATTATTCATAGTGTAGTCTTATCTGTAACTTCTATTGAGGAATGGAAACAAAAATAAATGTCACCTCCTACAGTTCAAATCGTCACAGCCCTCATGATGAATAAACCTGGTGTTTGCTGGCTGAAGCTCAACTAACAAAGATTGGGTGTGTGATCCAGCTGAGTAACAGCTGGTGAACAAAGTTGGGCTCATCCTCCTTAATTAAATATGTTTTTCAAAAATATCTTAAAAACACTGTAGACTACCCAAACTAGCTTTTTTGTTCTTTAGAAGATACCACAAGTGAAATTGCTAAAAAGATGCCTAAATTTTAATACGCTGAAGAGGGTGCCCATTTAGCAATCTTCTGACAAAGCTGCTGAGAACTTGTACCGTTTGACTAAGAGGCCAAAACCAGCTTATTCCAGCTACACAGACTCCACTGACCTCCCAAAGGGATGTGTCTCACAATATTTGACAAACCTCTAGAATTACTTTATCAAAGCAGAGACTTTTCTTTCTTAATTCTATTGGTGAATCACAAGTATGTAATATGAATGCAGTAATATATTTATGTAAATCAATAATGCCTATATTGGATGTGTTTTACACTAAATGATGACCTCTGTTCTTGTATGTAATAAAGAAAATGAAAACACTTGATGTATATATAATCCAAATGTATTTAGGTGTATTGCACTTGCCCAAGCCAGAAAGCTTGGAAAGCTGTAAAATATCAGTAGAGGGAGCTCCTACTGCATTTTTTGAAAAAGATGTTTATAGCCTTAGGTGGACAAGCCATTTTGCATTTGTTATGAATATACTGCCCATTGTGATATGCTCTCTGACTGTTTAGCAGCATATTTGAGGTAAACTCCATATTATTGCAAAAGAAATACAGCTTAATATCTATCTGGCTTGTCATCTTTTGTATATTATGGATGTATTGCGGGTTGCAGACGGCATAGAGCATCATTGCTCTAGTTCTTTTTTTTTTTTTTTCCTTCAGGGTCTCACATTGAACCTTTTCAGTCATCTTAAATGTCAAGCAAAGATTGAAAAAAATCAATACTCAAAAAAATTTGGTGTGACATAGTAGAATTTAATTTGTCTAAGTGAAAGGGAAGGAGAACAAAACAACATTTTTTTCCTCAATATCCCATGTCTTCTTGATCAATAGGATATACTGTTTGCTGGTCTTAAAGTCTAATAATGACTTCCTGATGTTCTTAAAAATCTTAAGGGTGTCATTTACTCATTTTCTCACCTGCCTTTTCTAATAACAAAGCAAGCTGCTTGATGAGATCAAGCGCCAGTGACCTTCTCTTCATGGAGTTCTTCGGGAACTTCTCTCCTGTGGTTTGATTACTTTGACAGAAAGAAACTCATGGTCACTGTTAATAATGACAACTCGCAGTAGCATATGAGAAAAGCCTCTGGCGTTGCCGACAAAGGTCAGATAGCAGCACACGTTGCATTTCTGCTGCTGTGTTTAGTCATTTCCCATCACAAACTCAATTACATGTCTTGCACGTCTGGGCAGGCTCTGTGGCTCAACACTCTGAACTGTTACTAAAAGAAAGAATGGAGAGGCTGTAGTTACAACCGAAAGGGTGCCTTTAACATACTGCTAAATTCAGCTGTGTCAATTGCTCACAAATTTCCCCAATATTTTTGGCTCAGGGGTCTGCCCAAAATATAATCTCTTGTCTTAAAGCTTCTGCTTATTTCTCAATCAAAGGTGGTGTTTGAGTGGGCATGCAAATGTCCCTCTTCATGCTTGGGGCAGGAAGACAGCAGAGGTTTTTTGTGTTTTCTTTTGTGTTAAAGAAACTCCAAGCTTTAAAATATCTTGGAATATTCATGCTTACAGTTTCCTATTATTATTTTTTAAAAAAATAAGTAAAATTTAAACCATACAGTCTTGTTCGGTTTTTCAAGACATTTAGGTATCTGGATACACACTCAGATGTTTATTAAGGTTTCTAGAATCATTGAAATTCCTTTTAGGTTTCAGAGCTTAAATTTCTTGATATGTAATGCTTTTAAAGTCATAGGCTTAAGTAACTAACATGGCTAAGTGTCATTCTTGAAGTATTAAAAAACGTTTTTAGTTCATTGGTCAGTTACAATTGAAGTTGCCTTCATGACTGGATTGACTGAGTATCTCATGGTTAACAGACCCACTTTCATGTGTCTTACCAAGTGGGGCTCAACCAGAAAGAGGTGTCCAACCTGAAAGCTGTCCTTTTTATGCGATGACTTGATAGATATTCAGGATTTTTTTTAAGTACAATAAATTTACTGAATGATCCTTAATTTCTTTCTCCACACATTTTAGAGTATTCATTATGAAAATTCTTACATAAAAGACAAATGGCCAAAAATTTATTTTGATAAATTAATGGGAAATAATAGCAAGTGTTTCTGTTATTTTGTTGTTAATTATTTCCCTTGGGTAAATGGAGGAATCTTTAAAATCTGATGATTGTTTGTTGTATCATGTTTACAATGCATTAGAAGGTTTTAAATTCCATTTAGTAATTGATAATAAATTATTTGGTTACATCAGAAGTCTAGATCCTTGAGGGAATTTTTCATTTGCCATACATGTTTGTGTTTACAACTTTTCAGGAAGTAATACATCTTACAACTTATTTGCATAAGTTATCGTTTCCTCATTTTTAAGTGTTATTCTGTGTAGTTTTGTTTCAGATACCAATGATGTCAAGTAAATCTTTGTTACAGGCTCAGTCAGAAGTGTATGTAATACAGAAACTTTTAGGCAAGTCCTCTGCGTATCGTCCAATTGAAAAACAGTGTAGTGATACTAACACAGGAGATGCCAGGTTAGGAATTGATGCTACAGTCTGAAAACATACAGTCAGCCCGGTCTGGTGGGAGCCCAGGGCAGGAGCTTGGAACTAGATGATCTCTAAGGTCCCTTCCAACCCAAACCATTCTATGATTCTATGAAATTGCTCCAGATATACATATATATATACACACATATATACACACACAAATATATAGCAGGACAGGGGTGGGTCTGTCCATGCCTTTAGAAACCTGAGCCTGTTGAGTTAAAGCCCTGGCTGCTAATGGCTGGCTGCGGCACCTTCCCTGGGAGGCAGGGCATTATGTTCTGGGCCAGATCTGCAGAGTGTTAGAAATGTATCACTTCAAATGTGCAATTTTGTTTTTAGAGAGAAAAGGAGATGGATAATTATGCTTAGATTATGGGTATTTTTATGCTCCCTGTAGATATATTGATGATAATCCCCTGGCCTGAGACATTTTATTCCATTCTTGAGTAAAGGCTTTCATATTTTATCAAGGCTTTTCCTGGAGCCAGCCTTAAGCACTAACAAGAAAAATGACTGCTTGAGACTCTGATTTAGCCTTAGCAACTTAGGCCAGAGACTTAAAGGCACTTAGGTGCCGTGACACAGAGCTTTGCAACACCTAACTTAGGGCATCTGCCCACCGTACCAGAACCCCTTTCACTGGATACTGAGCTGAGACTACTCCTATGAGGTATATGCAGATCAGTGTGAAGAACAGACAGATAAACCAGTAGGAAATTTGAAAAACGGGAGGGATATTCTGTTCCTTCTGCCTTCTTTGGCTTTTCACCTAACTGAGACCCCCAAGCTCATTGCAGAACACAGGCTTTTTCATCTCCCTTGTATAAATCGTGCAGAAATACAGATACATTGAGAACTGAAATGGAAGGATCCTTTGGTGCTGCCAGAGCAGGGAGTTGACATCAACCCCCTTGCTGTCTTAGAGGCTTTAGATGGGTATATGGCGTTCATGAAGATGGGTCTGGTCTTTCTATCCACTGGACACAAGTAGATATCTTTCCTCAGTTGTAGTTCACAGCTCACAGTCTCTCATGAAGGTAGATTTTCTAATCCTCTAACAGAGGATTAACTGTCACTTTCAGGAGATAGTTGAGAAGCAATTCCTGTCTCCTTGTCCCTCCCTCTCCCTCCAAGCATTATCCAGTCTTTTGGAAATTAGAGCCCTTGGTTAGGAATATGGATTCAAGGGTTTGTTTTCACCCCTGTGAACGTGATCCCCATTACACGCTCCTTGGGACAGTCCCTTAAATCCCAGGCTGCAGCTTTTCTCTTTTTTTCCCCCTATTCAGATCAGCCCCTTTCATTCTGTTATGCCGAAAGAGCTCATAAAACAGGAAGGAGGGAAAACAACTCCTCTCCTGCAAAATAGCTTATAACTGTAAAAATTGACCATTTCCACTTCGAACAACCCTAGGATTCTCTAACATTTGCTTTCAATTTAGGTTTCAGTAAACGTAAAACTCAAACTGGTATACCATATTTCTCATTAATTCAGTGAAACATCATGCATAGCCCAGCCTCCTTTGAAGTTAATTGAAGAGACTTGGCCTCCATTTACTCTGGTTTAAGTTTTGGTTTGGCAATAAAACTTCAAACTGAGTGAGTTGTGGCTGCTGTAGTTCTTATTTCATTACTATGGAAAGTTCTTATTGTACCCACAAGCATATAATAGCTGCTGAAAAGTGCGTCATTCCCAGCTCATATTTTGCTGACAGAGAAGATAATTTGCACTTTTATCAGTACTTTCTGTGGGTAAAGTTAGAATTGCTCAGCTTTGGCTTTTTCCAAGTTGGTGTCATGAAACTGGCCATAAAACCAGACAGCGAAGTTGTAACCGGGGCATATTTGCTGACATTTTTAAGACATCTTATTAAGGACAAGAATGTAATTGGGGGTAGTCAACGTGAGTTTCTGATGGGGAAGTCATGTTTGACCAGTGTGATGGGCTTTGACAATGAAAGGACTCGGTAGATGAAGGTAGAAGAGTGGATGCTGTTTGTCCCAACTTTTGCAAGGTCTTTGCCACTGTCTCCCATACCATAATGACAAGCTGCTGAAATACGGACTGGGAAACAGAGAGTGAGGTGATGGGAAACTGGCTGAACTGCTGGGCAGTTTGTCCAATAACCAGTGTAAAATTCAGATAAATCTAAGAATCTGGAAGCTATTTACTGAAGAAACAAATGCTGAATGTGTAGAAATAGTCAATTTGGTAAAAAAAGGTTACGTTCGAAATTCCTTACCTGATAAGTTTATGACCTTGCAGTTGGTAACAGGGAAAACCCATTGGAGTAGAGGGGACATGCACAATACCTTTATCTGCCAAAACAGCAAGAAAACATTTTCACAGTCAGAGTGCAAGTGAAGATGCACTACTTGTCACACTTAAAGTTTGAAAAAAAGGTTGTGAGAAATACAGATTTTTTCGTTTTCATGGAACAAATAGAATCCTAATTTGAATCTGATAATCTGATGAGTGAACAGAGGTTATATGGTGATACCCAGTAGGATCATGTGTTTATAGAAGAAGCCCAGGTTTAAAGCCTGAAGATAAAATTTGGGTAGGAGTATGTAGTGCAAGGTATGTAAATTTATTCATAGATGAAATTCTGGAGAACATGATACATTCGACACTGTGATTCTGGAGGCGGAGGTTTGCTGAAGTTCTTCTTAAACTTGAAGTGAGTCTTAGGTCAGATAGACTGGTTGGGAGTAATAACAACACTAAACAAGACTGAAACAGTTACCCTGAAGGATTGAGTTCACCCATGAAATTCATATATATTTAGTTTTTTACTCAATAGTTGATATCAGCATGATGCACTGTGCTGGAGCCTGAGATAAACTCCAGGTACGCCCAGCAGTGGAAGCCCCACTACCCAAGGAACTTCAAAGTCAAACTGTGAGGTGTCAACAGAGCTTAGGAATCTACACACTTAGGGATATGCTGAACTGGAGTTTTCAGCATCACACGTGTGTACTTTAAATTGCTTTACTGGGTCTTGCCTTAGCTGTGACCGTTCTCTGGGATACCTCACTCCTCAGGGAGCCAGCATGAGTTCCTCAGAACACGAGGCAATATGTGCAGAGACTTAATAGCTTGAGTTTAGGGAGCAATCAAGCGTGGCCTAATGTAAGTTTTGCTGGTGTAAAGGAGAATTCTATTGCAATATGAAAATAAGACCAACACTGGATCTTTGAAACTGTGTTAACTCATCCTTGCAGAAGCTGAGAGAATTTCATACAAATCTTTTTTTATTTTAATGGGACCTGGTATGCCGAGCGGCATAAAAAATATAATGTGATGAATTCTGATTGATAATCAATGGATGCTCTAGTGAACTTATTACATGAAATCACAACAGACGACCTGACACTTCAATGCATATCCTTCCTTTTTGAAGTATTCTGCCTTACGGGCTGGCATTCTCCTTCTCTGCGCTTCATCCCCCCGGGCACCGGGAGATTGAATTTAATGGTTAGCTAAGCAAGGACGAGCTTAACTCTGCTCATGTTAAGTTAAGCATTGTTCTCAGTGAGAAAACTTATTTTGGAAGTGTTTGTGCACCTTGTTTAGTCCAGTAACTACAAGCATAATCTGCAAAACAGAAGTTGTTTTGAGACCCTTTACTGGTCACATATAACTTTAATTAAGTATAAAAATCACTGCTTAAGGATTTGCAGAGTCTTTGATGAGTTGACTTGAGATTTTGAATCACTTGAAATCATCTGAGACAAATTTAAGATTTCTTGTCTCATAGATGCATCTGCTTTTTAATTGGCATGATTTTAAGTGTCACAATTGTTTACATGATAAATTCCTGATGGTTAAATATATTTAATTGTAACAAAGCGTAGAATTTAATGAATTCTGTTGGACCAGTGGACCTGGCTGTGATACCATTACGAAGGATATGCTGGGACATGGGATGAGTAGTTGTCATCCTTTAGTCAAAACCCAAATCTCAGTGATAAAGTTCTACCAAAGCTAACAGAAATACCGATATTAACAGGCACTATGGATACAAGAAGCCCAAGTAACTTAAAACTCAACTAAGGATGGAAGTGTGTGACACTCCTGAGCTAAGGCCTTAAGCAAACTCTTTTCCTTCCATTTTTCAGCCTTTACTCTGACCAGGATTTTTCTCCCTTTTTTTTGTTATTATACTCTTTCCCATCCTGCTGAGGAGGGGGAGTGAGCAAGTGGTTCTGTAGTGCTTAGCTCCCGACTGGGAGTCAACACGCCACCAGTAAGATACAGGAATGAAGCAAAATAAAGTTTACTTTTCTACAGGCTTTAAATGAGTCCAGGTTATTTCCTGAGTCAAGCTATATCATTAGCTGACACTTCCCAAAATGTAATTTTAGCAGGCTCTAATAACGCATGGTTAAACCAGCAGTTACCCATTTAGTGTAACCTTTGCTGCTGGTAATTGAGAGCATGCATTGCTTAGACAGCTTTGAATTAGAATTAGTCATAGGGACATTTAAAAGAAAACATGTAAAAAGCTTCATTCTGAGTCCAATTAGAGCTAAGGTCAGTCTTCTTTAGCCCATCTCATTAGTGCACTCTGGCAGCAAAACTTACTTCACATCTCCAAACATTTGATTCCTGGATATTTGTTTTGAATGGATAAGTCAGCTAATGGGGGAGGTGACATCAAAATGTAAAAAGTTACTTAAACTAATTATTGACCAAATAACATGTATATTTGTACATCGTTTTTCCCTCTTGTATAAGGGATCTAATTCTTCATTAAGGCAATCACGGCTTGTGAGGTGCGAGTAGTCTCCCTGCCCTTCACTCTAGTGGGAGCTGATGCATTACAGTTAAGCTTCATGACTGTCCTCTTTCCAAAGGCAGAACATCTGAAATTCACTGGGAAAATAAATCGGAAAAAAATCAGGCAGACATCCACAGTTTGATAAAGGACACCAGCATTTGTATTCAGGATTGCTATACGGATACAACCATAAGTTTGACTGAAACCTTGTAAAATGCAACTTCATGTGTGGCTGTGTTATTGTGGCTTCGTAACAAAATAATGCAGTAGCAGTTCATAATCTGTAAGGATACAGGGAGACAAAATGTGTTTACCTTCCTAGGTATATCTAGACTGTATCATAATATATAGCTGAGTATTCATTTATTTCCTTTATGTATTTCTTTATACGCTGCCAGGTGTTAGATTCTTCAAACACCTTGAATTCCAGACGAGAATCTCTACACCAGACTAGTCAGGAGCAATTGTTTTCCTTGGAGTTAGTTCCTGACCTGGCCAGTCCTGACCTCTGCAGGTTCAGGGGCAGCCTGGAGCTGGCGCTACATCCAAGCACTTAAAAAGCATCTCAGTTCCAGATCCTTGGTCCCATCCCATCCTCAGCCTGGACCAAAAATGTATTTTCCTCCACAGATATCTAACGTCTTGGACCCTTCCTAGATTAGAAGTCAAGGTTCTTTCTTTCAAAGTCGTAAAAAAAATCAGATGGTTGTAATAACCCTCACTCCTCAAGTCACTTGAAGCTTTTCAGTCGTCAAAGGACATTTTTCATTATGTTTATTAAAGACATTTCGGGTGCAGAGCTGTTTTTTTGTCTATTAGGTTTTTTTGAAAAGACATAATTTCAGCAATTGGAGAGAAACACTTTGTTAGCAGCTTGTAATGAAAACTCTGAATTAAAGCTTATGAATCTTTTAAACTGATAGTTTAATATGCATTAGAGTGAAAGGCTTCTGAGGAAGTGAGGTCCCGCTTGGCTGCTAATGCAATGTAAGAACAGTCAACCAGTTGTTCTAAGTGCTTTGTGCCCCCTGAAACAACATTGTCCTTACCAGGAGGATGGTATTGGGAGGAGCTACTGGTGGAACGGATTTGTCTGAGGATTAGATAGGGCAGGACATGGTTCAGCTTTTCTACAAAAAATGTCTTTGCATTCAAGTTACAAGCTTTCAAAATCTCGTCTTCTATCTTCACATCTCATTTCATTATGGGGTCTACATTTCCTGTCCCTAGGCATGCCAAATTACAGTTTCTAAGATGCAGGGATGATACAATTATCTCCAAGTTAAATTAAGTTTCTCAAGCAGTCCTTTATTTGACTTCCTTATCTTCATCTTGTTTCCTTTCTCACTCATTTTATGTGTAAAAATGACATGTTGTAAATTTTGATGGAGGAAGTCACCCAAACCAATTTCTAGCTAAGGGTCGCAGCTGGGGATATTTTTATATGTATTTAGAGTTTTATTAGTAATTTAAATTCATTTCCTTTGTTTTTGTATAAAGCAAACTGAAGAGAATGTTAGTGGATATTAAAAAGTAAAATACAATGGACCCCCTATATCTAATTTAAGTGTCCCAGATATGAGAACTAGATATATATATGAAAAGCAGGAGGTGTCTTTCCTGAATGCCTCATGGTTCACATATTTTATTTCTGTCATTCAGGATGTAGCACAGCTGAGGTATGTCTTCTAGAAAGTACTACTACATCGGTAAAACAGATATTTTCCATGTATCGTACTATTAATTGCAGTAAACAAGTATAATATGTAGTAACTCATAAATAAAAAACTATACTTAATCCAAGGTAAAACACGGTGAAATCTCTCAGCAATTGCAGTTAGAAGGGAGAAAAGTCTTATATATGTAAGTGAAAAAGGTCCACATGACATAAAGACAGTTTATAGAAGTGAGACATAATCATGAAACAGATGCTGATTAAGTAGTAACTAAAATTAAATGTTTGTAAATGTCTTTATGAATGTTCTCTAACAATTCCTAAGAAAAGTGGTGATGAAGAAGTAGATTAATTTAGATGGAACATTAAGTAAGAAATAGTTTTACTAAAGGAAGAAAGGACTATTTTGACGAGTAATGACGAGCAGGAATTGTAACTGTTGGGAGTAACGTTCTGGAATCAGAAGGGAGTATGAGAGGAATTGTGGCTCAGAGAGGTCACTTAGCGGTTGGGTTTTTTTCATCGTACAAGCAGGGTTTAGGGTGCATTTTCTGGTTTTTCTCACTGTAAAAGCTAAGGGGAAAAACCCCAATCATATCTGGTGTTGGATTTTCCGCAAAATCCTAGCATGTTGTCATATGCACAGTTCTCAATCTCATCTCTCCAAGAAAGTTGTTGAGTCTATTTTGAAAGAAGGAAATGCTCAGTTTGTCTTGAGTTAATTAGCAGACAGCTGAAGGACAGACTTTAAGCAACATGCAACCTCCTATGTCATACCGACAAGCCAGAGAGTATTTTTATTGTTTTTCTGAAGGGTAAAACGAATATTCTATTGAAAAGGCAAAAGTACCTCTTTGCACTCAGCTATACTTGTAAATGAACTTGTGAAACAAATACTAATTCTTAAGAAACTTAAAGTTGTAAACATGTTACCATTTTGCCCTTGAAAGCGGATACAGACCTTTTCATTCCATTTGGTCAGGAATGGAGAGTGTTATGAGAATTTTATATTGTTCTACAGTTGGAATTTTCTGCAGTATATGTGCAGATTTTTCTGTTAAGAGATGTAAGGCTTGTGGGTCATTCAAGATTTATTAGTAGTAATCAGTGTAATATGTTACTGATATGAGTGTCATTTTGGTCCTTATATATTCATGAGCTCTTAAGAATCATAAGCAATCCAATCTTCTTAGCATGTTTGCCCAATTTCTCGGTGGCCAAAATGTCCTGTTTTCTACACCTGGTCTATATCACAAATATATCTCATCCTCAAGAGCATTTTGAACATAAATAATAAATACTGAATTTTATCAGGTGCTACCTTTATGTTTTTTAACAAAGATACTGGACTATGAATACTGAACTGCATGAACCCATGAGAAAAAATATAAGAATAATTTTTAATATTTTTTAATTGGGATCTTGGTGAATGAAAATAAAAATAATAGACTAATGGATGTTATAGAGACAGGAAATAGGGATTCTTTGCTTGCATCCTCAGTTTGTCTTCTATTTTTTTATACGTATATATTCTGTTCTATTTTCTGTATATTCTATATGTTCTATTGTTTTATAACTATACATTTAGGTAACAAAGCAAATCACTTGCCCTGTCTGTGGGCGTGTTATCCTAACTATACAAAGAAAATAATAATCACTGAGTTTTTAAAGTGTTTCTGAAATCATTAGCTAAGGCATACTGGAAAAGTACAAGCTGATCTTATTCAACCACTACAAACTGTTGAAGTGAGAGTTATACAATAAAAAGCCATTTGCTTCAATGATTTGAAGTTTCAATGTAGAATTCAAAATGCAATAAAATTATGTCTTATTAAGTAAAAATGTGTAAAAAAAAGATAAAAAGTATTAGCATAACTACCTTCTGACTCCAGTGTTCAAGGACATAAGAAATGCCTCCCAGAAAAAGTTCTTTCAAGGGACTTTTGCTCTATTCTACACGATGTCAAGATTAATTAAGTTGACTGTACATGCAAAACGCAACCTCCCCTATTCTTTGACTAACCTCTCCCAGCATGCCCCAGCCAAGTCATCACTATGACAACTAATCATTGCCAAATCCATCAGTGCTACACTGACATGCGTGATCCATCTTGTGTTATTATTTATAATTGGTCCCCATGGAAACATTAGTTATACGTGTGTTACACAGAAGTTTGAGAATACAGGTATATTTGAAGCTGCCTCTGAGCGTGTCACGAGAGATTCAGAATGCCCATAATATTTCCATAATATAGAATTATTTACTGTTTCAACAGCTCATCTACCAGTGTAAAGCGCTAGTAAACATTGGAAGGTTAATAAAATACAGAACAAACTAAGTCACAGCATGAATTATGGGAAAACAGGTGGAATATGATCCTCACACTGGAACATCCCTGGCAACCCCACTGCTTCTTGCTGGGCTGAAACTTGGTAAACAGTCTATTCGATTGCCTTATAAGAATTACATTTGGAAGCAGCAAAACCAGAAATGGGTGAAATGAGTTTCATATCACACCTTGCCTTAACCCTCCTGGAAAAAAGCATTTTTCATTACTCAAAGTACCTAAGAATTTATGCTGTTATTTACTAAAAATCTAATAAATCCCCTCTATTGAGGGAGTTAGTAGTAACTGTGCTATCTTTCAGTATTTTCCCTAATCAACTAGTAGCAAGCTTTTGTTCTGTCTTGTAGAGACCAGCGTTGAGCTCTTCCTTCTGGATTGCTGTGGTGTTCCCTCACGCGTTCTCAAAAGCTACTCTGGAGTCTGCCCAACCACAGATGGGGAACGTCTGCTGGGAGTGGATGTGATTCTGTACATCAGGAACCTCAGGGACAGCAAGGTACATCAGGAATTGCAGTGGCTTTTCTGTGCTTCAAGGCTTAGTGTGCAAATATTCTGGAAACAAAGGGGTGAAGGGAGGGCTGTCTGTTTAGTACAACCATCTGCTTAGATACCTGTCGTGATCCTCTTCCATGAGGGTGCACATTCTTCCATTTCAGTGTCTTTTCTGGGGAATTTGCCACAGCTTAAGGCTGTGTTAAGGCTTGCTTTTTATGTTCAGGTATTTTGCATGAGGGTGGGCTATTTCTGGCTAGCAGTGGTTAATCAGTGCGTCAGAGAAGTAGCCGGCGATCATACCTGGTGCTTCAACCTAATGGATCATTATCTGCTGTTTATGTGGTGAGCCCACATGCCACAGAAGCGGCGGTACAAACATAGCAAACAAGGAAAAATTAGTGCTCCTGCTACACCAGTGGGAGCCACAGTTGGAGGTAAAACGTATGTTGGATATTCAGTAAGACAGTTTAGAAGAATATATGAGTATACTTTCATCAACAGCAACCAGACCAGCATTTTTAAAATCCAGCTGACAATCCTTATGAAAATGAAAGGAGAAAAAAATGCGTAAGTCTGTTTTTTAGGCTAAAGACAGACAATCTAATTTTCTGGATAAAGAGTATGCAACAGTTGGAAGCTTTTGTTTGATTCCTGTGAACATCGTGAATACTGCAGATTAAGCAATGGATTGGGAGTGTGATTTCTGTACTCAGCAAACTCTTGCAATTACAATATAAAAATGTCTGTGTGCTTTCCCTCACCTATAGGAAAGGAGGTGGATATGCTCCCTTGACTAAGAGGCTGTTTTTTAGTAATATGAAGATTAGACACTGGGGGAAACAGAATAAGATGCTTCATTTTTAAAGTACCCAGGGCTGTGTAAGTGCAGAACAAATTCATAATGCATTTAAAGACTTAAGCCAGCTCCACTGTGGACCCAGCTAGAAAACTGCGTTGTGGCTGTACAGCCTTACAGTTTATCATGTGTAAATGGCAAGCTATACGTTAGCTCTTCTTTGATACACACCTTGGGGAATTTATTTTGCTGTCATCATCTCTGTAAGAGATTGCATGAACCTGTTTCTTAGGTTATAACCTCAAATTGTACAAACTATGTTGATGTGACAAGCCTCAATGAGTTTGGCCAGTGTCTTCCAGTGTCTTCAGCTTTTCCTCTGGAACACTGTGGCAGTAGCTCAGACTGATAAATAATCGGGTTCCTCAGGAAAAATAAAAAGGACTATTTACCTGTACACACAGAAATACATAGTGCAAGATAAAGAGGTATAATGTAAATGTTAACATACTTATTTCCTATTATGTCTGTTAAATGTGATATAAATTCCTTTTACCAGAAGTGGGAAAACTGTTCACTGAAGTGTCTGTGTGGTTTTATTATTTTGTTTCTACTGGCATCCTCACTCTGAGGAGCTTCTGAGAAGCCATTCAACTTACCTTCTTCCCTAGACTAACCCCTTTGAATTTTCATGTTCCCTTTTATCCTGGTCTCATAAAGGGGAGAATAAATCCATGTGTCTTTCGTGTGTTTGAGAGCGTGTAAGCTTTGAGAGCTCCTTGGGTTCCTCAGACTGCTCCTCATCTCTTTTAATTTAACTCCTTACTGTAAAATAAACCAGTATCAAATAGGTGAACTGCTGTGCATATGAAATTCATAAACAAAATATACACAGTCCCCATTTTCCCTTACAAGATAAACTAGAGGGTACAATCTAATAATTTGCTAGAATGTAATTAAGTGGCAAGGTATTTGCTACCATAAGAGCTTCCCCTAAGGACTGGAGATAACATGCATGGTGGAATTGCTGGAAAGGTGATGAATTTGAACGAACGAGACAAAGCAGTAATAGAGAGCTAGAGAGAGGATTATATTAATAGTGCTTACTCAGTGCTTCGAAGGGTCACCTGCAATGAAGTCAGTTGCAGTAGGAACAAATCCTATATGTCTCACAGTCAGTGTCGACATTATTTCATCAATGAATTGATCATTAATAAATGAACAAAAAATTAATCACTGTACAGAATGAAAAGAACATGTTCTTTGATGCAGATCAGAAACTCTTACCAAAATGAAGAAAGATGAAATAGTAGGAGACTCTTAAGGTAAAGACAAAATTTAAATTCTGGAATAAGAATCAGTAGCTACCTGGATTTATAATGAGGAAACAGTATAAATTGAATGCATAAATCACTGAGACAGAAATGGTGTTGGTATTACCACACCTGAAAATGGCTGGTTTTTAAGCAGGATACAGGAAGAGCCTTTTATTATAGTCCAGTAAAAAATATTTACAAAATTGGCATAAAATGTTTTTAAAAATGGCATTTCCCACTTCCACATATTCTTCTGTTAAATCCTCCTGTCTGCGCAGAGCTTTACTCTTGAAATCATGATGTCACCATTTCTAGGTGATTAGGCTGACACCTCTAGGATTTCTTTTAGTCTGGAAACTTACACAATTATTTAAATATTTTCCCTCAGACTTCCTATTTTTCTTTTTCTGTCCTAGTTAGCCTTTAATCTTTTTAACTGCTCCTCTTTTCCTCCTGTTCTTCAGTTTATATTTTACCTGTGGCTGATGTTTATTTGTGGGCTCACTGTGAGTCCCATCACAACTGTTTTTCTGATTGCTTACTGTGAGCTCTTTTACTTGAAACCATGTATTTAAGACATTGTTTCAAATCTAATACATTTAAAGGTTCAGCAAGTATCTCGTCTGAGATAAAACTGATACACATAAATTTCAAGGGCAAGAGTAGCCTGAGCACTTTGTGTGAGTGTGCTCACAGTCCCGTTCAGCCATCCCTGCCAGAGCTCATTGGTATGTTCAAATGCTGGGGATGTTATTTAATTACTTCCTTGCGCTTTCCCAAGTTCCTTCCATCCCGTTCTGCTGTCACTTCTAATAAATAAAGGCCTTACTGGATAATTAACTGATTGGATTAATGGTGACAGAGGGTGTTTTTCAAAAACTTGATATAAAATCAGATACTTTACTTTTGGATTCTTAATTGGACCATGTTGTAAGTTTAATTTTTTTTTAAGTGATATTTAACCTTATCTTCATTGTATTAGGGTGCTAGATTATTCTTTTTTGCTTAGTGTTTTGAGTTTGTTTATTGGGTGTAAGTCTCATTTGTGCTCATGAAAACCAGTAACAATTTTGTTTAAATTTAGATAGTCCATTGTTTTTGACAAAGTAAAATATTCCCATCTTCTGCTACTTTTAAAATACTGCAGTAAGTACTATTTTTTTCTTATGCAACTAACAGCTTCATTTGCTCTGTGTAAATGCATATCCTGAGTTTCATGGAATTTAATATTATTATTAATTTAGTATAATATATGGTTGTTTTTTGTCATGTCATAGAATGATTAGAGTTGGAAGGGAACCTTAAAGACAATCTAGTTCCAACTCCCTGCCCTGGGCAGGTACACCTCCCACCAGACCAGTTTGCTCAAAGCCCCCTCCAATGTGGCCTTGGTGGATCTTAGATAGGCTGGACGTATGGTCTAGGTGGCTTCCTGTTGTCCCTTCCAATCTGAATTATTCCGTGTTTCTGTGTTTCTGTAATGCTCGTCTGTACAACCTCGCAGAGCCTGACAATTTTCAGAACAGCTTCTAAGATGAGATAATGCTGTCATTCACCATGAGTAGATGAAAGCATGAGGTGCTCAGAGACTGAAGTCCGCCTGGTCCATTTTGGAAATCTAATCAGAAATGCCACTATATTCAGATATTCAGATTTAGGCCATAACATTTTTGCATTGCAGTTTGTTTTAGTGACTTCCACTGCTTTTGGTTGCAGTTCTGAGGCCTCTAGTTTGGCTTCTAGACTGTGAGAAACAACTAACCACCCTCTGGATGAACCCTGGGTAGGTCTTCTGTGGCAAAGGTGACTTAGCTCTGTCGGATGACATTCAGTTCGTGTAACCCTAATGTAGGCTGCAAAACAACCTTTCTGATTCTTGAGTCTCCTGCCTCATTCATTATTCATTTTTCGCCTCCTACGACAAGTGAAGCAGAAGTCCTATGAGCTACATCCTTCAGTGCACTTTAATTAAGCAAGTCAACAAAATATGTCATAAGTCCTGTGGGGAAAAATAGTGGGAAAGCCAGGCGATGTAGTATGCTCCAATCCTAAATGCAGATCACTTCCTAGCTATCGGTTGCACAGATTTTAATGATGACATTTTTATTTAAGTTTGTTAGTTGCACAGATTTTCAATGTTTATATTCTTATATTTAAGAAAGTTGAGCTGGAATTTGACATGGCATTGACTCCCAGGGGTATTATCAGGAAGATAATGGATTTGATGCACTACGTCCGTGCTGGCCATGTCAGCAATGGACAAATCCTGAGCAATCAGTACAATAAGATGTCATCCTGCATACCTCTGCTGTGGTATGTAGCTCGGGTTCATGGACAGACAAGTGAGAGTAATTAATGGATTATTTTCCAGGCTCAGGTTTGGAAATTTTTTATCAAAAAATTAAGGTGTTTTTTTAGTTCTTTTAGCTTCCTATCTTCTGCTTTGTGCCCTCTACCCTGCTACTATTGTATTTTTTCTGCTCTTGCTTCTCTCTCCTCTTCTTTTAACCTTGTACAGAGAGCCTTATCCTCTCTAGAAGTACAGAGTTTTCCTGCCCCAAGTTCCTTTCTCATTTCCATCTAGGTTATGATCTGCTCTGTTTCTCCACCATAATCCTTTTCCTCAACTTACAGGGTTTAATTCATATTGATTGGTTCCCATTTCCAGTCTTTTTCCGTCGCTGCTTTTTGATGTATACCTGCCCTGTAACTGTCTTTTCATTCGTCAGCCCCAGCATGCTCTACAGATCTCCTGGAGGAAATATTCCAGTCTCCATTTGTATTCTGTCGAAGTCCTTGCCTCTCCCCAACAACTGCTCATTTCAAAGAACTTTGTGCCATTTTTTACTATTCCATACTTACCATGCTTGGCTCCATACCTTTGACACTTATGATACTTTAATACTTTTATCTTATCCTCTCCATATTTCCTTTTTTTTCTTGCTGTGAGAAGTTGAAAAGCACATTGCTTCTCCTTAGTTAAAATATCTAACTTGACCTACAGTTATCCAGAGTTGTAATGTTTGAATTCTTAAAGAAATTTAGGTTTGGGGAGCTAGTAATTATCTGTTGAGCATAGGCAAGCTGCAATTTTCACAGGCTATAACTGTCAACCTTAGGTGACTTTCAAGTGGAGGGCAGAAGGTCCACCCTTGGCATGCACAGTAACCTCTGCCAAATTTCCAAATTATAAATGACACAAATGATGGAAGAAAAGGTCATCATAAGGTTTTTAACGAGGGGAAAAGTTATTTTCCTTACTGTAATGTTCAGAAACAGATGAACTAATTTTGATACACGTTTTTCAAATAAGAAGATGGAATATTTCAGCCCAAATTGAGTAGTACCATAAACAACCCTGACTGTTAGTAGGAATGCTGGGCAGTTTACCCATACTCTATATACTGTGGCTAAAATCCTCCTTGCTTTCCTTAAACAAGCATCCACTGAAGTCAGTCCAAGGCAATTAGCTCTATAGGATTATATGCTTATGGCTATGAACAATAGCATCTCATTAAAAAATCATTTCTGGATACCCTTTTGCGTTTAAATCAGATGAAATTTTGTTATAGTGTGTCACTTTTAAGCGGTTTGATTTAACCAACTGATTAAGTCAAAAGAATTTTGCCTCCTCAAAACCACTCTCTTAAAATATATCATTTTTCACAAACCCAAATGGCTGTTGAAGAAATATCTTTGAATTTAATCCAACATTATATTCCAAGTGTATCGCTTTCATGCTGTCATAATATTAATGAAATAGATGTTCAAAGAATTCTGCTGAGGAAAAAACATCATAAATGTGATGTTAACTTCTCTTTTATTTAAGAATCACAAAGCTTTATAAACTCAAGGAAAGTTCAGGAAGCAGGAATCCTATACGACAAATTTTATACTATTTTCGAACTGTAATTCAGGTTATGTATTTCAAAAAGGGAATTTTTCCAGTGTGACCAAGGAAGGGAATTGTCTTTCATCTCAGGATAAGGTAGGTCTTTTTGATTTAAGAAATAATGGCAGGAGAAAATCAAAGTCTTCTTGCGTTTGTCCAGGAAAAAAAATAAATGGACAGATTGATTATCAGTTAGCAAGTGGTACTGATTAGAACTAACCTACTCTTTGATGTTGATTAGCATAACAAAGGAAAAATACAGATGATACCTCAGATTTCTTCTGTAGCCAAAATTAATGTGTCAGGTTTTGGATGATAATCAGGGGCAATTAATAAGATCACTTTTATTTAGGAATACAATTTTAGGTACATGTGATTGAAAACATGACTGCATTGTCAGAATGTCTCCCTATGGATCTCCATCACGATGCTCTTGTTCTCCAGTTTTCCTCTGGTGTGTTGACTTCTAAACAAAAGCCTTTCCCCATGTGAGCACATCGAGTTTCGAATTTCCTAATAACGGGTGGTTGAAAATATGGCTTTTAAGCGATAAATCTAACCATCCATCAAATATGTATTTAAAGGTTTTTGGTTTTATTTGAAGGCATATCTATTCATTTTCTTTCCTTTGGTTCAGTGGTTATACAACGAGGTCAAAAGTATGCAAAATCATCAGAGAAAAAGAAACAAATCTGTTTGAAGCCTTTAAGCTTTTAAAGTGTTGTGTCTTAGCTTCATGACTGTTACTAAATCATTTAGGTTTCTCATTCTACTTTATATAGGCATCCAGGGAGATTTTCTCCCAAGTCTGAATTAATGTCAGGTTTTTAATCATTTAACTGATTCATATGTGTTATTGTGTATAGATTACTAAAAGCACAAAAATTATATTGATGCTTATAATAGTGGTACCTATTGAACTGAAGTGTGTTCAAAAGATACATAAAATTATATTTAAAAAAATAAATTCAAATCTACCATAGGAAGGTTAGGACCTGATAAGAACAGGTACTTAAGTAATTTTCATCTTTTTTCAATTTAAAATCAAAGTATTATATATATAATATTATACAAAGTTAGTAAATGTGATTGGATAATTAAAATAATTTTTACAGTTCTTTTATTTAAAGGATGGTTATCTCTTTAGAGTAATCTCTCTAAGCGACTGTGTGCGTTTTACAGCTGACATTTCCCCCTATTGTTATACCTCTCACATAACAAGAATAATTTTTCTTTAATGATTCCCCGAATCACTGCTCAGACAAGGAGTGCTGGATCGGCCCAGTGTTGTCACCTCTCAGAGCACAGCCAATTTAATGGTAATGAGAGAAGCTGCTGCTGCCAGTAGCAGGATACAGGAGGTAACAGATTAACTCCTTGCCTATGGCTGGGGAGTGGGAACAGCATTCACCACCCTGCCTCTACTCCTGAGAAAAAACAAGGAAAACTTCTCTGGAATCTTCAGGAGTGTCCTCTGCTATCTTCTCCACCCATTTTCCCTGACCTTGAATTTAAGAGCATCTCAGTGGAAGCCTTCTTAAATTCAGGAATGTTGATTCACTGTGCCCATTTCTTTGGGTTACTAATCTCTTGCAAACCTATGCTTGCTGACTGCCAGGGTTTTTAAAGGAGATCTGATTAAATGTTTTGCTATTAAAGCTTTATCTTAATAGTGTAAGGAGCCAACAAGAACTAATACTGAGATGACCAGCAGAAGGGATAACTTGTTGTACAGTTTGCTTTTGCTTGGGAGATTATGCAAGACAGCAGAAAACAAAGCAAATTACTAGTTTTTCCATTATTTTATTTCAATTACTTTGATGCCTAATGAACATTTGTTTTGTGTGGTGACTAATGGAATTTTAACAATTCAGATTCCAATTGCATCATGAGAGCTTCCCAAATAACATACCATGCTATCTTCAGGATATCAGTCCTTTTGACCACAGTCGCATATGTAAGCAGAAATGAATGCTTCTGGTTAAATAAAAAATAGAAAATAATTCCTCATTTTAGGGTAGAAAGCCATTTTTAATTAGCATTGGAAGAAAGAGACGTAGGCTTTTTTTTTCCCATTGGATTATGCTCTATTCACTTCAAGATTATTTGTGATAAAGAGTTGCAGTTCTGGAGTAGATAATGGTCACAAGAAGTGGCTACTGACATTGAACTTTGAGGTCAGAGGCTGAGGTATGAGATTGTATTCCGTAGGTACATGCCCATCCAGAGATAGAGCTATTCTTTCCTATAGTATAGTAGATTTATTTCTGTTTACAGAACTCCCTGCTCTTTTATGCAAAGTTCTAAAAAACAAGTGTCAGATCTTGAATTGCTTCTCTACTTTAGATGTCTCTTGAGATTTTGAAGTCAGTTCTGAGAGATATTGAATACCCTCATTTGCAGATACAAACCAGTGCAAATGGGTGGAACACAGCACTTGACGGGGTTGGTTTTTTATTATTCTGTTTGTATAATATTTAATGTTTTACATACATAATGCAAATCAAGATGAAGTGATTGGTAAACTAACTGAAAGAACAGGCTCTGCATTATTATTGGCTAGAACTACTGATTACTGAGGTGTTTGATCCATCCTGAAAGCTGAAATCATCACAGAATTTGTTGCTCAATTTTTATGTAGATTTTGTTCTTGGCATAATTTTTGTGTGACAAGACTGAATGGTGAAAAAGTTAGCATGTAAAAATTCACTGTGGGGCGTAAGAAAGCTCGCCAAATAAGATACACAATAACTAGAAAAATTAAAGCCTTATAAAATATTTTGTGTCAGCTTGGCACATTTCTTAAAACTACTTACACATCCTTGACAATTCAAACAGTAGGCCAGGGAAAAAAAGAACAATACAGAGAAGCTAGAGGAGTATATGTTTTTGCTAACTTCTGATTTTTAATCTTAAATGTAGTGGGATTAAAATGTCCCCTGTCCTCAATTTTACTTTAAAATGCTCTTGAAATTATATAAACATACTTACAAATTTTTGTGTTGCAAAATAACTTGGAATTTATTGCTTCATATTGTAAAGCATTTTTACCATCCAAAAATATGTCAAAGTATTACAAAGCCATCATTCACGTCAATTAATACCCTGATGTCACAGCCTCAGAGGCATTGTTCTTTATGTAACATGACTTGAAAGCATTCATTTCCCTGCCTAGACTGAGCTTTCAGATGAATTTTGAAAAATTCTCCTGTGAAAGTGATGAAGTTGAAATACCGTTCAAACCGGAATATTCCTAATGATCCAGCCCTGAGATGGTGGCAGAAGGGATACATTTTTCTGCCACTGCTGAGGCTAAGTCTCCTGTAAGAGTTTTCCACGTGGTTGTAAAATGTGTTTATAAATGATACCATGTCCACAACATCCAGGAGCCAGTTTTAGCCAATGTGAAGAAAATTTTAACATACGTTGGAATTTATATCCATAGGGAAGCTTTTAATTGCCTAATGTAAAATTCCTGTACAACCAACTGATTTATTTCCATAGCCAGTGGATATTATGTCACCTTTATACAGAGGCTACCCATGTCCAAAGGTCTCTGAGAAACCATGTCCCCTCTTCCCATTGTATTCATGTCTGAGATAAATATATTTTCAGTAGGAAAATGTTAAGTCAAGATCATATAAATGCAGCGAGAGTTGGGGTTGTTCAGCCTAGAGAAGAGAAGGCTCCCGAGATACCTTAGGGCCTCTTCTAGTACCTAAAGGGGGCCTCCAAGAAAGTGGGTAAGGGACTCTTTATCAGGGATAGGAGTAATAGTTTTAAACTGAAAGAGAGGAGATTTAGATGAGACCTCAGGAAGAACTTCTTTGCTGTGAGGGTGGTGAGAGCCTGGCCCAGGTTGCCCAGAGAAGCTGTGGCTGCCCCATCCCTGGAGGGGTTCAAGGCCAGGTTGGAGGGGGCTTGGAGCAACCTGCTGTGGTAGGAGGTGTCCCTGCCCAGGGTGGGAGGTTAGAAGTAGATGATCTTGAAGGTCCTTTCCCACCCAAACCATTCTATGGTTCTGTGATTCTATGATATGCTGTTAGCCAGTAGACACAAGGGTTGGCTGCAGTTATTACTACAGGTGTGGTTGTCACCTCATTGTTTATATAAATACTTGTCAGAACACACTTCTTGGCTTAATGACACCATGTGGTTCCAACATGAAGTTTAAGAAAAGAAGAAAGAGGACCTACTTTTTCTTGAAAGTTCTTGAAAGAATTAACCAACCAACCTTCCTTTTTTTTTTTAATAATTAAAAGACAGGACTTTTCCGGTCATGGCAGATGCTTTACAGATGGACAAAGCTCCTGTTTCGCTTTTCTTATAACCAAAGGCCACCAATGTATTTGTTAGGATATGAATAATTATGCTAATGGCATAGTAAGCAGGTGCAAGAGCAAAATATTTTACTATCGTTTATGCAGAAAACTGTACAAAACTTCCAAATCATTACTTTTATAGCATTTTAAACACTTCTGTTTGAGGTTTCTGAATAACACCTGCTGTAGGCAAAAAATAAATTTGTTCTTGCTACTCTAAGAGACATATTTTCAGTGCGATCAGTGGTTTAACTCCCTTTTCCAGCACTAATAAACTAATAATAAAAGCTTGGGGAAGGTTGGGAATGGGAGCTGCGGTTCTTTGCTCTGAAAGGACAGATGCAGCCGAGCAGCAGCGCTTTGGCTGGAAGGATGGCACAGGCTGGCTCCCTGGAATCTCTTCCTTGGCACCAGAGGCTGTTGAATTGCTACCTCAGGAGAGAGGACTTTGCCTAACCAGGTTTTTTTTTTTTTCCCTTCTGGCCTCAGACTCTGAGGTTTGCATACCCCTTTGACAGCCAGTAAGTCACATTGCATGGATTGAGTAGATTTATTTTCTAATTTTCTTATCGTTCAGCATCTGCATCACATGCTATATGTGATGATTACCAAACTTTCCTTCCCAGTTAATTGTTGCTGCAAGCAACATTCATCTCAGCCAAAGATTCTATAAATTTAGGAACATTGCACCATTAGCATTCGCTGAAATTTTACTGATAATTTTTTAGGATTACTTTATCAGTGCCAAGAGCAATGCAAGGGTAGAATTCAAGCTGTGATTTACAATATGTAATAAAACATTCCTTAACAACTGAAATGAAAGAGCACTTCTATTTGTAGCACAATATATAGTATGAAGCTCCTATCAAGAATGTGGTTTACAGAAGCTAATGATTTGAAGCATTTGCTTGCTTGTGATAATTAGTTCAGACCAAATTTTGTGTTTAATGTAGCCCCCAGCACTGGCAAAGGAATGTCCTGTAGGTCATTTATGGTTCTTTGGTTTTTTCCCAACCAACAGTAATACTACCTTGATACTGCTTGCCTTTTCTGCTGATTCATTGCAACGTTCCTTGGACCAGTTCTGGTATGTTCTGGTGAGGGGGGAACAGGAGCAGACCCCTTTATGCTGGCAGGTAGTAACACTGAGCTGCAGTGTGGTAGGCATTTGGATTCAAGTTTGCAGAAGATGTCCCTGTGAAGCAGCCCTTCTCCTTTCTTCCCATTGCAGAGGCTCTGGAGAAAACAATGAGTCCTGGGCTTCAGTATTCACCAGGAGCAGTAGGTTTGATCCCCAAGTTTCTTTTCAAGATGGTGACAAAAGGAAATAAATCACAATTATTAAGTCTTTCTAGGAGCTCATTCCTTCACTAAAAACTGATTCCTACTTAGTTTTTTTCCAGCACAGAATTACCAGGTAGTTTATTGGTCAAATGACTTGCTGGTTAGAATAACATTTGTTATGTTTATGATTACTTTTTCTTACGTTCTGACATAATTTGTTTGTTTCACAATATATGTCCTGATAACTTGTGTAGTCAGTCCCTAGAAAATGAACAGCAAGGGATTTCATATTTATAACAAAAATACTATCTGTAGTGGCTGCTGAAATATGTGAACTTTTTACAAGCCATTGTAATACAAAACAAAGAGGCATAAAATTAGCTTATAATAATTCATTCATAGCTTTGTGAATTACACTACTTGAGGTTTGGGATTACTTTGTTTTCCTTTCATTTACATACTGACAATTTTTTTAACAGCATTTGTTAACATCTATCCTTTAGTTTCTCCTTTCAGAATATTTTCTTGCTTTTTACCATTTTATGAAGATTAACTCTGTTGTATCAAAATTGACATCTGAGAACATTAATACTGTTGTTCTTCTGTGGCCCCTTCCTTCCTGAATTTAAACTGCATTTTGAACTAACTGAACGTCACATTTGCAGTCTGTGATACAAGTTAGGACCAGCTATTGGAGAGTGTTTCTAAGTCACCCAAGGAAGCAGCAGTAATGAGAGAACTTGGAAAGTGGTCTGAAAATGTCAGTGGACAGAACCATGCAGTGCATTAATGGTGGATAATCATGATTGGCCACTTCAGGAAAGAGTCCTAACTATCCACCATACATTGCTAAAAAATTTCAGTGTTTCAGGTTCATGAAAATGTAGGTGCTGTGGTTGTCGCTTTCACTACAATTTAGTCTGTGAAACCTACTTTTTGGTTGTAGTTGAACAAGTGTTACGAAGGAAGATTTTTCAGAGAATGCAATTACTGAAATGTTCTTTTGCAACGCTGTGGGCTAAAGCACTGCCTGTTTGCTGTGCCAGGCTGATTGTATTTTGAAATAACTTTCACAGAGAGACATATGTGAACCCTTATGGTAACCTCATGCCAACAGTGGTGAGCTAGATGAGGAACAGTCATTTCACTCCGCTGCTTATCTATTGCCGTTCAAATAACAAAGAACAAAATGAGTAGGAAGCTGTACAAGTTCTGTAGCAGTTCAGCATTTTGGCAGATATATTTTCCACCGTTCTGTGATACATTTTTCCTGTATTTTTATAAGGTCTGCATATTTTACATAGCATTTGTTCTTTCATTCTAATTATGTGGCAAGTTTATTCACCCATTTGATCTTCCTCACTGGATTCATCTTTTAAAATAAGTTGTCTGTATTCTACAGGTTTGATTTACTTTTCCTTTCCTTGAGGTTTGAAAAAGCAGAATTGATAACAGGATATGTTCCAAATAATCAGTGACGCCACTTAGTAAATTTCGCACGTGAATTTCTGTTTAGATATTATTTCCGGGTAATATCACCTCCAAAATATTTTACCTTCCAATTTATTTAGTGTCATATGTTGGTAGGGAATGATTTTTTCTTCGGTAAGGATCTTCAAAGTCTAGGGAAGAGTGCTTTTTTCTGGTTATGGGGATTTTGTTTTATATGAGATGGAATTTTTAATACAGGTTGTGTAGAAACTGAAGAGAGACTGAGACATTTTGTTTTATCTCAACCAAAGCTAGAAAATAAGAGGGCTGAAAACTAAGCCATTTTTCATGCTAATTATACTTATGCCTCAGATTCTTTAAGAATGGAAAAGAAAAAAACTGCGTATTACTGGGTTTGCTACTGTGTAATTCTCAAATGTGAATTACACCTATCAAACTATAGGATACGTCAGGTTAGACGAAGTTATTAGCAAGCGTCTTAGGCTTTTCTTAGCTTTTCTCTACATAAGAATCTTTACACGTAGGAGACTTTTTCAAAGAGAGATTTGAGTTACATCCACTCTGAATAGATTTTGTGTGATTATAATTTGGTAAAGTAACCCTGAGCAGTATAGATGCAGAGTAGGGACTCAGTGCTCATATCTTCTGGGACAGACAGAGGGTTTATTGTCATGGGTTATGCTGTATTTCACTTACTATTCTCTGCTTTAAGTGTGAAACTTCCAGTGAATCGCATGGGATTTATTTCTTTGAGACTTCTAGATAAAAGCACCAAATTTTAAAGAAATTAATGACTTTCACTGAGATACGAGAAACATCCAGCCTTTGTCCACTACTACTACTGGTCTTAAATAAAAAGTGCAATTATACTTCCTATATAGTGCTAAAACATTTCATAAAAAGAAAACAAACAAAACAACCCAAATAAACCAAAATCACAATTCCTGCTATCTCACATTTCCTCTATTTTGTTGCTACTTGCTCTTTTAGTACCCCCCTGCTTTGAGTTCTTAACATTTCCATTTAATGATCTTATTTATAGAATCCCCACTCTGGCAATTCGAAAACAGGTTTTAGTGATAAATTCTTTTTAAAGAGTATGTGTTCAATTAAATATGTAACCAGATGTTATTGGTATGCCTTCTTTAGTAGCAGCCTTTGTTTTACTTCAGCCACTGGGGATACTATATTTCCCATCTCACTTTTACTCAGTTCTATCAAGTATTCAATTTTACAGCCATTACTTTAACTTCTTCCTGTGCTAAGTTTTTAGCATCCTTATGCATACAAATATTCTCAAAAGGCCTTGCTAAAATCAGAATAAAAATTACTATTAATATATTAAAATTCTACTAATACAACTATTGCGGTAACTATTAATATAATTCTTTACTGTCTCTTCAGCGTGCTTAAACTGAAGTAGCTGTAAGAAATAAGCCCAGCTACAAGCATGTCATGTCTACTAGCACGCTTCCAGATTTCATTCCGTTCTGTTCCCCAGCTGTACAGAGGGTAGTGGCCACTGAGGTCCTTTTCCACCCAGCAGATGTAGGTAGGAACAAAAGGACTTCTCTCCATTAACTGATGCTCTTGCTAATCTTTCCTCTATTTCTTACACTGAAGAAGTCATGTTTTTGAATATTGATATCACTTACAGATTAGCTATTAAAAAAAAACAGCAAAACCCCCCAAAAAAATGTTGGAAAGGTAGGTAATGGAACCTTTGGGTGATCCACCTTCCCCTTGGATCCTCTCCTCACCGTCCTTCGTAGCTCTGTTTCAAAGCAAATGCTCCGGTGCCTCTGGGAACCCCTCTGGCACCTGCCTCACAACTGTGAGAGCTCTGGTGTGAAGGGAAGTGCACCTGTGTACACTGTGGGCAGATTGGAATTAGATGCAGCTTTTTCCCTTTGGGAAGGGAGAAGCAGCTCATCTTTTCCAAAAACATTTAAATGAGCATGGAAGTAGTGCAGACTTTCTTCAACCTGAGCAAAGGAAATACAGTCTGCAGCGTTTAGCAGAAATCCCATTCAGGAGCATTCCATAAATGGTTAACTTCTAAATTCATTTCAACTTAGGAAGAAAAGTGAAGAGCCTTTTCTGTTAATCCCCTCACTGCAGCATAGGTGCGTGCTGATAACCGGAGGAATTTTTGTCCAGATGTTACACGATATCCTGGAGTAAAGCAAGCTTTGAATCATTTTCTCTTCCCAGGTTGGGCTGCTTTTATGGTTTTAGGAACAGCTTGAATACGTTTTGTAAAAGTGCAATAGCACCTGAAAAACTGTATCATCATGATTTAGAGGTTTTAAAAATATCACTGTTGTTAATTTATCATAAAACATCATAACTACATTTTAATGTGCAATTTTAATGTTATGTTGGTTTTCCTGAAACTTTTTTTGTCCTTTTAGGAGACTTTCATAGATCTTTTAATGGAATGGAGGCATCTGTCTTGAGCTTGTCTGTGTTACTTTCAGAGACTAAGGACAATTAAATAATATCTCTTTGCAGTCATTTTAAACTGAAAGAGGGGAGATTTAGATGAGACCTCAGGAAGAACTTCTTTGCTGTGAGGGTGGTGAGAGCCTGGCCCAGGTTGCCCAGAGAAGCTGTGGCTGCCCCATCCCTGGAGGGGTTCAAGGCCAGGTTGGAGGGGGCTTTGAGGAACCTGCTGTGGTAGGAGGTGTCCCTGCCCAGGGTGGGAGGTTAGAAGTAGATGATCTTGAAGGTCCCTTCCAACCCAAACCATTCTATGATATGCTGTTCTGTGATTCTATGATATGCTGTTAGCCAGTAAAAAGTCCTTTCATTGGAGTGATCAATCATGCATGTCTTCATTGGATTTTGGAAACTCTTAGAATCAAGTCAGTTCAAATTTTTAAAAGGGCTTGTATTTCAGTCTTTAAAATAATACATTCCCATAAGGGAGACATCTGTTCAATTGCATCATTTTCCAGAATGCAGAATTTCTCAGAGTTCTTAAATTGATAAAGTGTGGTAAATTTCTGCATGTATAATACATGAATCAGGATATTATCCTGAAATTGTGGGACGTTTCCTAAAGTTGAAGGTTAGTGCAAAGTGGGAACAAGCACCTAATTGCGTTGCTGAGCATTTTTAATTGCTAAATTTTTGAATAAAACATAACATAAAGACCCTAAACCAGACAGTTGAGTAATCCCAACAGTACTGTTGGGGCAAATAAGTTATATTGCTAAGGATTAAATATGGATAAATACAACATATCATAAATGGTTATATTTAAACATGTAATGTAACAAATTTACAATACAGAGAAAAATCAAGGGAAAACTTCCTCTTTAAAAGTGTGCAGCTGAAAATACCAAACCCGATTCCCCCAGCGCTGGTGGAAATGCTGGGGAGCGGCTGCCAAAAGGGGGACCTTTGCTGAATACACACTGTTCAGATCACAGCAGGGCCTGGTATTTGTACCAGTTAAGTGGCCTGGCTGTTTGCTTGAAAATGCAAGCTCTTGAATGTGTTACAGTTTAGAAAATGAAATACCAACTATTAGTGTAGTCCTGCAGTGATAACTCAAATGAGCCTACCAAAGGAGCACTGTAGAAGTACACTATTCATCCAACATGAAATATGACTGGGGAGGAACGAGAATGGTGGATGTTGATCTGTCTCCACAAAATGTTTCCAAAATGCTGTCTTTTTTAAAGAAGCAAAGCTCAACAGTCCGATTGCTCTCAACTGCATCATTTCTGGTCCAGTTGCCTTGAAAAAAAGCATCTGTTGATCCACTTTTAAAATCATGAAAGTCAGCTTTGACAAAAGAAGCTGAGATAGTGCACAACTCTACTGCTAAAAAAAGAAATATGAATCCAAGTTATGGTACCCGAGTCTTTATTTCCCACAGATTGATCCTTACCACAAAGATGTGTGGTTTGCAAGAGGTGAGAATCAGGATGATATTCCACTTGTGAAAAGAAAATGCTGGAACTCTTCTAGCTTTTCCTGAAATAACATAAAATATGTATGTCTTACTGGACTCATTCTTAATATCAAGAAATCAAAAATGGGAAAAACATCTGCCTTCTGCTTAAATTTGTATCTACTTCATCAGTGATCGTATTCTCCCTTCTCATGCAGAACCTCGATACTGTGTATTCTTTGTCCATGAACACTGGACCTAAAAAAATGAAGGAAATACATAGTAAAGTTTAAAAATAGATTTATACTACACAAAACGTAAGAAAAGTTCAAGATCTTGAATATGGATAGATTAAAACATAGGTTGACTACAGGTGCTTTCCTGCACTCTTGCAGTAGCCTATAGATAACTCAGTAAATTCAGTGGATTAGCTCAGTAAACTAGAAGTAAACTCTGGGACATTCTAGGTACAGACTCTCTTCCAAGAAATGTAATAACCTGCTTCAAGGTGTTTTCTTTCCAACAACAGTTTACTATTGCTTAAGACATTACAGACTATTTTATGAAAATGAAGTTCAGAGAAAATTCATATGAACATATGCGGGTGTTAACTTTATTTATCATTTAATTTTAATAAATATTGGCTTAAGTAAGCTTTATTAGCAGCACTTGAAATAGGTAGGTGAGAACAAATTACATTTAGTCGTATTGCATGTGAGTAGTATTGTAGAAAGGGTCAAGATGCATAGTGTTTCTAGCCTCAGGTTGACCATGGTGGACCCTGACTGCGTCAGGAGGCCTTAATGACCCTGCCCAGCCTCACCTGGGGCCCTGGTGACACCCTGCCCACCTGACCTCAGCCCTGGGCTCTCAGTCTCCTTCCTCCTCAGCTGTGGTGAAGGAGAAGCGGTCTCCAGCTCAGGCTAGAATATTGCTGTTCCTGACCTCTGGTTTGACTTTTGGACTGTCTCTCAGACCTTCCTTCTCACCCTGGATGGAGGTGCCTCATGGTCCGGGCTCTAGACAGTGAGGCTCCCTGCCTTGCCAGGTGGGTTATCGCTCCCAGCCCCACAGAGGGCTCCCAGCCATCGCTGATCCCTGGTAGCCTTTAACTGAGACTGGAGTCATCTCAAAACCCATAGCTACAGTAAATAATCACTATTGTCCCTTCCTCCAGAACGAGAGACTTCTCTTGGGGAGAAAAGGTTAACGTTCACAGAGGGGTTGAGGTTGGAAGGGGTCTTTGGAGGTCACCTTGTCCATATTCCTTGCACAAGCAGGCATCTTGTTCCTGTGCTTTGTAAAAACTGACTCGTTAATTTTATTCATGCATTTAAAATTTTTTTTGTTTCACTTTAAATCCAGATATTGTTGTGTTTAGAGCTGTGATGCCATGGTTACAGGTGCTTGTTGACTTCCATGTTGATGTTTCGGAGATTATTAGGTATAATTGTAAGAATGTCAATTAGTCATTGGTATTATCGTGTTTGAACATACAGCAATTATGTGGTATTAAAATAATTTAACATTTCAGAAACACTTAAAAGGTGACCAGGAAATTGCGAATTGCGAATTTGTAATGCTTATGTATTATGGTTTCCTGTGTTTTTTTTTTTTTTTTTCTTATGTGTAAAGTAAGTAAGTTTTGGATCATCTATTTATTTATTTATCAAAAATTGTCTGGTAGGCACTATCAAAATAATGCGATTTCATTGCAAAACTAGAAAAACTAGAAAACTAGAGAAGCAAAGGTTTTTCCATTTTAGTGGCAGTGAGACTAGCTTTTATTTTGCTTATGTATAAGAAATGATAGTACAGTGGTGTTTGACTTGGCCGTTTGGCTTTACAGACATCAGTATAAGTTTTCTTTTCTTACGGTCTGTTGGCTCTGCCCCTGAATTCAACATGGAGTTCTTGGTCTATTTTGTGCTATAGTCTGCTTCTTCCTCAGAAAAAAAATAATAGTAGTAATGTCACTATTTTATTTATATTTTCAGGAGGGCACAGAAGGGTGATAGCTTAGAATATTCAAATTCTGCCTAATTTTTTATGTGTTGATGTGATAGCATGTGACTGTTTATGTACTGCTGTGCATTACAATGAAAGGAATCAATATGATTTTCCACCCTCACTATTTTCCATGAAACAGTGTCAAAAAGAATAGAAGAAAACACAGGAGATGGAGCAAAGGAAGACCTAATAACAGAAATAAAACAAACTAATTAACCTCCTACAGAAATTACTTTTTAGTAGTTATTCTTATTGATGCTTTAAAAACAGCTACATCTGAGAAGAAACCGATAACCAGAAATACTTGGGCTTTTCCCCCCCCCCTTTTTTTTTTTTTGGGTAAGAATGACTTACCTCAGAGGTGATATCATGTGGATTGCTTTTGGTTTTAAAAAGTCGGCTGGTGGTTGACTAATGCCCTGAAAAACGTTCAAAGGAATTGGAGGCACAGCAGCTTTGGGTAGGAATACAGGTGTGGTGCCTAGTTTTAAACAAATCCTTCAGTATTCTTTCCAGTTTCCTGAATTGGGATGATTTTAGCCTCCAATGTACTTACTTCTTTTGTATGAATGCTGTTATTGGAGCTAAGTAGAAAAATTCATATTCTGTCTCCACAGTATTTCAGCTTTTTTTTAATCCTAAATTTTAACAAATGTTGTGGTTACAATAAAAGTTAAATGTCATTTAGAAGATTTTAGATTTGTTGAACTGATAAACATTCTGCATTATAAATAAATCTTGTTGTTTGATATTGTTGTAACTTTGGTTATTGCATATCTTTACTCTTTTTACTTTATTATTTTGCAAAATGTAACTATCTGTGAAAGAACAAAGGAAGGTTTTCGGTTGAATTTAGAGAGAGCTGCCGTGACCCTTCTTTGACAAAAGGCAGACCTATAAGCAGTCAAAATTATTTCCTTCTTGCAAATCAGCAGCATCCAACTCTTGGAGCCCCTGACCTTTGTTCAGTACCTGGGAAGGCTCAAGTCGCCATTGGTGCCATTTCCTGTCATCAGCTCCCAGCAGGTTAAAACAGCATCCAGCTGTTTAATCTACTATACTTGAATAATTTAAAAGAAACTTCAAGCAGTTCTAGAGTTCTAGGTGGTTTTTGATCATTGGTAATTAGAATCTGTGCATTTTTGGTGGAAAATTGTCTGAATTCAGTTTTTGTACTGTAGACAGTTGTGGTCGAGTTTCACCATTGCATCTATTTTTGTCTTATTTATAATGGTATTTTTAAACAGTATTTTTTCTAGGTACTATTACAGCTGATGGACTGGTATTGATTAGCGATTGACATATGCTTAGAGCCATATATTCACAGATTCAATACTACTGTATAGACTGAAATAACGGTTTCTGTTTGTGCAGCCAACTATTTAAAGATACAGGGCAGTGACCTAATGAAAAAGCCACTTCAGGGATCACCCTAAAGGGATGTAAGTTGGTTAGTGGATGAGCTGAGATGCTGCTGAGGAGGCATTCCAAAATTCTGCACTCCAAATAAAAATGGAAACCCATTGAAATAGGTGCTGCTGTTAAAATTGTACAAAGTACAGCCAATCTGTACTGCACTGGTGTTCTTAAATGGGGATGTTGCAAGTCCTGAGATTAGGAGCAAGAGGAGAAGAGCACAGAGCAGCGTTCATCCTTCTGGAGTCACCACTTCATCTAAGGGCAGGGCTTTCTCTTTAGGTTCTTCTGCTATCTCCTGTTTTTAGATCCATGAATTGATGATGGCTCCTGGAGCCCAACTTATATTGCCTTTTGTTCTTCCTCTAGTAGATCTGTGATGCTGTAGAGACTTTGACATAAGTGTATAATATATAATATCATAGTAGTTTTGTTCTCATGGTCTTGCTACAGTGTCAAAAGGTGGCAACCTGTTGGTAGGGCAGTATAATGTAGCTGTGTCTCTAGTCGTTTGGATCCCAGGCCTGTGCTCGGGCTGCCTCTTGCTGGGTTTCTCCAGCGAGCTCCCTGCCCTCTCGCTTGCACAGTCCCGTTTCCTCGTGCGGGAAGTCAGGGCGCTCTGCCACTGGAGCCAGACATCTTTGTGCCCTTTCCTTGTTCACGGGAGTCGTGTGAGTTGTCTGACTTTGCCTTTTCTCCATTGTAGATTATGTTTATAGAGTTCTTTGTTGTCCACACGAGTATTTCTTTTGAATTGGTGCTACCACTGTTACCACCTTCGCTGTGCTTACTCTACTGGTGCTCTTGAAAATGAGGTGAAAACTGCAACAGAACAGCTTTTCTGAAATGTCAGACTGGCAATATCTGCTGTAGTGGAGCTTCGAGAGGATCAAAGGATTGTTGATGCTTGAGCTTCATTCTGAAATGGATAATTTAATTTATTTATAAATTTCTGATTGCTTGGTTCTGAGCCTTGTAGTCACCTTGTGTTTTGTCATAGATCTTGGTTGTGACTTAGTCCCTTAAGAGTGCTCAGTATCCAGAAGATGAACTAATTGATTATTTTGTTGTTGTAAGCAACTCCCTGCCTTTTCTAGATTGTGACTGAAACTTATTTTTTCCTGTTTATGCCAATTGGGTGTTTATAATATGGTTTCATCATTATCCTGCAATGCTCAAGTTTATTTAAAGTTAAGGCCCTGGTATCTGGTGTTGCCAGTGACAAGGAACTATTTTGAAATTTTACCTTTCTTTCCCTGATATTTGGTGATGACGGAGAGAGTGTAGTAAACTAGTTAAACCTCTTTCAGTTGTGTGCTAGAGTTTAAAGTCTGGTTTAATTTTTTTGGTAATTCCTTTCTTGTGGTTGGTTGTGTTTTAATTTCTTTGTCAGTATTTTAGGGTACAGCAGCCTCAGGCCCATTCAGAGCCGTGGAATCAGAGCTTTTCCTAGCGTCAGTGTATTATGTATAGTCTCATGATTCTTCTGCAGCAAAGAAAAGTTTTTCTGTTTTGCTACTTATTCACCTCTAACTGAAATACAGATTTCTCATTTTGAAGCTACTTAAACTGCAATATATGCACCTTTATCTACATTTAATTTTATTTGCAATTGCACGATGAGTTTGGTGCCAAAAGAAATGAGTTGTACAAGAATCAGCCATTTTCCTCTATCAGGTATTCCATGCAGAAGGATAGGAGAAAATTGAATGCCTGTTGGGGAAGGAGGGTGTGGAAATACTGGAACCATTTTAATCCTAATTGCTTCCTAGCAGCACTAGCACATCTCTAATGATAGATCTAACACAATTGGCTACAACAACAGTAAAAGAAGTAATTCCAATCATATAAAGCTGGCAGTAGTTTTGAGGTCATTTTCTGCAAGTTGATCAATAAGAAGTTCACATCATATAATCCACATTGAATTTATTCCTGTAATACATCTTAACTTCAAGTGAAGCAGTGGTTAATTGCTAATCCATATTCATTGAACAGAACAAATGAGGACAGCTAGAGTAGATACTTCATGTACCGTCACATCAAATGTGTAGCTTCTGAGCTCAGTTTTCCATCCAGATCGCTTGTGTTTGTCCCTGTTCTGTCCCCAGGACTTTGGAAAGTCTTTAGAGATTATCACAGAGTTTGACTGGCTACAGTTGGTGCATTTATTGACAATGCCTAGTATTCTCAGAGATGTTAATTAGACATTTTGAGTTGTATATATCTTCTTGATCGTAGTTATTGTTGATCATCAGAATGTGCTTGCATTTTAGAAGATTGATTGTATTTTAGTAATTACTTCTGCAAAGCACCCATTTAAATCTGTATTTCTTTCATCTGTAATGTATTAAATTTCCAATTGAAGCTCCCGGGTTGTTCTTGGCATAGTAAACATTTCATTTTAAGGTTCAGCTTTGAGCACAGCATGTTAGGTTTATCATGCACTTCTTAGGGCTTAATCGAAAGCCCATTGAGGTTGACATTAAAAAACCCAAGTCCCTCTTTGACAAGTCAGCTTTGGATAATGTGCCCAGTCTTCTCCCTGATGTGTATTGCTTGCAGATTGATCCCAGTTGGGTACAGTTTTATCAAGTATTTGCCAAGTAGTTTATGTATTTCAGCAAATAGATAGCTCACCATGTATAGGGATACATGAATCATTTTCTGAATTTTTTTTGTCCACTATTGGTGTTGCTTGTTTTGTAACTGAAATAAAATTATTTTAGTTTTCTACCTGATAACGATGTGGGCTTGTAACAGATGAGGAATAAGAAATTGAATTTAGTAAGCCATAAGCAAATAATGAGTATTATTATCCTTGTAGAAATCTTTTCTCTCTGAAGAAAACACAGGTATTTATATGAAGAACTGCACTCTCCAGAACTGACTTTAAAAAAACCCAAACAAACTAGGACTGATTTGTATGAATTTATATGGATCGCAAACATGATCAGTCCAGGAGATCCACGTCTTATACTATTCAGCTTTCATTTTACCAGTACTTCCTTCCATTAATAGAAATGGAATTAAATGGAATACTTTTAATGAATTTAACTCCATTAAATCCACGTGAAGTTAATCCATTAAAATATACTTTTAATAAACTATGATGTAAACTAGTATTTACGTTTAAAATTCAAGACTTGATTCTTAGAAACCTAGTAGGAAAAGAGACTTCTTATGTGGACAAAGGTGAAGAGGAACTGATTTGTTACGGCCATATAAATAATAAAGAAAAATGAATGTTTTGGCTGGGGAATTAGTAGAGGCTTTAAGGATGAGATTTTTAAATAAAAGCATGCGTTCCCTTATGAGATTAAAAGAGCATACATTTTTCTGTGGGAAATGATTCTCAGATGGTCACTCTTTTGATATTTTACCAGGTTCGAATTTTAGAAAAGTTTTCTTTCTTTCTATGACAGAAAGAAATCTAACATTTTTAATGATCACAGTATATTTGTATAGTCTGATTAAGGATTAATATTTACCATCACTTACTGTCATCACAAGGGAAATTGCCATGTCCAAACTCGGATTTAGTACCTAATTTGGTATGCAGTATAATTCTATAAGTATGCTAGCACACGCCTAAATTGCAATTTTGTTCATGAATCACGTGTAATATCTTCCCTGAGCTGGATAGAAAGCAAGTCTGGAAACAGAAAATAACCAGACTTCATTTTATTATGCACTTGGACTAATGTACCAGGAAGTATAATGACATAATATCTCATCCGCATCTGTGACAAGATGCACGTGAGTTGCCAAGCGCCAAGAGGCTGATGGTGGCAGCGATCTCTGGGGACAGAGCACGAGTGGCCGGGTTCTACTGACAAAGGAGCTCTGCAGAAGGCCATCTTGGCTTTGGAAGGTAGCGAAGGTCTTGGAGAAGCGAGAGGAGGCCCATGGGCACGTTGTCAGGGAAGAATTTAGAACAGATTTTAGAATGCAATGTTTGAAATACTGATTTGATGCATTGAATATAAGAATCCCGTGTTCGCATAAGAATAGATTTAACAAATGGGAAAATCTAGAGTTCGTGCCCGTTGGTAGCGCCACACAGATTGCATGGCCTACACCTCTTAGTGCTGGCTTCCTTAGTGCAGCACAACCATATACTCTTGAATGCAAAGTTATCCTGTTTTTTTCATTTGAAATATTGTTCTGAGTAAGTTTTCCACAAGTCACTTGGATTGCTGTTAGGGCGGCTACATTTCTTTTTTCCCATTCTTGTCATACCAATTTATGAATAATTCATTAGCTGTAGGAAGTTTTCTCAAGTTTCAAGCCCAGATGGATATCTAAACGCGTGCTGTAGTTCAGTCAATAAGCAGTACCACAGAACAAACCACAGAAATCAAACTACAGGACCAAAATGGTTCTTTTGTCTGCAAATCTGTAAAAAGGCTAGTGTTTGTGCAATAATACGCTGTTCTGTGTAGACTTCAGTTGGCATAACTTGAATTTAACAAATGGGAAGACCGTAAATCCATCTCTCAAAGTAACGGTGAGGTTTCTGTCCACATTGAGCACTTTGCCTTGAGACTGTGCCCATCAATAGACTGTGAACATAAAATCTACATTGCCTAGGGATGGAGTGTTGAATAGAACAGTATTTTCTGTTTCAAATATAAGAGTATATAGAGTGGCTGTAAGTGTTTAGCGTTATTATGAGCAAGCAAACTCACAGATTAACTAAAGTTTTAGCTTCTATTTATTATAATTCCCTCCTTCCTGGGGCATGTGAACCCCTCTGATATTTGTAACTATGTAGCCTGTGATGAAAAATTGGTTTTAAATGGATGGTACTTTTTATACTTAAAAGAATTTAAAATTTGTTTTACTTTCTTTTGACAAACATTCAGGAATTCCCTGATGCAGATGATATAATACGGAGAGAAATTCTGGTTTATGAAGCTGAATACATAAGTGGGTTTTTTGTAGAGTACTACCCTGCTGTGAAGCAAATTATTGCTAACTTTAAATGGCAGTGTAAGACAGTTTGCTGTGAACTTCCTCAGAACATATGAAGCGTGTGTTGCCTTACCCAATCTGTCGCGCTCTGCACTAGCTGTGGACTTTACCACGGGAACCAGTACAGTATAAATGAATTCTTGTGGAAATGGTAATGAGGATCGAGTCTATGATGAAACATCCGTATTTCCATAAAACTGCTGTCTAGCGTAACTATAATTGACAGAATAATATGTTTGTTATAGTCTATTGAAAGGTTTGCTATATATCTTCTGACTATATTTGAGAAAATGTCATTATTAGATTAGATACTTTTATTACCACCATGAGTAGGATTCCCTTGAAAACTATCTGTAGCACTTCCTTTTCTTGATGTTTCTCTGGGGATGTAGTTGTCATATTACACTACGTTTTACACAAAATAACCAAAACTTTGAACTTTCAAATTTCAATCCCTGCCATGTCTTTTTGTCCTTCTTGCATTGAGATGTAACACGTGGTTTCTGTTTAGCTGAGTGATGTGCTTTGATGCCGGCATCTGCCCTTGAGAAATTCTGGAAGCTTTGCTTCAGAATCTAGCCTGTGCTAGATGCTCCAGGGAACACTGAAAACCACCATAGCTGTGCTTTTATAATACCTTTCATGTGTGATAATATTAATAATATAGTGATAAAGTCCACGTGTTTGACCTTGCCATTTTGTGCATTCATCAGTGCCCAAATTGCAATTTTTTTCCTTTCCCAGTAGCTTCATGTTTGTTTCTAATGTGTTCTTTCAAACTAAAGATAAAAATTGATTACTGGGCATATCAGACTTTGTTTATACCTACCAACGTGGAATATATTCTCTGCTCTTGTCTTTCTCCAAAGACACTTTCATAATGGCATTAAACCCAGCACACACAACAAAGCGTGTGACCTGCATGTAAATTATCCAATATGAATTAAGAATACAATCAACACTTTGGCGGCTCTGCAAATTAAAAAGTGTAAACTGTCTTCAGACCTTGGCAAAACATTAGTAATGAATTGGGCCCTTGACTTTACTTTCAGACATTTCTACATTAAAAGAGGTTGCATTTTTATTTATAGCTACGCAGTGGAGCAGAGTGAGATGATGAGCTAAAACTCTGCTAAGGGAAAAAAAGCATTTAATTGGTTACTAAATATTTACGATGAGCTCTGAAAACAAGTGTTTGCCTGATTAATTCTATGGGTAGGAACAAGTACTTCAGTGGTTTTTGGTCTTTGGCAATTAAAAACAATGGGCAAAATGGTGTTAGAACTGGTGAAAAGAGCTGCTTTTATGAATTATGGATGTCTGCTTGAAAAGAAGGTCTTTGTATCAGGTTGACATGTTAAGTAAAATGAGTTTTTTAAGACTTTTCATTTTGTCATGAAATAAAGCGCAGTGAATTTAGCATGATCCAAACCCTGCTCTTCTTGGTAGCTGCAGTCGCTCTGTCAGCTTCAGCAACCCCTCTGAGACACGTGCAGCAGGGTTTGTATTGCAGTGGCTGTGGTTGGTTGAGGCAATTCCCTATGTTGTGTTCTTTCCCAAGGCTGCCCTGTTTCATGATGTCCGGATCTTACTGAAGAAGCAAAGGAACAATCGATGTCTTAGTCGTGTGTGGAGACCTGAGGACACCTGAATTGTTGATACACCAAAAAATGAGAAATCGAGACTACAGCTGGCACACTTCTAACTGTGGTTACTTGGAGGTAAATATTTCTTCAGTTTATTTGGAACTATAGTGCCCGATAAAAAGCACGGATTTCTAAAACATATTATCGTTATGTATTAGAAACAGAAGTCTTGATGATTCTTCATGAAAGAACTTTTTTTGCCAGCTCTCATTCTGAGTATATAAAAGTGTGTATACTACTGGCTGTGTTACATCAAGATGTGAAATTTCCGGCCCTATCTTGCATAGAGGATTTTAAAAAGTTTTTCTTTTCTTCTTCTGAAAACAATGACAAATGCAATGTTCTAGTAGAATATAATGGATTATAGGAATTATTAGTGTACAAAGAGACTAAGATCTCATTTCCAACTGTCAGTGAGCCATAAGTTCTTACTCAGACCGGTTTCAAACAGAGGAACTCTACAAAAGGGAATGGGATTGTAAGTGTACGGGTAGAACGCTGTGTCTGAACGTGGGCACGTATGCACCTACATCTTGAGATACATTCTTTTCAACATTATTTCTGTGTTTTCAGGGAAATCAGTTCTTCTTAGGAAAAAAAGCCACAACACAAAAAAATGAGTCTAGTCCTCAGTGGGAGAACAATCTGCTGTAGCAGCAAAAGGCTAATCCTAAGCAATGTATTTATTTACCGAAAACAATATTTAATGTACATGGGAGGAAAGTGCATAAATTCTGTCATCGTTAACATGCCCAGGTTTTTGACATCTTCTCTGTAGTCTTTTAAAGGAAAATGTATATACTGGCCACTTCAATGGGGCTTTTTTCTCCTTATTAATTCAAGGATGTCCTGAATGACCTTTCTGTGATAAAAGAACTTTTACTCAGATTCTTGTGTTGTCCAGCTTTTTATTAGTTAGTTTAGTGCAAGCCAGTGTCTCTGCCTTTCTGTATTAGATATTAGCATGAAATTCTTTGTGACATACAATTTTCTTTTCACTGAAGAATTTCATATACTTTTTATCTACTGTTTTCTAAACAGAAGTCTCATTTAATTAAGGCTTTTGAATCCTGCTTGACCTTGCTTCACTCTCTAAATAGTTGAGTATTTTTCATAATAATCTTCAAAATATTCTTAATGGAACACTAATTCTGAGTAGTAATATAATTTACTTTGATTTATATTTACTTTATTTACTGTAACTATTTTAGACAGTCATGCTTTTGTAAACTCTAATGCTTTTACTGCAGTTAAGCTCTAAGTCAAGGGTCTTTGGTTGTTTCTCAACCAGCATAGGAAGTAGGACTCAGAGGAACTTCATTACGTGATTTAGCAGCCCTTCTGTTCCTTAGTGCTGGACCAGCTGTACTCACACCGCTCCTGATGGGTATTTGTACCTAGGTCTGTACCAAAAGATGCATTTCATCTCCTTAAGCTCTCTGGTCTAGTACTCGGTTAAATATGAGAATATTGGACACATGGTCTATTACTTAATTTTTAAGAATGTTATTGATTTTTAATAAAAATAAGCACTTTTCTTGCTGCAGCTTGTTTTTGCATAAGCGATGCAGGAGCCTGTACCCTTCCCCGCCTGTGCAAGCATCTTCTGTCTGGGGACTCTATCGGACTCCTCTGTATCATAGACTGGTGAGAGTTGGGAGGGAGCTGGTCACTTTTTGTTTGATACAGCCAAAATTACAGTAAGACACCACAATGGCCTCAACATGGAAGGATTTCTTCAATCTCTCTATCACGTGATCGAAATCAGTGGTTTATAAATAGTCCATCTCTTGGTTTGGATGCCTGGGATTTGTAGGTGGTAATTCCTCACCCTTACCTGTTGTGTCCGGGGGGTTTGTGCTGGGCTCCCCCCGTGTCCCCAGCTGGCAGCTCCATCGCCTCCCGCGCCTGCCCCCCCTTCCCTACAGTCAGCACATTTGCTTTCTCCTTGCATGTTGTTTCTCTGGGGTCGCTGATTAAATAAATCAAACAAAAGTGGTCTGCTATTGATCTTTATAGCACGCTGCTAGTGTTTTCCCTCTGCTCTGAAGTGAATTCTTTTATAAGCACTTGTCTTTAATAACGGAGCCAGTCCATTATCCACTCAAGCAGCTCAGCAGCGCCAATATTATCATCGTTCCCCCTACACACAGCGCTGGATCAGATTACTGAAAGATCAAGTGAAACATGTCTAGGACTTTCTCTCACTTAGTGCTTTTGTCCTTGTTGCCTGACCCAGAGAAAAGTCCCTCCTCAAACGAATCCTTGAAGTCACTGCTCCGTGGTTTCTTTGTGGGTTTGTTTTTAAACTCGGAAAAAGATAAATAAGCATTGCTTCCTTTTACTTTGCATTGCTTGCAGTTTCTTCTGTTTCTTGCAAGTGATATTTTGCTCAATGCAGAGAAAGGAAAAAATAAAAAGATTTGTTAACTTGTTCTTTTAAAGAGTTGGAATATCAGGGAAGAAGCAGCAGTTTCACCGCATATCTCTATTTATAATACAATGGCTTAGAGGCAGCAGGTAGGAAAGAAAAGCTACTGATGTGGAATTCAGATTTGTGCTACACAGCTAAACCCACACCTTTTTGGGACGTATTTCTTCTGCCAGTAGGAATAGGAGTAGGAAACTTCTAGAAATTCTTATCTATGACTGTAGTAGACTTGGGTTTGGTCTTTACAATAACAACGGTAGTGTCTTATATGTACGTGTGTGTAACAGATGTGTAACCACAAAGCTGTCACTGTAGGCAATGCATTTAGGTGAAAACACTGCAGCTTAATATCTGACAAACTGCCCACTCAAATTAATTAATTCCTTAATCAGTCCAAGAGCATAATTAAGGCTGACGTTTCCATAATAAAAACAAGCAACTACTAAAACCAAGAGATTAAACAAAGTGCTCTTCAGGTAGTCCCACTCCCATACATGCATGGCTGTGGGAAATGTTGCAAGGGAAAATTTGCTTTTTCATTCACCTACCAGTGTACCCTCAGGTTTCAGGTGTTATTAATGACTGAAAGATATTCCAGTTTGAGATCTCTTGAAGAAGGCCGATTTTTATGAAATGTTGTCCTTACTTTAAGGATTATTTGTCCTTCCTCTCTGAAATCAAGCCCTCATAAAACAGCTGTAGTTGGAGAATAGAAAGCTGAGCACTGATCCTCACCTGCTTAACTCATGGTACTTTTATGGGTAACTTTGCATGGGTGGAAAAGTGATTTGGCTTCAAGCATGTGTTGTAGGATACTATAAAATACCGGGTGATGAGAATATTCTGATGATTTGTTAACATACTTTTCCATGATTGATATGTAGCTCTATAGTGAGTTGGATTTACAATGAACTAACTGGGAAACAAAAATTGCATGCTGGTGTCTTAATGGTTGTTGAGCATTAATAGTGCTGACACAATTTAACAGTGCAAATTTAGTTTATTAAAAGACTAAAAGTAGTATAATATTGGCTAGAATAGTCTTAATTTATTTTCTATAGCCTGTCTTCTCTGTTCCTTTTCTTTCACTGCAATTGATTCTGTGAAATGAAGACATTTTCTGCGTACTGTACCAAACCAAATCATATTACAGAAAGCAGAATGCAGTTAAATGAGAGTTAAATTACTCTCAAATGACAAAGAAATGTTCAGCTGTAAAAAGTGCTGTGAGACTAATGCATTCCTCCAAGTCAGAATGCTGAAGAAGGGGGGGGAAGGTAAAAAATCATTTGGGCTTGTAAAATAGAAATGCAATTGTAATTTCCAGAGAGGTTGATTCTAGGAGAACCTGGGAGGAGGGCCCTACTTGGCAGCATTTGGACAAGTGGAATTCTAATGGAAGCAATCAGAATAATTGAATAAATAAAGACTTGCTGGTCAAACTTTCTAATTCATGGTCTTCCCTGTCCTGTGGCCTGGTTTTAGCCTGAGGCTCTGCTCCCTGGAGCCGGTCACTCAGAACAGCCTCTTTGGGATCACACTCCCTGCAGAATAGTGAGTGGCCCGTGCGTGGTATCTGAGCAGGGCTTTGGAAAACTCTGGGGTTTTGTCATGTTGCCAGAATCAGTTGTATAATTGAAATCACAGATGGGAAATCATGACTCTCTGTAGTTTGTAACTGCCAAATCTAAATGGCATTTCATGCACCCAGCAATGACCCCAAAATTACCTTGAAGACAAAGCCCAAAGCTGTGTTGGAAACATTCAGTTTTAGAATTCCTAATATCTAAAATTAAATTTTAAAATTTTCTGTTAAACGTTAGATGGCTTTCATTTGAACTGCTACCAGCTCTCAGATTCCCACTTGCATCTTCATTCTTCTCAGTAAAAGTTTGTTATCTTAAGCATCATAAACCAGGTCAGGATTAAGAAAAGACTTTGTGTGTTGGAGATGCCGTGCTTCACAGAGTCTTCCTATCGCCTTTGGTGAGAGCTGGAGGGAGTCCCAGGTCAGAAGGGGTGATTTGGAAGCAAGTGCAGAGAGGTGTGAAAAAGCTGATAAATGGTTTGTGTCTGCCAGGCTTGCTGGTAGGGCAAAGGCTGTGCAGCAGCCATGTGAAGGAGAAGGCAGATTAGTGAGGAGGCGGAGAACTGTGTTTGCCTTGGAAGAACTGATTCCTGCTGACGAAGTGGAAAAAGGGAGGTCAGGAGAATTACTGCCAGACAGAGGCTGGTGAGAGCCTTGAGGGCAGGAGTCGAGCATGAATCTGGAGATCGTATTCTTTCACGTTTTCATGTGTTTATTAATGAATCCACCAGAGAAGTACATTTAAATCAAAGCAGCATACAAGATGACTTTGGAGAATTTTACATGAGAAATTTTGTTGGGAGGAAGCATCAAAACTGAGTCAAAACCCAGTTGTTTGGGGAGAGACAGGGATGGATCAGATGGTATAGTCTCAGGTATCAAACCTCAGTGATAATGACAAGCAGTGGTGGTGGTGAAGTATGGGAGGGGAGAGGAGCCTGGGTTTGTTCCGGAATTCACTTCTGCTTGCGTTTTAAGTTGATGGAAAGACGTGCAAGAGCAGGATACAGTATATCTGCACAATATATCTGTAATTTTACATCTTTCTGTTGATGTATTAATGTTTATTGTTCTTATCAAAGCAATATGGATATTCTTTCCCTTGAAACCACTATGAACTTTAATAAGATGGATCTCTGATTAGCAAAATGCAAGTCTCAGAAACCAATAGTACAGGTCTAATCCATCAGTTTTTGTTAAAAATCAGTAGGGTTACCATTTGATGTGTTATTAGGTGGAATAGTCTCATGTATTTATATCAATCTTTTTATGTTACAAAGTTAAAACAGTTACCCAGGAAAACAGTAGCTTTCCTATTAACTGGGAGAAAAAGGAATTCATTCTTTGGAGGAAAATATTTCTTATCCCTAAAATAACTCCGTTTGAATTTCTCTCGAACCTTTGGTTCAACCTTTGATAGGTGCTGTCAATCAACATCTATCATCTTATGGCCAGCCTTGCTGGCAAGCAGTTGTGCCTGCATCTGACACAGATGCTACCCACTTCTATTTGGCTTGCGCGAAAAGAATACATTAGGCATCTGCTACAGCATTTGATTGATTTATCATGCAGTGCAAAACTGCTTTAAAAACATGCTGAAATCCTTGGTAGTGTTCTAGGAAGTTACTTAGATACTCATTGTTCTTACTTTTCTGAATTACTTATTCAAAAGAGAACAAACTGATTCAGGATATTTTATATATCCTGAAAAGGAATTATTGTATTGTGTGTTTTATTATTCATTATTAATTAATAAGGGTTTAAACAGTAAACTTCATGGTCTAAGATGTAATTTCATGGTGAAAGCTGTGAAACAAGGTGTAGACACAGAACCATTTGGCTTTTGAGGCAGTGTTATCAAAAATACGACCTACCCTATTAATTCTCATTTAAGAGAGGATTCAGGAGTCTGAGTCAGTAGTTGTTTGGTGTGGGTTGGATAAGAGAGCAGTTACTTCTCTGTATTGTAATCAGAAGAAAAAAGGGATGAATTCCTTAGAGAAGCACGTACTTCTTATCTCAAGAAAAGCGGTGGCTCAAACCCCGTCCATAAACATTAATGCTATCTTTCCAAATCCTCAGCATTGATGTAAATCACTGAAATGATGGCATTTCCTGTAGTGAAAATTGCTGAGCGTTTTGAGGTTCTGGGTGTTATTAGGTGTATGCTAATAGAGAAACAGGTTAAGTGAAGTCATTAACTTTTATGAACTTCTCATTATATGCATGTTGAAATCCTATCTAGTACCCTAATTTTTATGCACACATTTTATTCCTGACAAAGTGACAAGCTTTCCATAAATTCTGAAAAATGTCACTGTCTAAACACATTGGTTATATTTTGGCCGAGTGAAAACTAATCTGCTGATTTCTTGCTAAACAATTTCACTTACACTGGTGGGCTTTGGGGGGGGTGGGGAAAGTGAGCAACATAGAAAGATATGTCCTAAATCAATAGCCTGAGTTTTCAATAAGTAGTATCTGTTCACTTTGTGCTTCTGAAAATTAGACGTGTTGGAAGCTAAATTATGTCCAACATCTTAATTTTTATACAGTTTTTAACTGTCAGTACAACAAATGAAAGGCATTAAAATACTTTATTTTTCCTGACTGATGAAGAACCAAGCAAATAAAAGAACTTTTAATGATCAGTTAAAATGAATAATGAATCTGTTTTTCAAGGGGGTTTTTGGCGTGGTTTTGTTTTTGCAAAGCAATTTGCTTTCCTACTATTTCTACTGTAAGTATTTCATCAATGATGTGATATTAAAGGAACAGAAAATTTGGAAGAGCATTAGTACTCGTCTTGAAGAAAATTATTCAGATGCTAATACTTTTGCCAAATGGCTGCTTCTGTGTTGACGCTTTACAGAATGCACTAAAAATAACAGCAATTAACTTGTCCCTGAAACTATTTCCTATAAATATTTTCATATGCTTTTTTCTAACTAATCAGCAATAAAACTACCCCTGGGGTTCTTTTGTCACCACAGACGGGATGCTAGGATTTGGTCTAGCCAAAGTAGCACAACCCTAACAATTCTCCTGTTTTTTAGCACTTAATGGAGAACGCGTAGATGTCTTTGATTAGACACACGGTGGTGGAGTAAGGTATTATTTTTTCCCTAAATGTGGAGTGAGGAAGTACACTGCTGATCATTTGGGGGGGGCGAGCTCTGACTGTCAGTTGTTTTCCAATGAGGGCTTTAAAATATTTGTCTGGTGGCTGATTTTTTTATTTTTTTTTTTAAACGAGATTTCAGTTTAAGACCACCACCAGAATTCACTAGTAATAAGATTTTGATAAATAGAAGGTAGTTAAGATAGTCTTAAGTGTTTTTAAATGTATAGTCCTGTGTTTCTTCCTTGATGTTAAATGACAACGTGTGATCACTTTTAATCACTGTAGATGTTTGGGTGACCTAGGCATACTTCTATAATCCGGAAAATTGGTGGGAACCTGACAGTCAGTGATGTTGAAGGAACAGGCAGACAGTTGTGCAAACTGTCACCCTGTTAGGGCACACAGATAGTGTGACACAGGACATAAATCAGAAGCCTCCGACGAAAGATCGGCTGGTGCTTACACCTGACTTGTGGTGATATATTTAATCTGAAGGACCTTTTTGACGCATTGGAAGACAGGTAGTTGTTGAGAATTTTAAGTGGAAAAGATGGAAGCCAAGATAGCTCCATCACGTTTTGAAGAGGTAGTGGGACTCGCTGCAAGTGCTCTCTGTGGTGGAAGGAAAACAGGAGAGAAATATATTATACAAAGGATGTGGCGCGTAAACTCTATTTCTTAGTTGCTGTCTGGTCTTTCTGTTGATTAATGTCATCTGTGCAGTATTTGCTTTGAACTTTACAAATTTACGTATCCTACCCTCCTCTTCTTTAAACGCTGGCACCATGCTGCTGCTGGATCCGCACAGATCGCTTCCCTTTGGAGAAAGGGCAACTGTTTGTCATCTGCTCTAAAAAGCCATCGCAGCCCCTGCAGACTGTCCCGGCAGCGGCTCCAGCTTTTGTCATTTGCCGTTGAGAAACACACACACAGCTCTTTCTCTGCTTACACAGTCCTCACGGGTCATTGTGGAACACAGGCAACCTACAGTCGCTGAAGCAAGAGATGTTATTTAGTAGTCTCATTTAGATGGTGGTTATATTTCCTTCATTTGGATATTCCTGAGCAGGAATGGGGGAAATGGAAATAGTGGGCCAAAATAAATATGCTATCTCTTACTGCTTTGTACTAGAGACTTTCTTTCTATATGAGTGAATGTTCATGAAATGTTCATGAATATTTGAAGGGATGGCTTCATATTATGTTTTAAGATCTCCTTAAAAAAGTCATTTGTATCCTTCAAGTAAATTGTAATGAAGACATTCGCTTCAATGGATTTAAGTAATACCTCTGTTACTCTCCTACTGCTTGCTTTTGCAGAAATTTTAGGGAGCATCGTAAAATATTGTGGTAGTACAGTAAAGCATTTCTGAAAATTTTCTGGACAAAGACTCTTATAAACTCTTCGGCTTACACACATCTATATTAGTAATGTGGCATTTTGTTATTTATAACAAACATGTATGACATACATATATGTAAATGCAGTATGTATATATGTACACACTGGGAACAGGGAAGCTTATTGTTTGATGGTCTCTTACTTCCCCTTCTGGTCCTAGTTTATGCACGTACAGTGTCATTTTAAGGGCTGCTACAATAAGCCTAAAGTTTCATATTTTTTATGTAATTCCTTCTTGTATAATTGTTTCTTGTAACGCAGTTTTTAAGGAGTGCTGAGGAATAAAAATAGCAGATGGTATTAACCATCTTGTAGCCATTGAAATGAAGTAATACATGTCATTTTAGGCTATCTGGAGAACTAATGAAGTATCCTCTTCTGTTGTGCATATCCCAGTTAAATCGGGATACAGAAAACCCCCAGAACACAGAAACCAATTGACCTCCTCATAGAAATGGCCCCACCCACACCACTTCTGTCAAGAGGTGTTGTCACCATATGGCAATGCATCAGAAGTCTTTTAAAAAAGAACTCTAATAATTTAATAAATTAATTCCCTATAAAACAAAAGTGTGATAGAAGTTGTGAGAAAAAAGCAAGGTTTCCCCCCCCCCGGTTTTTTTTTAGTAGACATCAGAGACAAAAACCTGAGAGCTTTGAACTGTTTTCCAGGTCATGATGGAAGGCAGGCTGTTGGCCAACCTCAGACAAAGTTGTATGAAACAGTGTGAGATCAAGAGGGAGGTAAAGAGAGATGCAGTTTGTCTGATGAACAGGCGATTTTTAGCCAGGTTAAAATAATTTCTTTAACCTCTGTGCATGTATCACTTTCATTTACAATTTTCTGGATAATAAAATAATAGGAATTTACATCTAGGCTGCAATAAAAGCCATGAAACGGGCTTGACTGAGGTATTACAGCTATGACAGTTTCTGAACCCATTTCCATTTTTTTCAGGGACTGATATAACAAAGAGCTAAATCTTGTACTAAAAACTTTATTGAGCTACAGTGGGATATAAAAAAAGTATGTGTAGAAGATTACTTATTATATGTAATAGGAGCACCAGCAAGCACCACAGTATCATGGCAAATGTGAACAAAGAGCCGGTGCTAAAATTTTTCTGACACGATATTTGACTGTGGGATATGTACATTTTTATAAAAAAAATTATACTTGTGGCATCTTGAACTTCATCCACATCCTCAAGGCTGAGGAAGGTGACTCCAACTGCAGAAAACACCAATAAGTGCCTACATTCTTTGTGCTTGAGGTATAATTTGCATTTAGGCTTACGTTCGGAATCAAGTTAATTGAGATTGCTATCCCTGAAATGCACTCAGATGCAATATCAAAGGAAGATTATTTGGGTGTGAACGCTAAGACAGTGTAGAGAAGGTTAAGAAAATTAGGGCTTGGAAAGCTAATTAGTTTCTTCCAATCCAGTCCCAAAATGAGCCCTTCAGCCCTTGAAGATTGCCTGATGAGGAAGAAAGGGATATGAAACTCCACCAGAAGAACTGGAAGAGCTAAGGGTGTATTAACAGGTTCTGTAACTCCCTGCCCAAGAACTGGAGGAGTCTATTGTATTTCAAAAGCTCCAGGGATAATAGCATTTCTGTGGTAGTATGCCATAGTCAAGAGACTTTAAGAATCCAGCTGTTTACAAACGTGCCCTAAGATGGTTATTTTATCTATGGTTCTCCTAACTTTGTGATTCTGTAGTTCAGGCGATGGCACTTCCTAGGCAAACGCTGCCAGCAATCAGTAAATGGGAAAGAGGAAACAAAAGCACTGAATGATAAAATTGCAAAGCTGTATTCCAGAACCATGTCAGGGAGCACAGTTAAGCATGGGAAACTATCCTACATCTAAGCTTTTTTTGTTTGTTTGTTTTAAAACACAGATTATCGCTTGTAGGAATATCAAAATCTAAAGCCAAAATGTACAGAGTTTCTCACTGGTGTATGGCAGACAGCAATTTTCCTGTGTACAGCCCTACACTCAGTACCGCTGCACTAAAGGCTTTTTCAAAGGCTTTTTATATTTCAAGTTACAAATTAATTTTTTTTTTTTTCCTCCATCTGCAGGCAGAGTAGTAGGATGCGCATCTCTAATAGCTGATGCTCCCTGATCACTCTTTTCCTTGACAGGACTATCCTTTTGGTTCTTCAGCAGCAGAACACTTATGGGTTTTTGACTTTCATCCTCAGTTAACGCAATTGCAAAAGTAATGTGTCAATGAGCCTCCGTCATACTAAGAGCATTGTAGGAAGCTGCTAAGCTACTGAGTATCAGAAACCTATAATTTTCGTGCCTTTATTGAGTTATTGTGATCTGAGCAATAGGCATTATTCAGGGAAGGTAATAATGGTACTGAAGTGTTTTGAGTTCTAGCTGACCCGAAAATCTCAGAAGACATTTGGAAGGGAAAATGCAGATTGGTCTTAGGTCTAAACAATAGAGAATTTGCATGGGAGAAAAGCCTCTGAGCCCATTCAGTAAATATTTTTTAATAGAATAATATCACACATTGTTAGTTTGTCATTCAGTGTCAGTTGAGAACCAGGTTCTTCCATGCAGACTATTTTGTAGTCCTTTTGAGGTCCTGTTCTTCATTTGTCTTTATCTCTGAGGAGTCTTTGAACTTTTGTGTCCTCCTGACTTTCCTTAAGTACCAAGGGCATTCGGCAAATGCTCTTGATTGTTTCAGTGCCATTTCACTAAAATGTCTATATTCCTTCTATAGTTTTGGCAGTAGCATTACGAAGATGCTCTGAAGTTATCGAGTTGTCTCTGAAGTTGGATTTAAGCAAAGTTAACACCATCTCAATTTATTGTTTTGTTTTATATTTCCACTCTCTGTAAGATAGGTTGCAGAATTATAAAATACCTCCTTTTTGATGCCTCTGAGGCTCAAGATAGTCCACTTGAATTTAGAGTATATGCAGAGTACGCGGTTCAGGAAAATAAGTTTATTGCTAATATGAGTAGTATCTGCAGGAAAGCCTAATCTTAATAGACACTTACAATAGGCTGTATGAGAAGAAAAGGTATTTGTAAATTCATCAGTTCTGATTTTACAGCTAAATTGCCATTAAAATCAATCATAAAAGCTGTCATTTAAATGCAGTGCATATTGTCCTTTATTAAATATTTGAAAGGGAGCATGTACTTACTTTCTTCTTATTCTGCTTAACGGTGCTGAGTTACAGGTCGATGTGAAGATTTCCAAGGACAAGGACACTTTAATTGTTGTGTAAGCTGTTTCTGGGCAGTTTTTCAAATAGATTCTGCTCCCCTCCCTCCCCCAAGAATTTAATTTTTTTTTTTCTTAGCTTGAAGTTTTACTGCTTCTGCTAATCTGTCTCTTTGGATTTGAAAGCCTCCAAGGTGTCCAAGAGACAAGACATTGCAGTGAGAATCAGACGTTAGGGATTGGCAGCTCATTTCAGGATTCCAGAGTGTTCAGAGTCCTTATTTAGGAGGGCGTTTAGTATGGAAAGTTAGTATTTCCTCAAAGCAGAAGTATGTTTACCTTGAAGCATGAAGTTAAACATACATGGTCCTGAAGAACAGCAAGTGTCTGGCGACAGAAGAATTGTGCCACTAAGAGGTTATCTAAATAAACTACATTTTGTGATATTTTTTTTTTCAGAAGAATCTAATAAAATAAATCAAAAAAAAGAAACCCGAACCCAACCAAAAGCACACACAACAAAGGAAAAGAAAAAAACACAACAGTGAAAACCTACAAACCCCCAAAACAAAACAAAAATAAAAAGGGGCCCTAAAATTAAGATGAAATCTGCAGAAAGCCTTCGACGTTGTAACTGAGCAAGTGTATGAGAAGAAGATTTAAGAAAAATCTCCTGCAAAAGGAAATGCAGATCTAGTTGAGCACATTAAGACCGTACAAGTTTTACCCAACATAGTTTAAAAGCTGGGAATTAGGAGGACTCTGATGGAATTATTTCAGAGAAGCAGTTAATAAGAAATTAAATATTTCAGACACATGCAGTCTGTGAGAGAGCTGCCGGGTCATTGGGCCCACCAAAGAGTGAAGGGAGCACTTAAGGTGAATAAGGTTTATGCTGAAAAGCTAAGTGATTTGTAACTCTTTTCAAAAAACGTAAATTAAAATGTCAGAGGAGGTACTTGAAAAACATTTAGCAGGAATAGAAGAGGTCCAGAGAAGGGTGACAATATAATTATAGACCTGGGATGACTTTGTAAGAGGATAGATTTGGAATTATTAGAACCCGCTTTGTGGAGCAGAGGGGAGTGAAATGGGACATAAAAAGAATGAAAATATTGAATAAAAAACATCATCTTTATTGCTCTTATAACTGAGTATGTACTTTTTCCCAAAACCAGAAAAATAGTCTGGGGAGCTCAGTGCCACAAGCTGGAGAATATTGGATGGTTTCTATTTTGGGCATGCTATATGATGTTGGTCTTTGCAATAGGTAGAGTAAAAGAATTGTAGAAATTTCAGTGCATCAAACGTAAGGCAGCAACACGTTAAGCAGAATAATGGTGAAATTTATGTAATAGTGGCTTATTTTATTACAAAATTTCTAGAAATTTCCCTGAAGTACCTACTTGAAAGCTAGACAGAGGAACAGATTAGAAGTATTAGTTCTAACCAATGTGCAAGTTCCCTATAGGAATCCATAATTCAACGTACAAGAAGCTGGTGATTCTGTTTCAGTTCAGAAAATCACTTTAAGATTGTATATATGTGTAGTTTGCTAATATATTTTCATAAAATGGCTTTCAACATTTTATTATGTATTTAATTTTGTATGTGATGCAGTTCTGCACCAAACAGCAAAATGAAATCCATTCTTTTACTTTAGCTGTTTATATATGTACTATTTTATATATAAAATTATATGTATACATTATTGAAGAAGAAAATGGTTGTCATGTGTATGACTGAATCTTTAGTATTCTTCTGCTGGTGGTTTCCCATGCATTATTGGTTTGTAGCCAAGTTTCATTGACTCGTTTTGCTTTCCATTAAAGTCTGAATTCTAAAGGCCAGTGCTTTGCCCTCCCGTGGAGTACTAGTTAAAATAGATGCAGAAGTAACTAAATTTAATGACTTGTGTGAAAAGTCACTCCTTGGGACCTTGCAGGAATGTGAAATACAGTGTACAGAAACGGCGTGACTCTGCAGTCTGAGGTGTAGAGGAGAAAATACTAACACCTTAATGTTTTTACCTTCTTCGCTAGTGATGAAACTGTTGCTGTGAATGTACCTTGTGGAAATCAAAATATCTTGGAGGGATCTTGTTAGAATTTGTCCATAAATAGGGATTTTTCCAATCTGGTTTGTGCTCTATAAGCATTTTAGCCTCCTGCTGCAGACACGTGTTTTCAGTGCAATTAAAGTAGATTATTTATTTGCTCCTTACAGCCAATACCTGTCATCTCTATCTAGTATGCTTCCTGAATCTAGGTTTTAGGAAATAGTTGTAAACTAAAAATGGGATAAGTAAGAACTTCATTCTTATTAAGGTAGTTAATAATTAGTAGAACTGAACAGTAGAAGTTGACTCCAAAAGATATTCTGAAACATTTAATTGCAACTTGGTTAAATTTTCTTAAACTTCTAATTAACTTCAATTAAATGAACTTAGATGGTTTTAAAGAAATACAAAGCTTAAATCAATGCAAGAATTGCAGTTCAGAAATGTAGTTTTAAAATTTAGGAGTGAAATGAAGACATCCAGTACAGCCAGGGTCAGGCAATGAATATTTTCACTGTGTGATTGTGGAATTGTAGTTTTCTTGTATTATATTTGCAATATCATTTCCAAAGCTCACCTCTAAAATCACAGTTGACATTTTATGGTTGTTAATGACAGGTATATGTCCTAGATAGTAACTGTCAGACTAAAAAAACCTCAGCAAACCTGAAGCTGTCTCATTAACAAGTGGAGCTTGTCTGAATCATTTTCCTTCTTCTCAGCCTGAGGAAAGCTCTCTACTGTGGAAGAAAGGAAATAAAATAAAAAAAATATTCTTTTCAACTAACCAAAACCTTTCAAGTGAAAACAATAATTGTATTTTTAAAGTTATATCAATTTAGAGATTATTTTTATCTTTTTTTGAAACATTTTTCAAGAAAATGAAAACTCCAAGGTTGTTCTACAATAAAAATGAAGGTAAACATACCTTGATTAAAAACCAGACATATTTAGAGCCTGAGGAGTTATTTTTTGGCTTATAGTTATTAAAACATTGGTTGTAGCGGAGGTATTCATTATTTTTTTGAAACAAACACATTCAGGGCTGAAAATATTTTTGAAAGAGAAGTTAAGGGCTTTTGTGGTCATCTCACTGCTCATGCACTGGGCCACCTGCCAAGAAAATTACCCCTAAAATGGTGCATTTCCTTCCCATTATTTGCTGCGTAGGTGTCTGATGATCATTGTCCTCGGGAGGATGAAGTGAGATGCATTTCATGGAAGAAACTTTGCTTCATCTGCTTTTGTCTATGGGTACATACTATTTCTTAATTTTTTTTTTCAGTTGAAACCCTCCAGTATATTAATTCAGAGTCAAAACATCTCTCAGGAATATCAGCAAACTATATATCAGTAATTTCTATTGATAAATAAGTTTTAGGAACGAAATCTGTTGTGGTTTTGGGTAGCTGTATTCTTTTCTCCCTCTGACAAAACCATAACCCCCAGGCCCTGCATCGATCGTGTGCTCAGGGAAAGCAGTTTTGTTCGTCTTGCGTGAGTTTTTGCTCGCGTTACGAGCGCTCGGGGGATTGGGGCTCTTGTTTCACCTTTTCTGCTCCCGCAGAGGGGAACGGTGAGGAATAGACAGTGGGAAGATCCAGGATCTCTCCAGGTACATTGCTACAGTTCCACAGTAATATTCACAAATCTGTAACGGGATCAGAACGTCAGCAGGAGTTTCAGTTTAAGGTAGAATGACTTTATTTGTCTAACTTTATCTAACATTTTTCCTGCCTTCAGGCTTTTTCTGCCCCCTTTAATGCCTTGCTGCGCTCGGGTAAAGTCTCTGTGGAGAAATTCCTCTGCATAATTGCTGAAACACCAGAGACTGTGGGTTTGTACCAATGAGATTATCAAACACAAACAAGGAGAAAGCACGTGGATAGCAGATGAAGCTCTAGTTTTCGCTGTTGTGTTCACCTGTGTATTTTTTAAACTTTAAGGCCCAAAAGAGCTCCAAACAGGAACATAAATGGGGAAAAAAACCCCAAAACAGAAAAGCTGGAATTTTTTTTCCGAACTTACAGCTCCTGTTCTCTGACAGGTTGTTTTGCCTCCCTTCTTCAGTCACCTGAGATATCAACAGCAATTGCTAGTTAAGTGGATATCTGCTAAGGCATGCCTCATATGAAGGGCACTGGGCTTCATTCCAAATGAAGTGGCTCTGACTGTGGACCCTGATGAGCAGGACACAAAGAGCTGGCCATTAGGGTTTTGACAGTGCTGCTCTACCATATATACCTTTTATAGGGGACAGTTCATTACCGCAGGCTTACACTGCACTGCAGGGAAAGACATTGACATCGAAATCATTGACATCTTGTAGTATATACTGAGCTGCTGGTTGGGATAAGACAGGTTACTGTCATATGTTGCTGATTGTAGATTTAAATGGTGCAGAAACTAAAATTTGTCCAGCAGGGAGGTGAAGAACATCAGCTGTATAACCAAGTTGTCAACCTTGGACATCTTTTTCCTAAAGTTAAAGGAGGGATTAAAAAAAAAAATTTTTGCTAATGGCATGAAGTGACTTGTTGACAACACGAAGCTGGCAATTTTTGGATAACAAACTCGCAATACAGCTGAAAATACTCTCAGAAGCCTTAGGTGCCAAAGGGAACAGACATGGAGAACGACTTAATGAAATGTAAGTCCCCATGAGTTCCAGTTCCCAGGGCTACTGTCAGCACCCTCAAGAAAAGCACAATACTGACACTTACACCATTTTACAGAAAATTCCATTTTCTTAGAAATTAGTCCAAATAATTGGGAGGGGAGTTTATACCAGCTCAGGCACGGAAACGGGACACTTAGCAATGGAAAAGTCACCTTAGTTACCTTGTCATTCTCCTTGTCAGGACAGAGTGATTATTTACAATACAGTTAAGCTTCTGCCCTGGGTTCTCTGAAATCTCCTGTAACACTACATTGCTCCAACAACAGTGGATATCTGTAAGTCTCTTTTTCTCTCTCTCTTCTCCATTTCTCTATGTCAGATTTTATATGAAGGCCAATAACCCAAAACATGTCCTCAAGTTCTGAATTCCTACCTCAGATACCTGTAATACAGATGTTTCCTGCATTTTTTCTAGTTCTCACACCTGTGCTTAACAAAGTAGCGCTTAACATGTATGAAAACAAGAGGCAAAAAACCATTACTATATTGAGTTGGTCTTGTTTCAACATTGTTTAGTTCAAATTCGGTTCAGAGTCCCAACTCCATCGGAGATTCAACCCAGTGGTTATCAAAAGCAATACCTGTCACAAGACTTAATTGTTCATTCACTGAAGATTGGAACCGGTCTCTTTGTTCTTACTGAGCACATTGGAAATTTGAATAACTTATACAAAATATTGTAGTCTTAAAACTCAGTTTGGAATATTGAAAATGAATTGAACAAATAGCTGAAGTTGTTTATTTGTTAGATTTTTACTTTTACCCTGTAGCGCTAGTCACGTTCATAAGGCAAACATCTTTTCCCTGGATCATCTCTTTTTTTTAATTTCATATTTCCAGCAACATGAAATGTTTCTTTTGATTTAGAAGAGGAATCTGATGAATTTACAGGAAATGCATAAATAGAGACACCAAATCAACCACCTGTGGAAGTAACATTTGTTCCCTTTTGTGCATGCAGATTAAAATGCTGAGTTTAGACAGCTGTGCCCTTGGTGATCTATCCGGAATAGTTTAAGAAATTAAATTGCAACAACTCTTTGTTTCTGTCCTCACCTCATTTACATGTTCTCTTTTCTTGTCAGATCAAAGTGAAATAGATTAGTGTAAACCCACCCCCCAATAACACGCGTGTTGGGGTGGAAATGCTCAGATGGTTAAAAATGTCATTATTGTTGTACCTCTTTTATTATCTAGGAGCAAGAGAAACTGGTTTCAGCTAATAAAGTTTCTAGCAGCTGTATGTGTAAAAGGAATAGAATATTCTGTTTCCTTTGCAGCACTGTTATAAAGAAATAATCTTGCAGGTACAATTTTTCAGCCTTATGCTAATATAATGTAATAGAAAGAGTAAAAAGAAAGAACAGTAATGGGCTGTTTATGCTGACTTCATCATCCCAACAAGATTTGCAGTTCCAATCTCATTTACAATGAAATGTAAGAAGTTTAAAATCCGTATTTAGTCATGAATTTGACTTGCTACAGAGAGGGGGGGAAATCTATAAAGCATAGAGAAGATGAGTTTATTTGGTGACTTGTTTCATATATTCCCTTTCTCTTTCAAGTCTCTTTAAGTTAAACAGAGATAAACAATCGGATTTATTAACTGTTAAAACATTAAGCTTTTTAATGGCGTTCAGCAGCTTCATAGAGTAGAAAACAGCTTAGCTCTGCAAACAGCTTTTGCTGCAAACCTCCAGCAGAACTCTGAGGTTAATATCTTTGGTCACCTTACAAGGGGAAAGCACAGGAACCAGATGACTTGTGCAAGATCACCTGCTTCTGTCTGGCTTCGGGGACAGTGACATTGGCTTGTCTATTTTTACTTTGTGTTTTAATCTCTGTCTGCCATTATCAAGGGGAAATGGCTGAGCGAACCAACGTGAGCTGACAGCTCAACCCAGTCCAATTCAGCCACTGCCTTTCTGTGTCCTTCAGCTTTGTTTAGAACCAGGCGGTACATGCGTTATGGCAGAGATTAGAAATCAGCCAGCGGTGAAACGCTACGTTCTGGGACAGCACCAGCAGTACAAATATCCCCTTTTTTTCATTCTCTGGCAAACATCCAGTTACTCTGTATAGCCCTGGAAGCCAGGTTTCCGAGCCAGAAAGAAGGACTGGAGTGAAATGCATCTCGAGCTGATGATTTCAAGTCTTGAGACACGTTTGCTGAAACTGAATAAAATCAGAGCGGAATAAACTGGCAAATTTTGTAACTGTCACCTCATTCAGGTAGAAGAAAAGTGCTGAAATGATTTTTTAAAAAAAACCAAATCCTCACGCTGTTGAAGAGAATGTACTTGACTTCACTTGAAAGCAAGTTACGGTGCAAGTTACCTGTATCTTTCAGTCCACAGCTGTGCTTGGCCAAAAAAAAAGATTTGTTTGCCTTGCTTTGAAGGGGACACTGGGAACAGCCCAGAGCAGTACAACTCTAGGTAGCATTTATTTGTCTAATTCGAGTTCACTGCTCCTATGCTTATTGGGGCACGTGCCTTCTTGTATTACTTGTTTGAAAATTGCCACAATTTGTCTGGAACATGCAGTTCACTGAATTTTTAGAGTTGGAAGGGACCATAGAGATCATCTAGTCCAACTCTCCTGCTGAAGCAGGATTGCCCAGATCTAGAGCATGTTACTCAGGATGGCATCCAGGTGGGTCTTGAAAATCTCCAAAGAAGGGGACTCCACGACCTCCCTGGGCAGCCTGTTCCAGGGCTCTGTCACCCTCACTGTGAAGAAGTTTTCTCATATTTGAGTGGAACCTCCTATGTTCCAAATTGTGCCCATTACCCCTCATCCTCTCACTGGCAACCACTGAAAAGAGTCTGGCTCCCTCCTCCTTCAACCCACACTTTAGATACTTACAAGCATTAATGAGGTCTCCCCTCAGCCTTCTCTTCTCCAGGCTAAAGAGTCCCAGCTCTCTCAGCCTTTCTTCATAAGGGAGATGCTCCAATCCCTTAATCATCTTCGTTGCTCTTTGCTGGACTCTCTCCAGTAGTTCCCTGTCCCTCTTGAACTGGGGAGCCCAGAACTGGATGGAGTATTCCAGTTGTGGCCTCACCAGTGCAGAGCAGAGGGGGAGAATGACTTTCCTCGACCTACTGGCCACGCTCTTCCCTATGCAGCCCAGGATTCTGTTGGCCTTCCTGGCCACAAGAGCACACTGTTTGCTCATTGTCATTTTGCTGTCTACCAGGACCCCCAGATCTTTCTTTTCAGAACTTGTCTCCAGCAGGTCCATGCCTAACCTATATTGGCACCTGACATTCTTCTTCCCCAGGTGCAGGACCCTACACTTTTCCCTGTTGAACCTCATGAGGTTCTTCCTTGCCCAGCTCTCCAGCCTGTCCAGGTCTCAAGGGATGGCAGCACAACCCTCTGGGGTGTCAGCCACCCCTCCCAGTTTGGTATCATCAGCAAGCTTGCTGAAGATACACTCTGTCCCCTCGTCCAGGTCACTGATGAATATGTTGAATAGGACTGGACCAAATATTGACCCCTGGGGGACACCACTGGTTACAGGTCTCCAGCTTGAACCTGCTCCATTAATCATTACCCTTTGGGTCCTGTCACACAGCCAGTTCTCAATCCACCTCGCTGTCCTCTCTTCCAGCCCACACTTCCTTAGTTTCCCAATGAGGATGTTATGGGAGACAGTGTCAAAAGCCTTGCTGAAGTCAAGGTAGATGACATCTGCTGCCCTCCCTTCATCCAACCAACCAGTTATAGCATCATAGAAAGCTATCAGATTGGTCAAACGTGATTTACCCTTGTTGCCCACTTCTAATAGCCCCCCACTCTTCAACTTGTTTGGAGATGACATCTAGAATGAATCTCTCCATTACCTTTCCAGGGATGGAGGTGAGACTAACTGGTCTGTAGTTCCCAGGGTTCTCCTTCTTGCCCTTTTTGAAGACTGGAGTGAAGTTGGCCTTCCTCCAGTCTTCAGGCACCTCTCCTGTTCTCCATGACCTTTCAAAGATGATAGAGAGTGGCCCAGCAATAACATCTGCCAGCTTTCTCAGCACTTGTTCCTTTAGGATTTGCAAGCAGAAAGCAAGTATGCTGCATATTTCCTAAATGGAGTGTATGGCGTCAAAGAGAATGCCATTTCCAAAGCTGAATCAGAAAAAATTGTTTGCAGAAAGAGATTAAATAGAGCAAACCCTTATTAGGCTCTACTGACATCGACCAACATTAAATTGCATGGTTAAATTTTTTACTTTGTCTTTCTTGATGTGGAATTAGGGGCAAAAGAATAATACGCCTTCTTTTTACTTCTGAAAACATTAGATTGGGAGGCACATTTAGAAAATCAGTGGCATTTTGAATGAAAAGCTTAAGACAGGATGACCTGCATCTGTTTTAAAGAGACCAAAAAAACACCTTCTTTTAATCTCATATACGTTTACCAAGGAAGCATTTACCTATTTTGTTTAAAAACAGATATTTGAAGCTATTACTGTTCAGTGACTATTGCATCTTCATGTATTACAAAGTACACAAATGATACTGATGTTTTTCATGTCAATCTCTGCCAAGTTAATCCCTTTTCTTTTTTCTGAGATCTTAGATTTCAGCCAATTTTTAAGATTTTGAGATAAAAATCCTCTACTGTACCATATTTAGATGTCATGATCATAAATCATAAAATGCCCATGTAATCCTCCTGTTTCAGTGTTACAGAAGTGATTGTATGTTACCTTTATTGCAGAGTGAAACTTTTATAGGGCCTAAGCTTAAAAAGCTTCCTCATAAACATGGGGGAGATAAATCTGATTTTTGGCTCATTTAGCAAGGTTGCACACCGGTTAAATTAGTATTAAGTGCAGTAGACAAAGTGGAATTATCGTAAAACTTGTTATGCTTCAGCTTCTCTGTCATCCTCCTAAAACCCCTAAAACTCAAAAAACCTTTGGGGTTTTTTGAGTACCTCAGGACATCTCTATTGGTCACTTCACCATCATCCCAACAATTGTAGATTTCCACTTTTTACGGTTCTTTTTCCTCTTAGAAAGGGAGATTAGGTTCCTTCCTTTACTCAGGACTGATTATTATAACCTGGCAGACGTTTGTTTCACAAAATTACATATTTGTTTTAGCAACTTCTTTAGTGTTTTTTTTAAAAACACCAATGGTGAGGATTCCACGCCTTCACATATGAACAACATTGCCAGTAGTCACCTATTCTGATTCTTACTAGTTTTATTCCCCCCCGATGTACATTCCTATTCTTCCTCATTGTAATTCAAGAACGTTGCTACTTCTCTTAAATCTCTGTGTATTAAAAAGTCAGATTTTTATCTTAGTTTTTTGCAGCTGCCTTCTACATACGTAAAGATTTTCTTAATGTCTGTTGTCAGTATTTGTTTCTCTGCATTAACAGAGCTACTATTTCAGAGCTACTATTATTTTCTATACCTCCAGTCATTCTTTCTTTCTCTAAATTCTTTACAGTTGATTAACTTGTCTTTTCACAGGATGTTAAGAGTGCTGAATAAAGTAAAAGGTTTGCGTCAAGTGACTTGCATAAAATCTTACTGTTCTAGCAAGATACCACCCTATATAAAAAAAAAAAAAAAAGGGATAATGCTGATTTATATTTAGTTTGTGGATTGCTGTAAACCCAGATATTGCTCAGTGCTGCTTAACCAATTGTTCCTGGTGCTCTATGTAGCAAATTATTCTTACCTACATACTCCATACTTTTCTGTATAATATTATACCTATTGGTTTATGTCTGTTTCTACAATTTATCAAGATCATCTTGCCCTCTGAGATGTTTGTGATCTTATATCATCTTATCATGTTTTAGCAGTGTTGTTTATTTTTTTTTAGTATTTCTTTCAAACACTTTACATATCCTTCATTCCAGTGTTTATAGGTGCACTTGAAAATGTGTCCACTCCATGAAGTTGCTCACTGGGGAAGTATTTCACATTTGACAAATGCTCCTGCCACTTTGCAATCCTCTGTTGATGGTAGGTGGTGTTTTGCACAGTGGATTCTATAATGTAGCTTCCAGTGATTTGTAGTCTCTTTCTTTACTGACCAATTTTGGCTTTTCTGTATTCATGGAAGCGCTCAGAAGTTTTCAGCATTTCTTTTTCAGCCTCAACAGTTTCTTGGGCTTCATTCAGCCCTTAAAAATACCACTGGTTTATCGTCTTGCGGAAGCATAATTTCCAAAGTATTTTATGATTAATCAACAAAGTCCCTAGATTATTTTTTAATGTTTCTAGTGTCAGGTCCTAAAAACTTTCTGGGAAATGTTCCAGTGCTATTATATATTCTCCATAAAAAACCCAAACCCTAAGCTGGTGGTTTAGTTACAACAAACAGGAATATGATCCTGCACATGTAGATACAGCTATGAATTTTTGTAAGAATCCTCCTAACAATTCTTGTTTGCTCACTGCTTCAAACTGTTTTAACTTTCATTAGTTTTTCCCATTGAATATACATTCTACACCTCTAACTGTGATATTCAGCCATCCTGCCTTGAACATGCACTTGTGTCAATGTTGGAATTAGACAACCTCTAATTAGTAAGCTGAAGATTTTCATAGCATGTCAGGAAATCATTTTAAAATACCACTTTTACAGCTATGTTTCCAAAGATGTAGGGCACAGTATTGAGGCAGTATTTCCTAACCAGTATTCCACCAAAAAGGGAGATAGATGTGAGTAACTTTCTATTTTACTGCAAAAAAATGGTACTTAAAAAGCAGCCAACCATCATAGCCAACATCAAAAATACTTGATTTACAATGAAAATGAGGATGACTCTTTGTTTTAAAATCTATCCATCTCTTCTAAAATGCACATAAATATATTTTAAGAATAGAAGTAATGCATATAGAGCAAATTATAATGGCTTTGTGAAATTCAGTATTTTTATTATTTAATAAAACATTAACCTCGTTGCAGATTTTATCTTTACATCTACAGTGTAATACATCTGACTGGCCAATGGGCATTGACTGATGGATGGACAGACTGATTTTTATTTGTGTGTGTGTTTTGTAGTTCTTAGTCGTTCCCTAATGTTACATTCTCAGTGGTTTATTTTTAGAGCAATTAAGGACAGGCCAATGTGATAGTTGATTTGAGAGGCATGGTCATAATTGTGCTAGAGAAAGCTGGAGATTTACTTCCTTGGTGCACTGGAATGTGCAGCTCGTGCCATTTTCATGCAGGATGAACAAGGATACCAGTTTTGCAGATTATTACCTGTTTGTATGTATTAGAAAGATTCCTAGTTGGGAGATAGATAGTGGAATAACTGACAGCTTGGTAGAAATGAGTACTGTGTAGAAAGTAACTTACATTGGCAGTACTTTACTTTCAGGAATCTACATGGAAATATATTTTGCATCTTTTAAGCTACTTGAGGTGTCTTGGTATAATAACGCATTACGGAAGCATAGTCCCTGGATCTTAAACCAACAGTTAGACAGGAATAAAGAAGCAGAATGTATCTTCTCCATGTATTAAAGAACATAAGAAGGAAATCACTTGTTGCCAAGCTTTCATTATTTTCTTTAAAAATGTTTGATAATAATCTCTTGCTGTTTAAAGTTCCCTGAGGCCTTGTTTCAATTATTTTTTTCTCCATTCCCATAATCTTCTATCAAGGCTTCATTTATTTGAAGACAGAAATGTGACCATCATTGCAAATACAAATCCCATTATGCCAGCTCAGTGGTGGTCAGTCCAAAACTACTTCGCACTGGAGGATACAGCCAACTGATAATCATCCTGCATTCCTGCTGATTCATAATGAGTTAAAGTCTCTAAGTCAATGATAATAATCAAAAAACTGCTAATACATTATTTTTTTTTTATGTTGAATGACGACTTAGGCAGTTGAGAAGTGTTGTCCTTGTTACTGAATAGCTTGAAAGATTATGTTGGAGTGGTGGAAATCCCACTCGTATAAAGTATTTCTGAAATGCTCTTAACACTTTTTATCTTTTACACTGCCCTGATTACCTATGTGGTAATTCATAGGGAAGGCTTATGGTGTCTGTGCAATGATTGCTGGTGGTAGTTACGGTACTCAAAGGCAGAGTTTTTGACAAAATCTTTCCAAAAAAGACCACATTTGGAAATGGTCAGACTCACTGGAGGAGGAATACCATCTTCCCTCTGCTGCTTTTCCACTTCCGCTTTTCCTGCAGCTGAAAGCCCAGTGTCCCAGCTGCAGGGAGCAGACATCAGCCCAACCCACTAGTTACAGTGTGGCTCCAGGGCCTGCTCAGCCTGGGCAAAATGGGTAAGTCCTTGGGTTTTTCCAAAGAAAACAGTACTTTTTCTCTGGATGGGAGGGTTGGGGTGTGTGGAGAGGGAAGAGGAAGGGGAGAATGCAACTGTGATGTGGTGAACTGTTTAACATACTGTGAGAGAAGTGATGGCCACCAGAGCCAGCTTCTGATTCCAAGCCGAGTTCAGAATCTGCTCAATCCTGATTACAGTTTCCCTTTTTGAAACCTTGAATCCTTTCAAATTAGGCAATTAAACCCAAGGTGCTATAAAGCCCTATGGGCTCAAGTAGGATTGCAAATAAATATTCATAATTTTTTTTAAAAATCATGTAAATGAATCATTTGTCATCAGGGCTACCAGTCTCCCAAATACTTGTTCGTGTTCCAGGAATTTTGGTATAATTTTTTGATAATTGAGTTTGTGCCAGGACAGAAGACGGCTGTAAAGAAGGAATAGTTTATATACTCTTGTGCTGTATTCTGATTTATTATAATTATAGTTTTCAGTTGTACATTGCGACATATTCCTGTGTTCAGCTACATCCTGTACTACTACATCCAATTTATGAAAATCAAAACAGTTCTGCAGTTAAAACAGCCAAATAGGAACATGCAATTTTGGTAATAAAGCTGCATAGTATAGAAGATACAGTCTCTTGATTGTATAGGAAATTGATTGAAATATACCTTGCAAGTATGTATATGGGATCATAGAAGGTTGACATAAATATATGAGTTTATTGTTTTGACTGGAAGACTTAGACTTTGCAAAAAACCCAAAGGGATATAGTTCCAAGTTGAACAATTCTGCCCATAATACTCTGCTTTCTTTAACAAAGTATTTGTTTTCCTGTCCACCCAGCTGTTATTTTACAATTTGTTTTGTCTTCTGTCAAAAATAAAAAATATAATGCATTTAATAAAGCAAAACAACCTTGAAAAATTTGGCAAGCAAATGTGGCTTGCAGCAAATCATTTAATCCTCTTTTGTTCAACATAAAATCAATTGGTTATATGTTTTTCTGAGTACATTTAAAAGCTACCACACCTCCTGAGAAATGGAATAGGAGGAGGGAGAATGTAATGCTGGAGAATTTTAAGAATTCTATTTATATTCATCTTAGTATGCATGTTGCTTGTGGTGAATAGACCATATCACATAACAGCAAATAATTAGAAAGAGCCCAGCTCACTGCAAGCATTGCAAAGAAGAATTACAGTTACCCTTCATCTAGAGGAGAAAAGTGGAAATGATAGAACACAAAGCAAATGTTTTCAGAACCAGCATCTACATAAGGACAATGAGCAGTTGGAGTTTTCTTTGCTTCACAGTGGCATTATCCCATTATGGATGGCGTCTTCCATAGTTTCCCATCACTTTTATTCTCTGCTACTGTAACAACACATCAGAAGAGGAAATGGTTGCCATTCTGAATGGGATCCATGCCCTTGAAGGCAGCAGTTGGAGCACACCGAAGCAAAGGAGCAACACATTGAAAGTTAGATGTTACCACAGGCTCTTCATCTGAGGTTACAAATGAAGCCAAGCTGGGCAAGAGAAACCACTTTCTCTCAGCAGTGCCCTGAGAGCTTAATGAATCACTGCTGGCCCAGCCGAGCACTCAGTGAGCCCGAGGAGCCACAGGTGTCATCAGGAGTTTTTTAGATTAGTCAAAAAAATCGTATGTTCTCCTGGCTCCCCTATAAAATGGGACATTATTTTGAATTAAAATTTTAGTATTGACTCCTTGTTTTCTTACAAAAGGTTATGCATCAACTTGAAGTCCATCATGTCACTTTTTTTAGAGTCTGTCCAGACTACAGGGCAAATATTGATCAGGAGAATTGTAGGTATATTGCCACCAGGACAGTTTTATAGTCATCTGCTTATCTTCTGTTGACTGGAGTAAATTGTAGAAGGCAGTCAGGGACCTGTAGATGTCTATGCAGAGTTATTTTCTTGCTTTTTGTTAAAATAAGAGGTTTTTAAAGGACAGTTTGCATGGTCATGCCTGAGAATATTTCACGCTATCCTTAGTAACCTGAGGATGAACCCTAGGTGGATTGTACATGTTCTCTTGAAATTGTAATAAATTTTCAGTTCTACTGAAATTCACAGTACTGAGATCTATTGTACGGCAGGTATTTGGGTGGTGTGATAACTGGGTTTGGATTAAAACGTGTAACATTTCAGATTTTTAGAGAGAGTAGTAACTTGGAAAACAGTGCAAAGGAAGATGCTCTTGAGTTATGGGAAAGGTGCATAGCTGTGCTGACGGGGAAGAAATATGGATAGGGACAGAAAGTAAGAGAGTTTTCTTGCTAGATAAGCGTGTACATAAGGACTGACAGAAGTTTGTGTCTCTGCTGTGTGTTTGGGAATCAATGAAGGTGGTTCTAGGCTGTGGCCTGGCCCTGTGAGCTTGTCCCTCTTCAGAGTCCTCCTCTGAAGGCTGGTTAGGCCTGAGGCGCAGCCCCTGACCAAAGGGCCTCAGAAGCCAAGTGGAAAGAAGGCGAAGGTCATGGTTGCTGTATTCCTCTGGCTCTTTTATGTTCCCTTACCCAGCGGCTGAGGAGGAGGAAGATGCCTCTCTCCTGCAGGGCAGAGCAGGCCAGGATGCAGCCAGGCTGGTGTAAAGCCTGGAGGAGAGGGGTTGGGCAAGAGAGTGTGTGGGTGTGCCAGTGTGTAACGAGCTCCCCGGCACCTGAAAATATTTATTGCTAATTGGGGAAATAACTAAGTTGCCTGTGAGGAACCCCAGACCTAGGAATCAAGCTGCCGGGCCATGGTGAGTCTGGGCTTCCCTGTTTGCCCTGAATTTTTAAAATATTTTTGTTTATGCTGCTGTTCAGGTAGGCTTCCCAGAACTGGAAGGTGTCTTTTGGGGGAGTTCGTGGTGGTAGGAGAGGTAGACAGGCTCCCCTCAGGCTGGTGAGGCAGCTGGGGCCCACCTCAGGCCCAGGCCTAGGCCTCCAGCATTTCAAGCTTCTCCCCCACATCCTCACATTGTGTTTTAACCGGTGTTGTGTTTTCCCTCATGTTTTCAGAGTCGTTAGAAGTGCTGGGTGTTTTTCTAAGTGTTCTTGAAAGGTCCCCTGTTATAGGAAAATGAGCATTTATCTACTACTATAAAATCTTAAAGGGCTCTTCACCAAATGAAAAAGTGCTGGTGTGACAAACAACTTATACGAGGAGTACAGGAAACCACAGGTGTTGTTATGTTAAAAATTATTTGGATAAAAGCACCAAATAAGATCTGGTTATAACCAACTTTAGTAACTGAATTTTCACACTGATAAGCACTTAATATGAAATAAATTCATTTCAAGACTCTGTCTCAAAATGGACAGTAACATGCTTTTTATGCTATAAAAAGTACTGCAGGCTTAGTTTTGGTTTTGAAATTCCATTAGCGATCTAATGTAAATGCTCAGAACTTAAATTCTTCTTGTTTTCCTAAAGTATTACTTTCTGATAAGAAGTATTAATATCCTGTTTAATGCTGAGCTTTAAAAATGATGCAAACTAGAGCAGTGAATGTTTTAAATCCAGTTATGGTATCTGCCTAAAATGAAACTTTTAGCCCATCCCACCTATTACTTGCCAAAAGATAAGGATTAGCCTATTCGGTAGTGGAATAAATTGCTTGATAGTGCCTGGATGGCTTGGAAGAACATTAGATAAAGAGAGATGGTTTCCTTTTCCTCCCTTTGACATCCAGGGATGACAGGCGTTGGCACTAACGTTACGGGACTGTGCGATTCCACGGAACCAAACAAGTCGAATTTGTGCTTGCTTCAGTGGGTCTAGCTATAGAGCATATTGCATATTGAAAGCTGACAGTTGGGCATTTGGCAGCTACAAGGCTTAATCCTGTGAATTACGTGGGACTGATTATGTGATGTATTCAGTTATACAGCACAATTATATGATCAAATTTCACAAGGAGATAACGTTTGTATCGGAGCACTGTAACATGACAGGAATGTTCAGTGAGCCACAGATACTTACACCTTGCCATCCTCTGCTATGCTTAAGTAACTCTACATAAATAAATAAAAATAAATATTCCCTGTGCCTCATGATGTGGGAGTTCAATTTTATTTTCTACTAAATGACCATCAAGCAGCATTGACTGAAATTGTATGAGACCTGAGAGAAGTACTTCTAACGGCAGCTTTGGAAGGCCCACTCTGTACTAGAATGGAAATCTGTAAATATCTGCAGTCTTACTTTAGTGTACATGGCTGTGACTTAGGAAGTCTCCCAAATGTGCTGATTAATACTGCAGCTGACTCTGTGTAATTAAACATTGTCTAATTGTGTTCTATGGTGCTAGTTCTCTTTTCCTTGTAGTACCTATAGAAAGGAAAGTAACATAATCTTGCCCTTTATTTTTACTTCAGAGATTAGTAAAATGCAGAACAATAATCCTGTCTTATGTATTGCTGTGTATGATGCTGGGAACAAAAAGTGGGCCGGGATATGGGGATGTAAGCCCTAGGAGAGCACACCGTTTAACCAAAAGTGCGGTGCTCTGGTAATAAACATATCTGAAACTCCAGGCAGTCTTCCAGTGCAGCCTGTATCTGCTCTGGTGCAAGGCTAGACTGCTGCTGAAATAACATCAACATTGTTGGAAACAGAATGATGTAAGAACTGAAATTATATAGAGTAACAAAGCTATGCTGTATGTTCCAGAAGAGATGAGGTATTTCTATTTGCTTATTTGAGGTGTAAGGCAATATGCCAACTTGCTGCAATGTAATACTGTGCTGAAAACATGGAGGCTATTTCATCATGTAAGGGATGAATGTTGTGGCTAAGACATGAGCACGTTCCATCTACCCACGTGCTGTGGTTTCTGCAGGAAGAAAACCTGGGTGCATGGAGTGGAGGGAGCCTTCCGACTTTCTCATGAGATCTCTGGAGACGTGCCATGATCTGTGCCTGCCCTGCAGCCTACAAGACTGGTGAGTTTAAGGTGGAATTAGTTGGAATCGATCACTTAAATCAAGTCTCAAAACTCTACCTATTTACTGTCTTCTAGAGTATCTTTGCATGGCTAGAGGGAAGTCTTATTATGCTGGCAGATGTGTGGTTTTCTGTGCAACCTTTTACTTCATTTATATTCATCTATTTACTTCGCATTGTTACCCACACTTTCTGCTGTGTCCTGCGGTTAAGGTGGGCTTTGTTTTTTCATTCCTCCTGTGCTTTTTGAAGGATGGTGAGCAGACAATGAAATGTCAGATGGTATCTGGATTGAACCGTGTAGTAGTTATATCTGTGGTCCACTGGTGACTCTTCACAAATGTTTAGAAGAAGCAGGGAAGTGCAGGTGGATGAAATAAGCCTCTTGATGTCTTAATTCAGCTGTGACCTGACCCCTAACATCCTCTGCGTATCATAATCAACAGGGCTGACAAACAATAGACTGTAGAAAAATTGTGGCATTGGGCTTTGTCTATTCCATAAAAAGTAGTTGTAGTATGGTTAAAAAAAGGAGTAGCAAGGAGTGGATTTCAGTCCAAAGTAGTGAGAATTTCGTCTATACGGTAAGTGAGAAAGTTATAGTAGACTATATAGCTGAAATAAATGCTAGATAGAAATAATACTGAAGGAGTAGAAAATGGAATAGCAACTGAAGTGGAAGCATATAAGGGCTGGTTGCAATTCCAGTATGTACAACTGATGATCACTGTCCACTGATCTTTGATTTAGTTCCGTTTTCTTTGTGGATGATCTGTTTCTATAAAAAATTAACAGAATCTTTAAACACACCCAAGGAGGATCACTTTTTCCCACCATTTTGGAGAAAATCAGTGAATCAAGACCAAAACAGTGTCTTAGTTCAATAAATTTATATATAAATTTTTGTTTCACAGACAGTGTTTCATCACAGTGCTAACATATTCTTTGGTTTTCTTTCCTGCTGCTGTATGTATAATTAAATGAATGGTGGGGTTATGTATTCAGTGGCAATAGAAAGATTTCTGCAAGCTGATTTAAATTCACTCCAGAGGGAGAGAGCAACAAAGATATAAAATGATACTTATTTGAATGATGCATTCGGCTGCGGTGGGTTTAAACAGTGCTTACAACTAGCACAAACAAGCAGGTTCTGTGAATACCATTTGAAATTGAAGAGCACAGTCTTGCAGCCTTCGTTGTAGAATTTCTTCTTAAATTACTGGTAATTTTCTGCACTCCCAGTGAGCCATATAATCATACACGGTCAAAACATTGTACTGGGAAGCCTAATAGAAAAGGAATTCAACAAAACCATGTCTCCATGAACCCAAAATTGTAGCGTGAGGCCAAAAATGAAAATGGTAAATTTATGAGACAGTATTTGGCTGATTTTGGAAAAAGGGATGGTTATTCATGGTGGGTATTAGTAAATTGATTTGTTTAATGTCTTAGGTGTCTGTTTTGCCACAGGGATTAAGATCTCAATCTCCTGGTTAGCTGCTTATTCCTATTGTGTAAAAAAGTTCCAAGACCGAACTCTTGTGAGCAGAAGGGGGGGTGATTTTGCATATGCCTCCTGCGGCACTCTCTCCATGTTGAACAGATGATTTCCTAAATAGTTCCTTATCAGGTAGCTGCTTTGTAGTGTTTTCCTGGCTGCCCAAAGGATAAGCTATCCCTAGGTCTCCCTTTTGTCATCATCATTGTATCTGAGAAAGAGAGAAATAGACATTTTGGTCTATTTCTGATGTTTTTGTCTAGGCAGGACGAAGGGTTTATTTTTTCCTTTTTTTCATACTGGAAATAATTATAGCTTATTAAAAATCAGTCAAAGGTCTTAAGATGTAAAGATGTTTTCTAGGTGTTTTTCATTCTCTACTACTTATGTGCATACGACATTTTGTATAATTACAGTACAATGCTTTAAACTGACAAAAGTTACTGAAAATTTAATTTTAACAAAGCTACAAAATCTGGAAAATCACCGGTAAGAAAACCAGGATTTATATACGGGGTTTTTTGTGTGTCTTTTCTTTCAGAGTAATATTCTATTTCAAATGTATTTACTACTTCTAAAGTCTTGTAAAGTAAAGTAGGATTTTTGTGTAGCTATTGTTTTTTGCTTCTTTCAAATCTAGAATGTCTTAGCTCTAAATATATATATATTTTTTAATGTAAAATTTATTCTTCTTGTGACAGAATTTGGTTTGGAGCAGTTACGAGTGAAACTTCTGTCACCTTATCTTTTCAGTTTTAAACTTGAAAATATTAATGATTGATGGGGAGATCAAACAGAAGAAATTCAATGATCCTACAGTGAGAGTAGTTTCATTTTAGTATGCCTAATTTTTGGTTAATGAATTGCATTTTAAGCATGTTAAAGACAATCTAAATGGAGAACTTCTGCTTTAAGCATGCTTTGTATTTCATTAAAGGTGGTTCTGCACCTAGTAAACTGCATTATCTTAAGCATTTTTTTAGGGAATAAAAGCAGATTAAAGCAACATACTGAGAAGTAGCTGTTCATTAATCTGCTGTGCTATTGTACTTCTATATGGGATGAGTCATAAGCTGTTGAGGAAAAATCACAAACTATTTCACTTTATTAACAGAAGCTAATTTATTCCAGTGCTATTTGTCTGCAGATTCAAAAAAGTCCTTCAGAAATCAGTGTTTTTCATTTTACTCCCAACTTGTCAAGGTGTCATTAACATGAGAGCACTGAGAGCTATGTTGAAGAAGATTTTGATTGCTTTTAGCTAGATAAAAAATGCAGGGACTCAAAATGCACACAGTATTTTACTTTTTGGTATCTTTTATGTCTTCTTCTCTGACTTTTAGGTAAACACAAATCCTTGCTTTTTAAAAATATTTTTAAACTTTTAAGTTGTGAAGTTTCAATGAAAAAACTAGTCATATTTAGATGAGTGAGATTAAAAGAAGATGTAATAAGCATCTGCTGAGGACTCTACTGCATAAGTTTTTTCTGCAGAAGTAGAAAAGGAAATAGCATCACACGATCTGTGAGCATAAAGTCGAGATTAGTCATCACTGGAAGGATGTCATTCTGGTACATGCAGTTTGTGTCTCTCTCTAATCTGTCAGTTTATCTCTAATCATTAAGCTTGATGCGTTTTCCCATTTTCTTTGTCTTCCCTGAAGAAATCTATGGTTTAAGTTTCTGAATTGCCAGACTAGACTGATGCACATTTTGCAGGTATTTCAGGAGGTGTCTCAGGTTGCATTACACGTTTTATGTTCCACTCTTCATGGAAGGCTGAACCTGTCCGGCCCTGAAGTAGGTCGTAAACACTTGTTTAAATTCCAGTGACATAGGTAATTTTGTGAATTTTCTTCCATTTCTGCACTCAAGTGGTCCCACTAACAGAAAGTATAGTCTGGACTGGTCTTCCTCCAAAGAAGGTATTTTAAAATAATCTTTCCAAGTTTATAGTTAATGTTCTTTCTTAATCCCTGATCCTGACCTTCACAGAGAGCAGGAAGTTTAATGACATTCAGGATGTATGCACGTTTTGTAACTGTTACTTCACTCAAGCTTTTCAGATTATAAAAGCAGGTTTAATTTGGAGAAAGAAAAACTAGAAACTCTGTAGGACTTTGCAACATTTTAAGGTCATAGTTTGCAAATTCTTGTCTTTGACTAAGCTTTATTTACTTATTCGTGCAATTCCTAAATATTTGCAGGTATTTTTTATTGGGCATATTGTCATAGTGCCTAGTGGCAAAATACTTGTTATGACTATCACAGTGTTAGGAAGAAAGGCAAACTAGAAAAGAGTAAATGATCAACTATGCAAAGCTATAAAGCTTATGAAATTTTATTGAAAAAGAATGGAGAGGAATAGTCTGAATGCAAGGGAAACTTTGGAAATAATAGAGCTTTTTGACCTTGAAAGTAGTCTGTGTGAGGCTGCATTCTTGCATAGATAATATAAAAAATAGGAGTGTTCAAATGTAATACGTCTATACTACCTTTTCAAGGAGGAACAAATAAAGATTTAGGAGATTAATTCTCCTGTCATCTTCTAAAATCCTTGAGGATTCATGATCTTTCATAAAAATTATATGGAAATGGATTAAACTTTGCTCTTGTTCTAAAGGAGTCTTTTATTTTAGACAACTGAAATATTGATTATTTTTCTAGCTTTTTTAGATAGTATCTACTAGTGAGCGGGAAAAGTAGACTGAATATTAACTGTTCCAAAAAGTTTTACCCTAATCAGTTTAAAGCAGAATCAGTCAAGGTTGAATCTGTTGTATTATTAGTATTATTTAATTATATATGAAAATATTTGCAATAGGAGTAGTTCATGCTATGGCATAGAAAACAGATTCAACTGTGATTTACCTTTTTTTTTTTTTTGTTATATTAAAAAAAATCATGGAGTTGCCCAAGTTCAGACAGTTTTTTGCTGGAAAGTGAAATAAATTGAAATAAATAGATATGTGAGAAAAAGCAGCTCCAAAAGCAGTAAGACTGAAAACAAAGAAAAATATCTCCTAGGGGCAAGGAAGGTGACCTGGACTGCTTTTACATTGATCTTGATTAAGTTTTTAAACTTGAGGTCATAGTTAGAGCAGTGAAGACCTTTTTCAAAATGACCCAAAGCTCTTGGAAAAGAAGTGAGAGATTGAACCATCACTCATCTTTAACAGTAGACAGACAATAAGTTGAGTTTAGTTTCCCTTAAGCCATACATTTTTCCTTTGCATTTTATTTTAGTCTTTAATATTTTAACTTTCAGTTTACACCTATAATCTGGAAAATGTCTTTGGTTAGTATTTTTTGTTAGACTGAGTGAGATAAAGTGGCTGTTAGTGCACTCATAAGAAAACATCCGCTGTGGTGAAGGCATCCCCTGAACTATGTGAAACAAAAAGATTAAAGCTGACATAATAAATACAGGTCACAATGCTGCTGAGGGACCTGTGTCTTCTCAGCTGGACTCTTCCCTTCATTTTAATAAAGCTATTCCCAAGTTACTTTCAACAGACGCTTTAACATTGTAAATTGTTAATGGGTCACATTCATGCCATCATCCTTCTGTAAGAAGAGCAGAGCCTGATAATGGTAATATTTAATATTAATAATTACTATTAGTCATCTTTTCTGACCATGTAAGATACATAACCATCATAGTGTGGCAGTATAGTGGCTATGTATATCTTTGTGTATAAACATTTATCTAGTATTTTCTTTGCTGTATAGACAGCTAGTAAAATTAAATAATTGAACCTTAAGAAAGTAGGTTCAGGGTAGTTACTAACTCAAAGCATGCATGGACTCAAACTGCATCGGGGTAGGTTTAGACAGGACATTAGGAAGAAATTCTTTACAGAAAGAGTAGTCAGGCATTGGAATAGGCTGCCCAGTTGAGTCACCATCCCTGGATGTGTTTAAGAGTTGCTTAGACGTGGTGTTGGGGGATATGGCGTAGGGGAGGACTTTGTAGAGTAGGACTCGGTGATCCCAAGGGTCTTTTCCAACCTGAATGATTCTATGATCTAAGCAGTAACAATAATTATTTGCTAATTGGACTGTGATTACAGTTACGTTGTTCTGTCACAATTATAAAAGGTTCCTAATTGCATCTCAAAATAATGGTGTTACTCCATCATGTTACCTTCTGCTTAACTGAATGGAAAATAAAACTTTTTAATTACTTTGAAATATGATCTTCAGATTCCAGAAACTAAAGAAGTTTGATGTTTTCGGGTTTTTTTGGAATGGCAATTTTTGAAGAAACTATTTCATTCAAAACTAAGTTTTAAGAAAAACCTTATAGTGTAATGAGAGTCTGAAATTAAGCTCCTAATTGCAGGATATTTCTGAACTCTTTATTGTATACCATCAGACTATTAAGGGTAATATCTTTTACATAATGATAGCAATTTAGGGAACATTTATCATTGAATATTTCAACTTACAATGTGTTAAACTACACTACTAGTCAATTTTAGAAGCTAAAAATGGTGCTTCATTGCCCCAGGGAAAGCACTTAAGTTAACCTAATGGCATACAGCAGCACCTTGGGGAGGCTGCAAAGTGCACGTGAAGCGTTTTTGACCTGGGTCCCACTTGTGTTCTCCACCCAGAGAAGCAAGTGGGAAAGACCGGCAATTCTCAGGGGAGATGCTCTGGCGCCCAAATCTACCTTCCACTGCTGCTTTCAGCTGTAGACTAGAGACTAATGGACTTCTGAATTTCAGATGCCGCTGGGGAATACCTATTTTGCAAAAATGTAGACGTAGTCATGTGTACAGTTTTTAAAGCTGAAGCTTAGAAATTTTAAAAGCTCCTGAATGCCCACACGTGGAAACGTTTTTGTTTCCATCAATGAACTGTGGGCAACATTCAAATGGCATTTAAAAACCTCCTTAAATTAATAGTGTAATCCTATTTAAAAAAAAAAAATGAAAAAAGTTGAATCAGAAGGATAAAAGCAATGTTTATTTGTATTCTTATGATACATAAAAATGTAGAAATAAGTAGCTTGAATTTCATGTTACTAAACCTAATACAGGCTGCTGGGCTAAAAACAGATCTCAGAGATCATAGAAGAAAAGCTTAAATAGATGGGGGGAGATGGGCATAACATCTGCTAAATTCCAAAAATTTTGCAGAGGCATGGAATCAGTGCTGCTGTTATAATAATCTCTTAGTCCCCATGATGGAAAGCAAATACGGAAAGAAGAAAAATGTCTTTTTCTGTGTCATTTCTTTCAAATAATTCACTTGTGGCCTGGTGGCTGCTTCACGCACGTTCTGTATGAGAATAGGCTTGCTTGGAGCAATATAGTTTGTATGTTTGATTAATCTCAGTAACTGAAGAAGCATAAAAGGATTACTACCATGGGGTTTTTTTTATTTCTCTTTCATCCATTACTTCATAAGTTACGCTGAGAGTTGGTGTTTATACAAACCTTAAAAATTCTTAGGAATTTCTAAATTGATTAGAAACGAGTTGTTTTAAAATCCATTTAGTTTAACAGAGAAGGGACAACAATGTCTTCCTGTTAAAAATATATTCAATACCTGATTTTCATTGATCTGGATCAGCTCTTACTTAGACGAGATTTTTATAGGGAAGACTGTTGGCTTGATTAGTGTCAGCGGTGCTTACAAGATATATAGGTTCTTTTCTGAGATATCAAGAAGAAATTGTTTTTTCCATCCCAGAACATTATAGAGAAACATATACCTCATTGTAAAAAATCTCCCTCCATTGGAACGAAGGCAGAATAATTTAATGGGTATTGCTGCAAGATACCGGACTGATAACGGAGGGCAACCATGTGCTCAGTGGTGCTTAGAAGGGGCACAAGTTCATTAGCATTTTTGCTGTTGCTGCTGCCAATGTTGTCAACAAAAGTATTATTTCTGTAAATAGTTGTCCTTATGGTCTGTGTACGCTCCAGCTGCTGGGGAGTCGCCTGTGTACAGAAGGATAAAAGAAGCGCTAGAAGGGTAGAGACTAGCACCACACAACTTGACATAATAGCAGGCACCCAGGTCTTCCCCAATCTGGACTCCATCTGTAAGTGTGTCGCGTTCCACTGTGGTGTCACTACTTCCAATTGCAAACAAGGTGTTTGTGGGTTGTTGCACTGTGTAAACTGTGTGGCTGTCCTCTACCGCACATCCCAGTACAGCATCACTGAACAATTTCCCCTGTCTTCCTAAGTGACTCCTCCTGTCACTTAACTCCATCCTCATTTCTCTCTCTGCTGCATCTCTCTGCTCATTCAAGGCTCTTCAGACACTTTATCCTTCATTATCTGCAAACACATGGAGGAGATTTTTCACCAGAGAAATTGTTTCACATTGCCGGGTATTTGTGACTTCTTTGGACAGTCAGAGGTAGGGTATGGGAAAGTTGTCTTTATTTTTCACTCTTTTCCCACTGAAATTCTCCATGTTTATTTGTTATTAGAACCCACTTAATTGAGACGTTATGCTCTAGTGTGTCAATTTTTGTAATAGAGTATACGTTACTGCACATCTTGGTTCTAAAGATCAGTTAATAGCTTAAAATAGGTGTAGTAAAAAGCATAGGAAACCTTAGGCATCATATGAAATCTTACTCATGTACAAAAGTGTTAGACTTGCTGATGCTTAATCCAAGCCTCACTATACAGAGGAACCTTTTTGAACAATTTAAACTTTTTTAGATAATAGTTTCAGAAGTTTTCAGCCTTCTTCCGTTTCTAAATCTGCTGCTGAAACACATATTTCTCTCTCATCTGTTCTGACTCACCTCTTTCCAGTCCCTAATGGATTCCCCCTGCCTGCCCTTGAGTTATAGACCATTTCTGAAATGCTGTATGACAGCACTTTCTTGCAGTGTTTTCAAAAAAGAAAAATTGGCTGTTTATCTCTCAAAGTCCTGAAAAAGAACTTTTGCTCCTAGCATTTTCACGAGGTAGAGGGCCAAGGTTGGTTCTCATTCCACAATCAGATGGGAAGAGTAATATAGATAACTCTTTAATCAAGGTCCCAGTCTTGCAAAGAACTGTTTTTTTCCTTAAGGGCACTAAGTATTCCGAGTTCCCACAACAGGCAGTGTAAGCCAAGTGCACTCTGCAGTGTCCCCAAAATCTGAAATTTAATGGTGTATGGTCTGAAATGGTATGCAGATACTTAGAAAGATTCACCATAAGGAAATGAAGACAGCAGGAGGCAGGTGATGCAACTTGCCGACTTACACTCATCATTAATAGCTTTCCTTGTTTTTTACATGAGGAGTAATGAGCAGTAGATCCTGTGCATTTTCATTGCTGTTTAAGAAAGTCTTTAGTAACATCTAACTTTCTCTGGAAGGAAGTAATTGAATCAGTGCAACCAAATCACCTTTGATCTTCTCAGTGTAAACTCAACACGATGACCCGTGTACGTCTGTCACTATTAAGAAATTTTCTGTCTTGAATATATGTTTTTATTGTCTTTGGCACATGGTCTTTTAAAATAATTTAAAAAATATAAATATTTTTTAAAATATGGGCATTAGAAATGACTGTGTTGTTATAACAGTGACTTTGACAATGTTATACAAAGCTGTTTCTTGCCTTTCCTGAATGGTTGAATGGTTTAGTTTAAAATGCTAAGGATTTTCATTTTGTTTATTTATTGAACCACAGTAATATTAATTAGGGGGATATCTGCTGTATTTCTCTCGGGTCCTTTCAGCTTGGTCTTTTATTTACCATTTGTTGTCAAAATTTAAGGGCATTCTGTATTTCTTAAACATCTTATTGGGAGGATTGTTCAGAGGTGCTGCCCCTGAAGGTACCACTCAAACATACCAAAAAAGCGTAGTTCCCTGTTGTTTCTTCTCCATGTTCTTCCTGCAGCCACTCTTTCCTCTGCTCTTCAGCCTTTTGGGATTTTTGGATTTGTAATTCTGATGCCCACCTTTGTCATCACAGGAAATTTTGCCCTTGGCTAGTGCGGAAGCTCACTCTCTGGGATTCTGCCAGTGCCAGAGTGCAACGCTGTGCAGTGATAGTTCTGAATCAGCTTGGTCTTCTATGAATGGCTTTCAATTCTACTATACTGAACTTAATTTTCAGCAGTTCTGTATTAATTTCTAATTTTTTGGTCTACAAGGAATGACCCATAATGGAGTTATGTCTTTCATTCTTCTCTTGAAATCTGACATAAGAGGATTATCATAGTCTTTTGGGGTGAAGACACTTCAGAATGAAACTTCCACTCATTTGAGGCTCTTTTAGGTGTTTCAACACTTGCATCCTTTTTCTTGTTTCCTCCCAATTAATTTTTTTCATTAGCAAGTCCTTGACTGAACCATTTTTAACAGAAGAGATGAAAAAGCATGTAAATAGTGAAGAGATACATATGTACAGAGTGGGTACAGGTGGGTTGTTCTTAGCAGGTTTTTGCATTCAATGATGCTTAAGGCAATTCAATATCACTGAAACAAGTTAACTCCCCTCCTTCAGCTGAATAAAGTGCAGTTGTGGGGGGTTTAACACTGACAGAGCACTATGTACAGTATTTTATCACTAATTTCTTATCCCTTCAGCCAAATGCCATAGGCTTTCTGTCTCGTGACTGATTCTCGGTATCTCTCAGATCATTCTTAATCGGAGAGAGGAGAAGGGCAAACTGTCTTTTATTGAGAATTAAAGCGGTAGAAGGAAGCTCAGTTAGGGAGAAAAAAGGTGAATATGAAGAGGATGAGAAAAACACTTCTCTAGTGCCTCTTCATCAGTGATCCTCAAACGGTTGGCAAAGCCTCTGCGTTGGCAGAGAAATGTTACACGCTGAGAGCTGAGTCACAAGGAGGGGCTTGGAGTAGGGGCTGCTGGTGAAGGCTGCAACCAGTCCGTGGCAGAAGTAAAACCAGTTGCTCCATTAGAACAGTCGGCCAGTGCTATTTCTGTGCTTTTAATCTATGGTTTCTGGATTCTCTTTAGACATGAAGACCCCGTGAGAAAAGAGATGAGAAAGGGAAGCTATGAAATAAAGGGTGTGAAATTTAAGCTAAAAAATACTACCTTTTCATGAGCTGTGAGCTCCTCTCAAATGGCATGGGCAAAAGCAGGGGTCTCTTCCTGCCTTATAGTAAAAGTTGAGACAATACATCTCACGGACTAATTCCTTTTCCACAGATCCCGGTGATAAAGCTGCCCCTTGAGTCAAGCCAAGAGTGTGTCACTTGTGGGGGTGATTCGTTAAAAAGCAAGTAAACGAGGACCCTGTCAGCCTCCCAGCTCTTCCTGTGCGGCCCTAAACACAGAACTCCTCTGCTCACTGTCTTTTCCTGTAACACCCAATGTTTCCAAATGGGAGAATACAGTTTTCTGCAGTAGCAAAATACAGTTGTTTCCTTCAGGAGCTTTGGCTGAAATAGAACCGCAGTGTTTGGCCTCAGCAAAATGAAATAGGGACTAGAAGAGCCGTGTCTAACAGTGAAGAGACAGGAACACACAGTAGCTCTGCTTCCAGGTTATAAGAATATCTTATTTTTTGGTGACCTAGTAAAAATGGAAATTCAGTCCTTATAAAATCTAAAATGAAATTTTTAAGAAAATATTGAAGTTTCTTCTAAAAGAAAAATATAGCTGTGCCTAGTCTAACCATAAAATAAAGTCTTCTGTAATATGTAGTGGAAGACCTTGAGAATGTACCTCCCCGTAGGCACTGCTTCTAAAGATGATCTAACTGCATATTACTTCAGAAGTAAATATTTAGAAATAAGATAGACAGAAATCTTAGAAGTTTTGTTTGATTATATGTACTTACAACTTCATCTTTGAGGAGATGCCCATATTTGTTGTTTGATTGCTGACCAAATGATTTCTTGCTCTCAAATGTATTACTGGTACTTCATCTACAACTTGCAGTTTAAGCATCTATTAAATATTTGATGTGCATCACAAATAACCATAGCTAATGCTTATGCATACATTTTCCAAAATATACCTTTAAGACACAGTATAGTAAATTTAAAGGGGAACAGAACCATAAAACCTGGGTTCTACTCTGAGTGTGCAGTTGGGTATTTTATGACTAAAGCTGTTTCTTCTTTAACACCTGATATTTATTATTGGATAAGGAAACAACCCACCCAAACCCAACAGAAGCACCTGGAATTTCTGTAATTAATCTTGACATCTAAATTTTAAAACATATATATGAAAGAGATACTATATAGAACAGCCACTGTGGATGTAAATATTATTGTTGGTATATCTGAAAATTCTGTGAAAGTACAAGTAAGTTTGCAATAAATAAATGAATTGGAATTAGTTTATTGCTACCTATTTTTGTTCTAGTATTGAAATTTTCCTGCTGCAATCTCAAGTACTGATACAGGGGAAGAAACTTTTATAAAGGACTTTATGAAGCTTTATTTACAATCTGCTAGAGAAATAACACCTAAATTGAAGTATTTATGTGGACATACAAGTTCTTGAGTATGAAATTTAGCTGTTACTCTAGACTTGTTTTTTTTATAATACAGAGCAAATTCTATCCCTTCAGCTCCTCAGATGAGAATCCAGATGCCAAACTTCTCTCATAAACTTTTTTTATACCCTAGTAAAAGCTTTGTGGATCCAGAGAGCAAGCTCTCCTGGAACTGTGCTTTCTCTTGGGGGAGGGAGGAGAGAATTTTTCTCAGCTCTCACTTTGTCAAACTCAAGAAGACAATGAAGGCAAACCCGAAATTAAAGCTACTGAGTATAAATAATAAATGCACGGATATCATTGTGGGGTTGTTTTTTCCCATCTTGTGGCTTTGTATTATTTCAGTACTATCAATATGCTAAAGATGGCTTGGATCAATTTGTATTAAAACTTCCAATTTTTTTATGATGTAGTGATTGCAGATGTGTCAACATAGGGAAGAAAAACAGTACAGTAAACTGGTATTTGGAAATAACCAGCTGTCCTTGTTTGTAAATTGTATAATACAATCAACTAAAAATTCTTTATTGTAGCATATATCATAGCATACATCACTGGTTTTAAATAATCATAAAACACTTCCTTTTTTCACTAAACAAATATTACTAGATTTAAACTTAATTTACTGAAGATAATCTAATGCTACTCTATTTTACTCTCTTCTTATGACAACTTTGGACACTTAGGTGTGTCTTCCTCTTGAGGGTAAACAAATTTCTCACATGGTTTTTCTGACTTACATTAGTGTTGCCTGGATACAGCTGGTGCTATTCAAATAGTCTGCTGCGATGCTGTCAGCAAAGCCATTTTGTTACATTGATTTATAAAGGCATTATCTGTAAAAGCAGCTCAGCCTTTTCCATGAGCAAAGGAGAGGAGCCAATAGAATATACTCTAGTTAGCTTTTTATGAGTGGTGTTGGTTTCCCAATGTCTTACAGAAAAGGCAGATACTTTACAAGAGATGAAGGTTGAATGCTCCCAGGGTTTATGCACCTTTTAACATTACTGTCCTTGGAGGCATCTTTCAGATATCTGTATCACTCACTGATTTAAAATCTGCAAGATAGAGAGTTAAAAATGTCAATGGTAATTGTCACATGAGCTGAGAGATGTTGGCATTTTACAGCTTGCATTTTTGCAACACTTCAAGTTTTCCCGCTTCCTTTCATATATACCATATCTTCAATCTTTATCATGGCAACACCCTACGAGCTTTGGAGATTTACACTTATAGTGCACTTTACTGTTCTAAATCACAGTCATCCAGATTGTCTTCATATACCAGCTTAACATCTCTGCAAGGACTGAAAATTAAAACATTGAAACAGTTAATTTCACTTGTGCAAAATATGACTTTGCCAGTTGTTCCACAGTTGAACTCTCTCTTAGTATCCCTGTCAGGGCTCTCGACGGGTGGCGATGGCTGGGTGAACACCTAGAAGAGACGCTACCATCGGCTGAGTGGGCTGCAGGACTCTGCGGTGAAAAGGTAGAAATTACAGTGCCACTCACAGCAAACCTTGGAGCAGTACATATGAGCTGCACTATACAATGTTAAACAGGATGTAATTAACATATGAAAGTCACCGCTGAAAAGAATTTCTGGAGCTGAGAAGCAGGTTTTTATAAATCTTAGCGTTTCATGATTTGTTCTCTGAAGCATCTGGTACTCATCATTGTTTGAGGCAGGATTTTAGTAATACCTTAGTCTGCTGTATAATAGCCTGAATGCAATTAATAATTTACCATTGAATTTCTTAATATAGCGCACACCATGCTCCATTGCAAACACTGCATTATTTACACAGCCCACAGTAAGGGACTTAGACCAGGGACATGGTGTTTAAGTGTATTTGCAGGTGTCATAATGGTCATTTACAGCTAGGGACTGGTTAAGGCACTTGAAGTTGTTCTCTTTTCAGGTGAGAGTCCATGTTAACTCTTCCTGCCCAGCAGTGGGTGAGCACAATGATGACTTTAGATCAGGTTTTGCCCTGGTTTGTACTGTAGAACTGAGATCCAGTAGATTCTACAGGCAAACCTATAATTTTACTAAGAGTTTTTTCTGAATTGAAGAAACTGAATTAATGAAACATAGGGGCAGATCCTCTTACCAAGTGCTTAGACTTTAGTGGTCACTGGTGTTTCTAGAAATGGCAATTGGGTATTGGAATATTTCTTCAGAGAGATGAGATTCTTCATCATGAGGATAAATGCCAGCAAGGTGAACACATTTTCAGAGAAAAAGCCTTTCTGCTGTAATCTAGTAAGAGGTTACTTGAAGAAAGAGGAGGTGGTTAATGCCGCTTACTTTATCGTTCTCCTGATGCAGTGTCTAGTAACACACTGCATGTTAACACAATGGAAATTGTTTATTCTCATACTGGTCTGGTGAGCTGGGTCTCACTTAGTCATCGTAGCTGACCAGAACAGACTATGTTCTGTGGAGTGCCAGAAAGTTGGATACAAATGCAAACTGTGTATAGGTCTTTAGTTTAGCATAACATTGCACATTTTGTAACTACTCTTGCTAAATTCTATGCTAAAACCTACTGTACTTTTAAACAAGCTGCATTTAAATTCTCTGTAGACCTTTGCAGGTGAGTGATTTGGGATAGGGACTGTATTTGTGTTCTGTGTGTTCGATTCATACCACAGTGGGGCCCTTAACTCCCAGACTGATCATTTAGGTGCTATTGTAATAAAAAAGTAATAACGATGATAATAAAATTAACAGTTATAGTTAGCTGTGACAAGCTGAGCATTTTTTTTTCACCTCCAGCTGGTAGAAAATTGCAGTACATATTTTTCTCCAGACGTAGTCTTGTACTTCGGCTTTTCATTATGTGGAAAAATATCCCTGCATTTTCTTGCTCGCTTTATCTGTTCGTCTGCTTTGGTGACCTTACTGATATGAAACCTTGTAAAGTAGTGAGCTAACACTGACAGACACAGGAGGTCAGACACATGTATTTGCTGTAATGAGTGATGCTTATATGCTTACATTAGCATCAGTGTTACTTACAGACTGTTAGATAAACAGGTATCAAGGTTGAGTTTGCCATCGTTATTGGAACTGCTCCTACGTCTCTGCTTTTCCTGGCTTCATCACTTCTGAAAAGTTGAACAATTTTTATATATATTTTTTTTTAAGTCTAGATCTGAGAAGCAAAGTAGAAATTCTCTAGATTTCTCTAGATGAGGCATGTTCTGCTCTGATGAAAATGTTCACTTGTCTGGCTCCTCGCGAGATGTGTGACTGTACCGAGCGCTCTGGCTCTTGCTGTTCATGGAGCTGTGTTTTCTTCACAGACACAGTAAGCTCTTACATACGCTACTGCTGCTGCCTCTGCTTTTAAAAAGAAAAACAAGTATCTTTACTTGCAAAATTAGAATTCAAATCTTTGACATTGTGGTAGTTGCTGTATACAGAAACATGAGAAGGATGCTTTTAACATCCAGGCAGGAGGCCTGCGTTGGCCATCAGCGGTATAAAGACAACTTGAAGCAGGGGCAACGTGAATCTCCTGAGAACTGAAGAGGGGACATGCCAACAGAGGAGGTCAATAACAATTTATGAAGGAAAGAGTAAAAGACTTGGAGCAAGTAGAAATTGTTAATTTGTTTTGTACAACAGCCCAGATTCTAAATATTGGTAACTAAGGGGCACAGCCAGGAGCTGTATGTGAACCATCAGCTTGTATTTATTTTATCTAACACCTTCCATCCATTTGTATTGGTCTCGATGGCTTCTTATGATGTAATGTTCCAGACTTATGTGCATTTGGGAAAAAACCAAAACTGATCTCTTTAAAAATTGCACTGACTCATTTTAGTGGCTGATTTCCAGTTATATAGTGTAAGACATTTTAAATAATCTCAAGATTTTTATGTATCGCTCATTCTTTACAAACCACTGTCTAACCATCTTTCAGTCATTTATTTTCCAAACTGAAGGGGCTTAATGCAACTCATCTTGTCCTACTAGATGTCCCTACTATAGCTCTTATGATACTTGTTGTTCTTTGTGTTATTTCTAGTTTTACCATATCCTTTTTCCAGATGGAAGAAATACAACCTCATGTATTTTTCAAATGCTGGGGTTACCATTTTGTAACGCAGAGTTCCACGGATATGAAAGGGAAGAGAATCGGGCCATTATTTTTTAAATCAGAATATTTATACTCAAAAGCTTCCTTTCTGCCTTCTGTATATGTCTTCACATAACTGGTGTGAGGGGTGTGACTTGTCTGGAGTCAATATTATAACGACTAAGTACTTTGGCATTATTGTTTTCAGAGTCTGTGTCATCGCATCCGTTGCATCCCCCTCTGTGATACTGCATAAACCTTCTCCAGAGGCACTAACAATTGAGCTGGCATTTTCAGAGATTGTCTATAGCGTTTCCAAAATCTCCCTCCTGCGCATTTATTACAAATTTAGGTTATTCCCCTCAAGTTTAATTTTCTCTTCCGTTGCATGTGGCATGTGCCGTTCCATGTTGCTTCCTCCACAATTTGAACTGTCTCACATTGAGGACTTTGAGCACCTTCAATCCTTGCAGATGTCTGTGATCACGCAAGCCATTTTCCCAATTTACTGACAGGTTGTGGTAGCTTTGTGAGTCCTGCTTTGGCCGGAGCTGAGCTGGCTGAGATCTGCTCTGCTCCTCATCACACCCCTTCCCGGGGACGGTGTGTCTGAAACAGGCTGAGCCGCTTCTGCGGTCACTCGCTAATTCATATCAGTCTTGTTGGAAGGAGGTGATTAAAACAGTGTGTCAAGGAGTGATTAAGCAGGGAGTCCAGCTGCCAGTGAGGTAGTTGCAGTGAATCCCAGCAGGGAGACTGTAACGAGTAGCTGGGGACCACACTCTCTTCAGCAGCGTGTTTGTAGCCAGAAGAGGACAGATGTCTCCAGCCCGATTCGCTCTGCCATCTCCCTCGCACTGTAATAAGTAGTTAATGCAGACTTGCTTTTCCTCTGGCCTCTCAGCTTGAACTGAGCTTTCACAAACTACCTGACTTGCTTTCAAGTACTTTTTTTTTTTTTTTTTCCAGAACAATCACTCACATCCTTCCCTGTATTAGCTCTGTGTTTGCAGAATCACCTCATTTCACAGCTCTTAATTAGCTGCAAAGCCAGTGGCAGCCCTCCTGCTGTGCCACCTCACCCTCTCACTTATGTTGCTTTCTTCTCCAGACAGCACCTAACTACAGCTCCAATCCCATCTGGGAGCTACTGTCATTTGTGATTTTTATATAGCATCATGTGTATTTTTTTTTTTTTTTTGCTTCACACTTAGAGGAGAGGTGTTAATTTGTAAATAAAAAAATAAAATTAAAACAGTGAAAGCAAGAGGGAGAAGCCACTGCCAGCTAAAAAGAAGATGAGGGAATTAGAGAAGTAGCTGATGTTGCTGCAGCGCTTCTGGCTGCATTGATTCGCTGATTGATTGGGTTGGTAGCTCTGACTCCAGAGTCACGTATTACTAACTGGGTTCTTTTAATGTTATCACTTACACCCTCCACATCTCTTGGTACCAAGTTCATCAATACTCCATTACTTGAAGAGGAGGAGGTAGAAATCAGGTGTTTTCAGTCATGATGACCATCTCAGATGAGATCAACCAAGATCCATCAGACTTGCAACTCCGTTTTGGTGGTGAACTCCGTTAAATTAGAGAAAGTCTTTGAGTTTTTCTCTTCCTTACTTGATTCTTCGGAGCCTTACAGAGTTTTGCTGAAATCTCTTCTGCTCAGTTCATCTTGCCCATCCAACCATTGTCTGTAACTCTTGCTAATTTTAGGGACTTTGCGAGTTTGGGTTAGATCTTATTTGGTAAAGCTCTACTTCACACATCAAATTAAATAATGACAATTTTTATGTTAAATAAAACAAATGGCAGCACAGTGTGTAACCCCAAATGATTTATTAGTCCATATTAAATAATCTATCTATAAGGACTCTTCCATTAAAACCCTGTGTAGGCAGCCTGGGTGAAAATCCTAACAATGTATAGTCTGTGTATGTGTGAGCATTCCCATATGTAGGCATACAATATCAGGCATGTATATGTACATAATATAATATGAATTGCTCTGGTAACTTTAATGATTTGATGCCTTCTTTTTTAATAGGAAATAATAAAGCCAAAATATGGTTTGAATATTGGTGTTAAAATGCTTTCCATACTTTTAACAGTGCTTCTAGATTTGTAAAATGTAACTTCTACATCCTGCATTTAACATCGTTAACATCGAGATAATTTAAAATGAAACTTTCCCTCTGCTTTATAGTATGGAAAAAAAGTTTCACAGGAGGCTGGTGTTCAGTAGAGGATTCCAGAACTTCAGTTCTGATTTGGATTATGAAGTGACATCTGAAATCAGGTGCGTTTCAAGTGGTTTGAGGCTTCCTTTACAAATCCCCAGTGTTGAGCAGTTTCACCTTAGAACTCTGGCAAGGGATTTGCACGTATTGTCTGACATAAATATCAGCATTTAAAGACACCGAAAGTTTTCTGGGGTCAGCATTTAGCAAACCGTGCAGGAGGACACCCCTACGGATTATGCCGGCTGTTGTTTTGCATTATTCATTGCTGTACTTGAAACAGTCTGAATCTAGATGTGATACAGACATGTAATTTGAGGTGAAACCTTCATATCAGTGTATTATAATATTTGAGACACATTTGCAATAATGTAGTTTATCCATATGCGAAAAATCTAAAGAAGGCTTTAAAGAAAGCTATAGAGTAAGTTTAGGAAGTTCTTCAAGTCACAGACCCTAATAGTTCCCTGAACCTTGATAGAATATCTAAGTATTTACTGTTTTTAGTTTGGGGGTTTTTTACCCTTTTTTTTACTCCGCTTGTACTTTCTTAGTATTTAAGCTCCTTGACTGATGGTGTTTTGGGCGAAAAATTACATTGGGATACACCATACCTGAGTAAAGACAGACTGTTGTTTTATTTCAATAAATACTCACTTCTGTGTTATTTGTAGCCTGCTGGCTTTAGAGAACAGCTTCACCCCTGAGAAGGGAAGCAGTGCCCCAGGATAAGAAAGATCTGAGTTCTGTTCCCGTTTGTGCCCCAGATTGCTCAACAGTGTTAGGAAAATCACTGTTTCCCTCTGACTCAGCTTGACCAGTAATAAAATTGTGATTCTGATACATATATTCTTTGAAGTGTTTGGAGAACTGCTGATGAAATGTACTGTGTAGGAAATGCATGTTACTGTCACTATCTGAGTCTTTTGAGAAATGTTCCTTGATGTTTGGATATCCAGTTTTATATCCCAACAGCACAGGCTGTTGATTGATTCTGGTGGATCTGGAGTTCCTCTTGTTGATGAGATCTACTCCACGCACCAGAGCATTTACCACCTCATGGCAAACACATCAAGATTGCTGCTTTTTGGTCTTTGAGTGAGAGAAGTTGTGATGGCACTGCCAGGTCTCCCGTAATCCATTAATTCTGCTGGGTGTTCTCTGCTTCAGCAGGTGTGTGCCTCAGTGCTATTCCTCTTTGGCAGTCTAACCCTCTGTATGTATTTTATGTACTATTTTGATGAATTCTAGTCATATTTAAAATAATTAGTATGTACAATGCAATACCGGAAACTTCTCAGCTGTTATATTACTATTTCAGTTTGTTTTAGTATTAGTGTTACCAACATTGAAAGAAACAGTGAAGACATTGTAGATAAACAAACACAAATGCAATAGCAGAGATTTTTTTTTTTTATCTTTGACCATTTCTTTCAAGTATGTAGATCTTTAACAAGACAGACCCTTTAGTATCAGAAAGGAAAAAAAAAATGTCTCTCGGCACTAGAGAATGAAAACTTGTTTAAAGGCTTCCAGCTTCTATTTTCAGGTATAATCTTATCTGGAAATGGAAAAAAAAGAAAGCAACCAAAAAGTCCTTGCCAATAGCTAGATGAGCTGAAAATGGAGGATTTAATGACATAAAAGTGGTAATTCTAGAGCTGTATTACATACAATTTTAATAAAAGACCATGTTAGGAGAGCCTGAGGCTGCAGCACAGCATGGGTCTCCGTGTTTTATAAAAAGAATCCACGTAGTTATGTAAGTTATCCAAGACAGGCAAGGAACTAGAACTGATTCCTACCACCACTAAAAGCTCTTTACGTTGCACCATGGTATTTAGAAGGGGACATAATTATATTTGCGTGTATTTTAAGTCCTGTTTTCCTGAGAACATTCGCTATGTCTTTATATTTTCATGGACCATAAAGTCCCACCAATATTTCACAGAAGTGAAAGGACAGAACAAGGAAAAAAAATGCCAAACATTTAAAGAATATTATCTTTATATAATCAATTTACACTCCGAACGTGCACCCACATTTCTGCGTGCAGCTACAGCTCTGTCAGCTTCACATTAGGAAGTTTGACTGCTTGTTCTTCTGTGGATGAGTCTTACAGCTTGGGGAAAAAAGCAGAATGTTGCAGAGGCACAATGGGCCTTCCCCAGTAAAGAGGACACTTTACTGCAGAAAAGATTCCAAATCTTTATGCATAATTGTTAAACTCTCTGTTTGGGTGTTTATTTCCATTTAAATATACAACAAAAAAAATGGGAAATGGGATAAAAACAATTGCACAAATTTTCTACCAAAACAGTGGCATTGGAGAGATGGAAGCTTCTCACAGGGAGTGGAACTCATTTTCCATATAATTGCAGAACTATCTGGTTGCTCTCGTTTGATATCATAACTTGCAAAAGATGATCTATATTTGCCTTGCATTGTGTGAGAGCTATTTCTGGTGAAGCCACAAATGACAGCAGTCTAGAATCAGTGATAATAGGATTATAAATTCTTTGTATTGTTCTTTGTAATTTTGTTTAAAATTGCTTGTGAGTATAAGAGCATAGGATACTCAGATTATACTGATAAAATATTGTTTGGTGTTTTGTTTGGTTGTTAGTGAGGTTTTTCTTAAGGAACTTTGTTCTCAGAAAACCATTTCAGTAGAGCATTCATTCTCATGGCTATTTAGATGTAAAGAGCCTTTCACTGGTTTTTGTCCACAGTAGTTTCCTGGAGCTGCTGTTGGGTTACATGTTTCCCAGGCTAGTCAGCGTATTGGAGAGGTGTTGCAGAGTCTGGTTCACCCGTCTATATTCTGTGGTAGGCAAAGAATTCTGCTGTTTCACTGAAGGTGAAAATCACAAAACTTGATGCTTATGCTCCCCTAAAGAATGAAACCTGCTTTTGAAAGACTAAGGTGCTGAAAAGAAGTATATGGTTCCTATCCCTGAGTAGAACAGTCTCTCTTAAACTTCCTGCTGACCGAGGAACCTTTAGTCCTTCTGACTGTGCAGCATCTTGATAAATGAATCTTTTTAATTCTGGGAATTCAAGAATTAATTGTTAATGAAAAAACAACAATGGCACTGCTTATGTAATTGCTGCACAAGAAATTGGAGAGAGAAACGTGTGCTGAAAATTCCAGCTTCAGAGCTTCTTATCTCCCAAGAGATAAGAAATCTTCTCTGCTGCCATGTATTTCTTCTGACTGGTGGCCTCTGAATGATTTAAACCAGAAGCAATGATGTTTCTGAAAGGACACTGTGAACCCTCTTGAATTACACAGAGCAGATTTATGAAAAAAGGAGAAGTTGTGGTGCTGCAAATTACTAAAACTTGGATCCCTTCTCATAAATGTTGCTTGCACTACTTTTCACCATAAAAAGAATTAACATGCCCTTCAGTATTAGTCTTACTAAAATGTGCTTGTGCAATAATAATAATCTCATTAATGATGTTTTCTTTCATTTTTCATTTTGCAACTACACAGGTTAAATAACTCATTAATTATTCTGAAATAGCAAATACGTATAGGCTTAATTTATGTAGTCTTTAAACTGTCAGTCTCTGAACTAACTTGTAAAATGAAATAAAAAAGGTAGAGATGACATTTGGAGTTGATTTTTAAAATTGGGTAGATCTGTGATGAAATCCACTCTGAAGAACTGTGGTCTTTGCACCTATTAGGAGCGTGGATTCTGCGAGAAATGGAGAGTGGTGAATTACTCTGTACAGCCTGGGCTTCAGTGCTCGACACACTGGCCAGGGCTCGGGCCATGCTGGGGGATTCCGTCAGGAAACTGGTTGTCGTTATTCTGCTGGAGGGCAGGACGGGGGCTTTTCAGGGAATTCTCATGGGCTCTGCGTGCGTTGCATGCACCATTTTTACATGCTTATTTTAACATCAACAATTGTAGGAGTTATTCTAATAACGCCAGATATTATTTGCATAACTGAGCAAATTCCGACTGCGCTGTGTATCCACTGGGTACAAAACATGAAACTTCGATCTGTCATCAGTCTCTCTGTGTACGAAGCACAAGTGTCATCCTCCAGCCAGGGTTCTCCCAAGACATTGGTTTTGTCTCTTCCTCTTGAAAAGGCCTCTATGACTTTGAGCTCCTTACTCTCTCCCAGGACTTTATGGATGATGATACCTGTGAGCTGTGGGAAATCTTCCCAAGAACATTTAAAAACATGTACAGGATTCTTGATTCAGGTGTCAGTGTCCACATCCTTATCCCTTTCAACCCTCCAATTTTAACTGTGCAGTTTCAGGGCTGAAACCTTAGAATCATAGAACCATAGAACCATTTAGCCTGGAAAAGACCCTTAAGATCATCGAGTCCAGCCTTGATATAGTATAATTCAGATCATCTTCTTCTAAACTGAAAAAGTGAGTCCTTTGGTAATGAAGGGGGGCAGATTTCACCATCCATCTGCATCTGGGTTTGAAAGAAACACTTTCAAAAACGCAATCTATTTACTTGAATTATGTTTTCAAGTACCTGACTCAAAATTTTGCATGACACTGATATACGTTTATACGTGTGTTAAAAATCTATGAGGAAATTAGAGAAGGTAAGTAAGGGTTAACTTGGCTGCAGGCATTCTTATTTAAATTGTACTTCCTAAAAGAAAGGTAATAAAATTCTATTGTCAAAGTAATCTGATGGGAATACAGAGGTGGCACTGACATATTTATTGCCTCTAAAATGACCTTTGTGTCAAATCTCGTGCATTGATTAATTTTTAGACAAAATTATTTGGTTTTATTTACTGGTTCACCCAAGAGCTCCACTTACGCTGTACCACTCATTTTCTCTTCCGCTCAGTTAATCTGACAATCAAGAGTTGTAGTTGTGTGGCTTTTACCTTGTGAGCATAAATATGAAGCAAAACCTGGCAGACTTTAAAAGCTGTGGTAGCAGATGGACTTAGCAACATCCCTTTGCCTTTTTTTATTTGAACTGTGGCAGCAACCATCTAAATTGCAGCTAATTAAATACGATATTTGTACATAATTATATGATAAAGATTTCTAGTGCCAGAGTCTGTGCAGTTTTATATGGTTGTCTATAATTTATTGGTTAAGATAGTAATTTATGCTCGATGCTAATTGATGAAGAGATTATTAAAGTTGGATTGTATGACACTTCTTTCTGTATTCTCTTTTATTTTAAATAAGATGGGAGTAATTCTAAAGAAGTAGGTGCCAGCATTATAAAAGGATGGTGTATAAAACCACAGACCATTTCTTACTCTGTTGATTGATAACCACCAACAAAATTATAGCAGTGCCATAAACATTTTAGTGTGCGTCATAAAGATTTTTCGTGTATAGCATTAACCACATGGTATAGCTGGTTTAAGGTGGTAGTTTCACAAACAGTCATCAGAAATTAACTTTACTAATAAGTTCTAAGTGTTCTAATAGCTAAAACTAATAAAAGTTACATTATCCATTTATATTCTTTAAGAAATTCTTTGAAGATTTTCTGTGACTTGACCTTTATTTTATGACAAGATATCTGAAAGGTTGATTTGTATGAGTCATAGCTATAATTATTATACTGTACCAAAAAAAAAGGAAGTTAATGGATTTTTAGAGCTATTTGGGTTTTAAAAAAAATGAGGAATACTTTAAAAAATCTTTATATTTCACTATCTAAAATGTTTCTTACATCAATGTATATTCTTACATCAATCTGTATTATGTTTCTTATCAATCTACACATTAAAATTACTTTAAAATTGTAGAATAAATGTATCTTTGCAGAGTATAGGCAAGTATCAGCCAGAAGCTGCAACTCAACATGTGTAAGTATTTAGGGGTGTAGTGGAGATGCGTAATAACCATATGAATTGAGCCCATTTACCTAAGTGTGAAACATAGATACATACCTTACTGTTAGAAAGTTGCCGTTAATGGGATCTCTGGTTGTCTATAGAAAACGTGCCTGTGTTGTTCTAAAGCTGAAGTGCAAACACGCTCACTCAGTACTTTTGCATGGTGCAGGATTCCATGCGTTTGATGGATGAAAGCGCTCTGATAAAGAAAACATGTTATTTATGCTGTGTTCTCCTCTTGAGAATTCTGGGTTGGATTTTCAAAGGAACCTCACTGAGTTACTCTTTCTCCCACTGAAAGCTTAAGGATTTTATTCTTATTTACACTAAAAGACTGCAGACTGTCCTTGCAGTAGAAAGGAACATTAATTTATATGTGAATCTTACCCAGTAGGTTTTGTCTCCCTGCGTTGTTTAGGCTCCTTTGAAAAGTCAGCCTAATGCAAGCAATCTTATTTACACAAAGAGAATTCCCATTAAAGAAGGTGAGACTGCTGAAATAAACTAGGTCTATTCATGTAGAATCAGATTCTATCTGTCCCTCTAGGTTTATAATTTACAGACTTTTAGCTCTTGCCTTTGAGGACTAAATGTCTTGCTCTTCTCATTTTTTTCTCAATACACTTAGCAGTTAAGCTCATTTGTTGATTTGCATTCAGGCACAAAGGAGGAAAGTTGATTTACAGATGAAGCAGGATGGTTCTTACCTGCTGTTCTTTCCAGAATCCCCGTTGTTTGGTTAAGTTCAGCAGAAATTTCCAGTTCCCCTCCCTCCCCCCCGCAGTTCAGTGCCCTCCCGAGGACGGGCCTGCTCAGAGGGGAAATTGTCCTCGTGTGGTTCCTCCGATGTCAGGCTCGTGGCACTTCTGTCACTGATCTGTGCGAGTGAAGAAGGTCCTCTTCACACGTGTGTGCTGGTTACGTGGGGAGGATGGCCCTCATTCATAACCGTGTGTGGAGTAATAATTCTGAATTTTCTTATTACATTTCCTCCTGTGAAGAAATTGCTGGAGCAAGGACAATATAGGACAAACAAGTTATGGTCTGCCTTGTATTTTGTGAGTTGTAAAGAGCAATTGTAAAAAGAAAAGTAATTAGTTACATATTTATTAATGCAGACTAAACAGAGTCCCTTCAGAAACAATGATCTTATTTATGTCATGATTCCTAAAAGGCTGCAAGCGTGTGTTTGCGTTAAGGACATATTTCTGACTGAGAAATGTGGACCATAGATTTCTTAAAGGGCTTTTGGATCCTTTTGGGATGACCATACATGTGTGGGGGTATTTACTTTTGTTCAATTTCCAGGAGCCCAAATGTTTAGAGAACGGCTATTAACTATTCATGCTTTGGCTCTGTTACAGTTTAAACAAGACCAAGACTTGCAGCCGTGGTTTTCTTATTTTATAAAATCATTTTGTGAAATAAATCACTCAAGGCTTGAGGTTGGTTTTTTTTTTATACTGAATTTCATCCCTTGGGGAACCTTTCATACACACTTTATAACTTCCTGAAAATAGGGAGATTATACACAGAATAAATAGCAGACAGCTGTGAGCTATGAGTCTATAATGCCAGTAAAGGGATTTGGTGATCTCATAAACCAGAAAAGCAAAGTTTGAGCATCTTGAACACTATTCAGACCCTGAAAATGGAATGAGTATTCTGTAATTCAACTCAATTTTTATTTGGTATAACATATGGATCAGAGTAAATGATTCATACTGACAGGATGGAGCATTGTGATCTTACAGCAGCTCCCGTACCATCTCCAGGCTAGTAGCACTAACCGTTTCATTTCTGTTTTCCCCGTTGTTCTCTCTGCTCTTCCACTTGCCCTTTGTGTTACAGAACTGCTCTGTCATACTCCCTTATTTCCTTATTTCCACCAACACTGGTGCCGAACTTGAGCCGAAATGCTCCCCGGTGTGCTTACCACCACCCTGGGCTCTACGGGGGCATCACGGCTACAGAGTTCATGGGGCTGGCTGGGTCTGAGCCACTGACCCACCTGAATTCATACACTCTCGTGGCATCCAGAGTGCTTTAGAGTGTGGTACAGGGATACTTTCGTAGCCCTGACAACCACTTGCTCTGATTAGCACCAGCTCAGCCCAGTGATGGGCACCAACACCTGAACCAGGTTTTTCTGCACTTGATCCCAATGACCTCTAATAGTCAGCTTTTCCCATTTTCTGAAGTTTCAGAGTCTCTTAAGCATCACTTAAGCAGCTAAAATGACGGACGTCCCATTTCTCAAAAAAAAGTGCAAAACTAAATCCCTGATGTCTGTTAGTTTTAATAAGTGTAGAAATGATAAAAGTTCTGTGGTGTTGCAGTAATACTTCCTTTCCCAAATGTAATTTATTTTGATCTGTATTTCTGTTTGTATCTTCATGTTTTAAATTTTTTGGAAATTATATTAAGAGTTACATAACTGAAAGTAAGTACTATGGAAATTGTGAAGAGAACGGGCTTTTTAATCTTTTGAATAAGTCAATTAAGACTTTGACAGTAAAAGGCATAAATAAATACTGGATTGTAACTCTCATTAGTTGCAATTCAGTCAGAGTTACTTGATGTGATGATAAGCTGTGTCTTGCCTATAAATTGCTATCTTGGGTGAGGTATTTGCATAGAATTGTTTCATGCTTATAAAAGTAAAACTGCTCCTAACTGTGAGAACTTACCCATGGTAATGCTGCAACAGAACTTGGCATGTCAGGAGAGTGCACAGAGGTTTCTTTTCTCCAGAGCTTTCCCAAATTTCCCTGAAGTTTAGTGTATTCAGCTGGAATTCTACAACAGGAAATGTATTTGTTAAATAAAATGTCTTAGTACCCCGCGCGTTTTAGTGAGTTTATCCTTTTTATGGATATGATCTTGAATATTCAACCAACCAAACCAAACATCCTCACCTTCAGGCAGAATGATGATTTTCAGAGAGGAACTGAGTAACCTGAGGTCATTTTTATGAATCAGGAATTTCAATGTAATATGCCAGTTTATGCTCACGTTTGATCAGCAGTTAAAAAATGTCTATCAAATGTGTGCAGTACCATTTCTCACACAAACCACTTTTTTTGTCAGATGGGCTCTTGGAAAAAGACAATTGCTTATTGAACCATTATAGTGAAAACTGTTCTTCTGACAGCTGTACAGGGAAATCGTGTGCTGCTCTTAAAACAGTTCTAAGTAGTTCTGCTTGGAGATTTTCCAAAAGAACAGTTTTTTCCTCTCAAAATGCTGGTTTTTGAGCATGCCTGTTGATTTCTGACAAGCAGAGTAGCCAAGTGCTGGAATTGTGCTTGTCGGGAAGATCTGTCAGCTGTCTGGTTGGTTCAATATTGCCCGTGGGTTTGTGAAAAGTCATGAAACTTGGGAGAAGGTTCTTAATTTCAGCTCATAGCCACCAGATACTCCCAGGAGCATATTCTAAATAAAAAAAAAACCAACCTCTTATTTTTCATTGTTTCCAAAACAAAATAACTTAGAATTTAATTTTGGCAGTTAAGGGAATTAGGAGTGATTCCTTTTTATACCTTCATGCCAGCAAAAAAAGCATTGCTAAGCAAATATACCTTTTCTTGGCAGTCTAAGAAGGGAGACCTAATTTTGCACATACTGTGATGGCATCGCTCCAACGAAGTCAGCACTAGGAGAGGGTCATGGTGATGTACCTTCAGGTCGGCCAGGGAAGAGTCATTTGTCCAAATATCAATTAGGAAAAGCTTGTTTCTTTTCTGAGATGGAGCAGAGCTCAACACTCACGAGACATGGGATTGTGAATCTGGGAGTTTTTTCTGGGTTGTAAGGTGGAAGATCCTTCCAATTTGCTAAGAGTGTAGAAAACATGGAGCTACATTATTTGGAGCAGACTGTGCCAATTTGGGGAAGATGAAATTATGCTAATCTTCCAGTTACAGTGTATAAAATTATATACTATTTGAGAAACATTGAGTTCTCAGCAGGGGTTTCAGTGAGTTGGTGGCCAAAAGCTATCTTAGTGAGACAGCTGGTTTGAAAAATACAGTAAAAATGACAAGGGAAATAAATGAACGATTAAATAAAATGGAACTTGGATGAAAGCATAAAATGAACTTACACAAACCGAATCCTGAAGACATTGTTAAACCCCGTTTTAAAAGCACATAGTCAAGAGAGTTATAATTTCTCACAGAACCCGTAGCTGTGTCCCTTTTGGTGTCTGTTATCGATCATTAAAAAACTAGAACACCCTACAAATTTACTAGATTACTATGTACCAATGTTTTGGTAAAATTGAGCAATGAGAAATCTTGACCCAAAAAAGAAATGTAACATTTTACTGCTTACCTTCACTCTATTCTTATTCACAAATATGATGATGCCTTCACAGAATAAGGTGCTTGTTTTCCATTAAAACTATATACAACTTTTTAACTAATTAAATAAAAATTATGTGGGAAAGAAATTTGAAACTTAGTTACTGGATTATGTCTAGATGAGAACTACGCCAGAAATATACCCGTCTCTTGCGTGTGTGTATTTTGGGTGAGACAAAGCAGTTTGTTGCTGTCCACATCGTTGAATTTCTTTGTCCTTTTATTTTTAAAATTGTACAGACAAGCACTCTGCTGAAAACACTGAGACTTTGGAAGAGCACGCTCACAAACTAAGAAATTTAAGTCTCACCATAGGCATTTTTTCTGTGCAAGTATAATCCTACAACCTTTACTTGGCATACTTGCACCCATGTGCGTATGGATAGAAATCTTCCTCATGTAAATTCCACCACATTTTGGGTCAGATCCAAGATTTCTGTTGATTCCAGTGAACTTGAATCAATTTGTTGTTGACAGCTGTTAGCTTTACTTACGGCATGTAGTAAGTGCCAGAGGTGAGTGAGGTGGCAGGTTGGGGTTTGTTATATTTGTTACACTCATTTATATTTCACTTAAGAAGAAATCTGGTTCCCTGAGAGTCTGACTGAGCATTCGGTAAGAACTTCCGTAGACAGGGTGGGCCAAAAGAATGACAGAAGAATTATTTTAAAGGAAAACGTAAAACCTCACTTTTATCTGTTCAGTTTAACTCTCAGTGAGGGGGTTTTCTATATTGTTACTGTATCAGTTCATTAATAGCTCCACATTGGTGTAAACATTCAAGGACCGTAATGAAGCTATGCACGCAAACTGAAGACAGTGGGAGCAGGTTTTCAAAATAAGTCATACCCTTTATAGTGCAAAAATGTAATTGCAACATGGAAAGTTGAGTAGTCAGATTTTGTCATTGCAAATTGCTGCTGCAAAAAGTATGAAATATGATAACAGAAAAATCAAATAGGAGAGAGAGATTTTTAGGCACTGATTATCTCTGACTTCAAAATATGTTAAAGAAGTGATAGAGGAAAAAAAATATGTGTGGTGGTGCTCTAGAAATGTTCCAAATTAGGACATGGACCTGAGGAAGATCTGACTGAGAAGCTGTTTTCTTTAATGTTACTGTGTAGAGACATAGCAGTAGCAGACCTGAGTCCTTGCTCCTCTTTTCCATGAAGCAATGGAATTCTCTGCAAATACCGTGGCCAGACATGTTTGATCTGATGAGCAGACCGATGCTAATATTGGGGAAAAAAAATCTGTATCATGGAAGTCTGCTAATAATGACTGACAGCACAGACTTGTAGTAACAGCAGGCATAAAATTCTGGCCTGTGCCAGCAAAGCAGCATGAATTACCGCATAAAAAGCTTTGAAATGGGAGGAGGGTAGGTTCACTATCTGATTTATTCGAACCTTTAAATGAAGCTCATAGACAAAAATGACAGGCCAAAATCCGAAGTGACTTATACATTAACGTAACTTAATGGCAAAGGAACAAAATTTTGAGCAGTTCAAAACCAACAACCGGACACAGCAGAATTTCTCTGCTTTCCAGCAGTCTTCCATCAGTTGCTACTTTTTAAACATGGAAAACCTTTTTTCCTCCATCATACAAGTTACATTTATTTTGCAATGTCATGCTGTTTCACAACACCTTTGATGGCTGCAAAGGGAAGAAAATAGAACAATGCATAAAAGAATAGGAAAATAAGCTATTGGAAAGAGAAACCACAATAAAGAAGAAAGAAAGGGGAAAAAAGAAAGACTCAGCAAGAAATTATACTCTTATAAAATAATAATGTTTCGCCTGAATTTATGGAGCTTTTTTTTCTTTCAAAGTACCTTTAATTCAAAGGTATTTTGCTAACCTCTGTATTACAGTTAGAGAAATTAAAAATCCAAGAGAGAATGCAGCCAGAATCTTTAAAATGTAGTGACTGTATGCATCAATTCAATTATATTTCTTGTCATTGAGTTTCAAAACAGTGGCTGTTGCTGAGTAAATCTAAAGGCTTCCCTCAGTACAGGAATGGAATGCACTCAAAAGATGACCAAAACAAATTTTAGAAGGCAATTTACATCAGGTGGTATCGCAGAAAACCTGGACAAGGGGAACTGTAGTAGTTGGATTTATTTTCTAACTCTGCTGTGGTCTGAGAGAGGAATTTGTAGATGCAAAAGTGAAACCACGTTCTGTTATTCTACAGAGAATTAGAAGCATTAAGATAAAAGATAAAGTCTTCCTTCTAATCCAGAGTGGATCTGTGGAGCGTATCTATTACATATTCTGTACTTGTCCCACATACAGAGCTTTTTGAGAAGGAAAGATGCAGCCTGGACTCTAAAAAATGGAACAAGCGCTCAGCTGGGACCTGGGCAGATGTGGGGCAGCGTCTCACTTGAGACCCCACTGAAGTTGTGTGTCTGAAAAAGCTCAGACTCCGCAGCCGCAGATCCACCTTCTGGAGTCACATCTGAGCCACTGTAAAATCAAGAGAAAACGCTCGCGGCTGAGTTTTTAGGGTTTGCTTGGGTTTAAAGATTGACTCTAAAGCTTCTTGTTATACAAACTCTCACAGTTTTGATGTGTGGTTCTAAATTGGGGAGTTCATTCTGTGTACAATGTTTATGTTTTGATTTTGAATACAGTATTCTATGAAATCATTGATGTGGGTATTAAAATTAGCAATGGGATATGTAAGCAAGTTTTTAGCATAATTATTTTAAAATATATTGCTTAACATTAACAACACATTAAATTAAAACAAAAGCCTGAATACAGGGTTTATCAGTTACTTAATTTAACACATTAATAGCTTTGGTTAAAATGATGTCATTTATGTGTGAAAAGACACCCGATACTAGAACGTCGGACCTTAGAATACTACATTCCTTAGGCTTTAATTAGTTCATCATACACACACTGTTTCAGAACCGGAATCCTAACAGACAGCTAACAGCTAAATAAGTTAATAAGAAGCACTAGAACTGAAAAGACACTGATAGGAAATGCATTTTTCAGCCTTACCGTGGGTGCGCAGTTGAGGGGTGGGTGGTGGCAGCATCTTACCATGTATTTCTCCACAGCGAGGATCCAGAAAGGGAGAGTCATCGTTCTCGTAGCCAGAGTGTCTTAAATGCAACACATTCCCTCTCACTCTCAACCTATGTAACATAAATATTTTACACTAATAAATTTAATACATTAGATGCTACATAAGAATAGCCCTTAAATTTGCTCATCTCAAGATGAATCTTTTGAATTATTTGTTCTTTTCAGTGATACTTCCATGTCAAGATCTATCAATTTTTTATAATTTCAGATTCATCTAGGGTTTGACCTTCAGTACTTGAATGCCTTTTAATATCGGAGTTATAGTGCATCTGGCATCATAAAATAAGTGATACTAAATCAAAAGGAAGAGTTGGGCACAATGAAATGTATCTGAAATTGCTAAGAGCTACTTATTTAATTATGCATTTCTCTAATGCCTTGAAAACAACTCCATACTGTTTAAGTATCCATACCAAAATGGCCAAGGTCAGTGGGAGGTTAAATGGGGCTCTTTAATGGGTTTCCTTTCCTTGGACACAACCAGATTTCCCGTACACTGTAAGAATGAGAGCAGGATTTTTAGTAGGTCAGTGATATTAGAATGAAATGCAAATGCACAACTAAACTACATAACACAAATCCCGTTGTTTACTCTCTTGGGCATTACTCTGTGTTTGGTGTAATGTTTTTCTAACATTTTATGAAGTTTTCTAATTAAATATTAATGCGACTTCTTCAAAGAGGAACAAAGATTTATAACCCTGAAGTGAAAGAGAGAGGATGAGAGAATTGATAACGCAGTTGGGCAGGAGAATTCTGCATGAGCTCTGAACACTCTTTTCTCATTTATTTAAGATAAATATACCACATAAACCAAAATACGTATATGTATAAGCTGGGCTGTAATTGCATGTGGTGCAGGATCATACGTGGTAAATTAGCATCTTTCCAATCCAGCAACAAACCATGTGCTGTATCACTGTTTTATTTTTAAAGACTTCTTTGATGTTCTTTTCAATTTCTTATATTTTAAATACCTTAAACATTTGGGGGGGGGGAGGAAACCCACAATGAAATTAGAAAGTAAAGTTAAGGGAACCAATGTATTTTTGTATTTTAAAATTCAATTGAACCTATAATAAATAATTTACTTAAGCAGTGCGAAAAGGAAGCGATAACCCCTCCTGCCTTTTGGCGAGAGCGGGTCTGTGGTGCGGCTGATTCATCAGCACGAGACGGCAGTAACTCATGTATATGCAAGAGACTGGAACGTTTTCCAGTTTACTTGAGGGAATGAGAAATGTTTAAGATTCGCATACTCCTAGATATTCTTCAAGGTTACCAGAAGGCAGACAGACATGTTCTGAACCTGAGGTCAAACTCCTAGGAAAAAAATGCAGAGAGAAAGACCTAATATTTGTAAACTTCTCATGAATTCCATTGCAAAGACGGAAAGGGCAGGATTCTGTGACTGTGTCAGTCTGCACTTAAATGTTTTGTTTTTTCTGCCCTCTTAAAATTTGGGAAAAATATGTGAGGACAGCGCAAAGGAATTAATCAGCAGGACTGGTGCTTATGAGGCAGCGGTGTGAGAAATGCTTCGTTGCTGTGGGTCAGACCGAGGCGTTGCACTGGGAAGTCACAGAAGCTTTGCTAATGAGCAGCCCTTCTCTTTGCTGCCTTGGGTTTCTAAATGTTTCTCATTGTTACCTGTTTATTCACATTTCTTATATTCTGCAGTTCTCCTGTCAGACATGGGGATGAACATATTCACTCCCAAGCACACGTTGCCTGCTCCACCCTCGAGGTAACAGGAGAAGGGAAAACCCTTGCCTGGCTTGTATTGATCGCCCTTTACTTTCACTTATTTAATGTTGACCTGGGTAGGAGTGATTAATGAGAAGTAGTGTTTGCTCCTTGAGATGCGTGTACCACAGGAGGAGGAGAGACCCTGAACCGATCTGGCACAGAACCATCACAGCCATTTTAATGGGCAGGTGCTTATGCCTGAATCAGCACATTCCCACAATTATAAGAAGAAAATCCTAGAAGTGAAAAATTACCAATAAATATTGGCAGCCATCAGATGTGTGTATTTTGTTATTCTGTTTGTGAAAGATTTAATATTAAATTAATTATAGGAGGAAAAAGATGGCTGCTGATAGGCTGAAGAAGGCTGATATTTTCTCTCTATCCCCCAAAAAAGAAAAAAACATCTGAAAAATAGAGTATAAAACTGCTGATTAAAACATAAGCTCGATTCAGGTACGAAGCAGAGGGGGGGAATTATACACAGAGTCCATGCTGAAAGTTATCATTAAATGGAATGGAATTCACTTAATAGGCCTATACTATAAGTCATCATGAAATAGTAAAGCGCTTCTTTCAGAGCAGAACTTGGTGAAGAACAAGAGTTAGCGGTCTGGCAAATAGCGAAACAAGCAGCGGCGGTTTCTGACACAGCAGAGCAAACATTCCGTCCCCTGCCTGCGCTGGAAACTCTCAGAGGAGCATCAGCCACACCACATGGCGGGGAGTCATGCCCAGATCCAGTCCAAGGCTTGGACTGGGAACAAGATTGCTTCCAGGGACGAGGAGATAGTTCACTTGTTAGTATCTCTTTAACATTATGACCTTTATGGGCAAAGCCTATTATTGTAAAGGTTATTTTTGCTTCTGCAGAGGAGAAAAAAATTGGTTGAGCAGCATTGCTGACAGCAAGACTGTCATTTTAAAAATTAGGTTATAATGAATATGAGTTTCAGAAGACGACTGCAGAGTAGGTCCCATCTGCTTCCCTCTGGACTGCGGCATGAAAGGGAACAGATGGGTGTGAATGATGCCAAAAATGGCTGGGAGAGGCCAGACAGCTCCATAGGCTCGTTCCGTGTTATCCTCAGCCATTCGGAGATCCCCTTCCTATAGGCAGCCCACAGCACGCTGCTGCTGCTGGGGAAAAGGGGGGTATGATTGGAAGGAGAGAGAACTTGGAACGGGCCATGCTACAGATACACTTCTGCAACATCAGCTACGGCTCAGGTGCTAATTTGGTGGCTAATTCTAGTTTCCCCTCTTGTTCTGTCCTGGAGTTCACAGAAGCGCCCTTATGTTCTGCACAGTCATGAGAAAGCAGTACCTTCGTTTTCCCGCACAGCTAAAAAGGGAGATGCTCTGGAATAAGATCTTCTCTTCCAAAGTCAATGTCATCCTGTTGTGTCCTCAGATTCAGTCAGGATTTTACCCTCTGCAGATGCCTTCTAATAGGGTTTATCACACCCAGTTCTGCAGTGGAGTGAAATGGCATTGCAAAGGGCAGACTCGGAAAGGTGTCCCTTCTCCAAAGCCCTCGCAGATGAGGAGCACAATCAGTCACTTCCCACCCTGACGCAGACCCAGGTGTTGCTCGTGTTTCTCCAATTAAGTATCACGTTTAGATATTGTGTGTTGCGTAGTTAAAAAAGCTCTATTATAGTAATGGTGTGGAATATGATCAAATGTCTATGCCTGAGGTTTAGCTATTGAAATGTGGTTTGGGGAAGCAGAAGGGTCATTAAAACTTCGCTTAAATTTAAATACGGTCTTCTTTACAGTCGATGGCTGCTAATCTGTTTCAATGTGCAGTACTTAGCCTTTCTTAACAATGACAGGGAATTGGCAGACATTTCTTAAAGTCTCAGAGACAGCCTTCCCCAGTGGTCACACCCTCCTTTTGAAACCAGGCTGTTACTCTTTTCCAATATCATTTTATAGTCCATAATGTACAAGAGGGAATGCATGCAACCAATTGTTATTATTTTAACATATTTTTTCTGCATTTTAAAAACATAAATCTCTTGCATCTGTAGTTCTTTCTGGCTCTGCCCAGCACAGAGGGGCTAATGCGCAGCTTTACCTTAGATTGCTCAGTAATGGCCAGCCTGGCTACAGCACATGGTGTCCAGCTGGGGATTTTTACCCTGTTCTTCAATGTTCGTGCTCCAGATAGGATTTCACTCAATACTTGATTTCAAACCAGCAATTTAAACTACTGGTGCTGCTGATTATAGTGTGGGCAAACTCCTCGTTAACCACTGCAAGCCAAGCTTGATATGTTCAAGGCCATTCCACGGTTTCTAAGTACATTTTTTTCCCTCTGTTTGCTTTCTTATTATCCTAATGTTCAGAATTTCATGCTAAGACTATTTGTCTACATAGTAAAAGACTGTGCTAGGGTTTGCATGTGTAAAAGCATCAGAAAATTCCCTCTATCTTCCATTTTTTAAAATAAAAAGACTGTTTTGTCTTTTGACAGAACATGTGGGTACATGCAGAATTGATTTCAACACTCATTAAAACAATAGTTTGAACTATATTATATGAAAAAAGGAGGGAAATGGTCACCAATGTTTCATGTAATGCTTTGTTGGTTTCACAATACAGATTTTCAAAATCCCATTGTAATCTCGGCTGTTTTAGTGAAAGTAAAACGAGAGCTGGGACAAATCTTATTTAAGACTTGATGAGTGAGGTCTGTGTTCTGTATTGCTCTAGCTGTAGATGTGAGAAGTTATTTGCTTACCAAAAAGAGTATTGGATCAGTGCACCTTCCTATTTGAAAAAAATGGAAGTGGGAGACTGTATTGTAGGAACCAATGGGCAGCTACAATCATTAATCAGTGTTTTTGCTTCTTGTCTTCTCTGTGTTGGGAAGTCGATGTTTTACACTTTGGCTGCCTCAAGGTCTACATATACTTCAGGGCTTCATTGAACCAGCAGTACACTAGTGTAGAAAAATAACCCATTTGGGTTTTTGCCATGAAAAATGTGAAGTCAGTCTTCGAACATTGACTAAAATCTCATTACTTTGGTGGCAAATGAGGCATGAAACATATTGTCAAAAATATAGAGCCCAAAATATAGTGGCACTAAATATTTTATCTTCATGGAATGTACTACAAAAGGTTTGAACTCTAAATCAGACAGTGCACTTAGGCACACGGCATCATTCATCAAGTGCGCAGTCTTCGTTGCAAAATTTGTCCATGATGGCAGCTTTAATGAAGTTCCATAATTTCTCTCAACCTCAGAAAACTATTATTTCAGCTGTATGAAGGCATAAATCTACCTCCAACACTTCAACTCTAGCCTTGTTCAAGGCTTACACTATTGACTTTGCGTTGAGGATTTCATGGTAATCTTTCACATTCTCCTCATTCCTGCCTAAATGTTAGATGCGGGATATCAGTGTGTTGTTCACAGACATGGGTGACTGGAAGGAAGTGCAGTAGCAGAAATATAACTGAAAAGACGGTCTTGGTTCTTTGAGACTTCATGGCATGGCTTTCCGAAGTATTCCTGAAGCATCCACACTTGTGTTCCCTTTGATCTCCACAGCAGAACAGAATTCTGTTCCTACACGGCAGAACCAACCAAACGGGACAACTTTATTTGTTATATCAAATATTTAAGAGTTGTGGATCTGAGAAAGACGTGGGAGTCAGACAATGAAAGGGCCAACTGATCGATAGAAACAATGGTAAAAAATTCATTATCTATGGATAGCGCACTTTGAAGAATAATGTTTGATTTATATAGAGCTCCCCTCATCTCTGTAGGTGACTGACTTCAGCCATACACATGTAGCACTCAGCATATGGCAGCTCACAGAAAATCACACCATCTCACAAGCACAGTACTGGGGTTTTTTCACTGTGCTGAAATGAGGTATGCTGTGTCATGGGAACCAGGAATTGGGGTAAAATATGTATGCTTTGGAGAGGGGAAAAATGACATTCCGAACTTCCTGAATGATAATGAATGTACGTCGCGTAGAGCTGTTCTGCTGTCATGATAAGGAAATAATCTCTTTAACTGTCTTGAAATATATGTGGTGTTATTTCTCTGTGCTGTTTGTACTCTTCATACTGTACAGATACTTGTCTTCATCCATCATGCATTAAATTTTAAGGGGAAAGAGTCTAGATATCAGGCAAAGTGCTTGCAGCCAGCATACAGTGAAATGATTTACTAAAACCACAAAATCAACTGCAGCTGGATGGAGTAAGGGGAGTTTGATACAAATAGAAACTCTGAAAATTGTCATATTGTAAAAATTGTAAAATTTGTCAGCTGTATACAATGATGAAGTGATCACACCACTGTTTAATATTCAAAAATAAATGAAAAAAAAAAAAAGTCGAATATATGGTATAGGAAAGGCTTCATGCCCCATAAATTAAAGACTGCTTAATTAAAATAGATCTGCTTCCATTTTAAATAGGGACTGATCTGAAAGCTGTAAAAAAGATGAAACCAGTCATCATAACCTGAAAAAAAGAACTCGCGCTATTTGTATAACATATATCCACGTAACATACACTCAGCTTTATAGAGGAGTTTGTTACGCTTTTAAGAAGCACTGTCATCAGTGTGCTAGATTTTTTCCATTTCTCCTTATCTGCGTACAGACTCAGGACCATCATTTAGACCATGACTGATTTACAAAACTACTCTATATGTTTTCATAGTACCTCGTAAGCAGCAGTGTCGTTGGGCATGATTACATTCATTTTCAGAATGGATTGTGAAGAGCTGAGCCAAATCCAGCAGTTCTTGCATTAGATCCCTGGCTGGTGGATGTGGTTTCTCCTGCTGTTTCAAGCACTGCAGCCTCCTGCGTCATTCAAGAATGAGGGAAAAATGTTAATTTGAAACGTAAACTGGTGCAAGTTATTTGGAATTGTTCATAGGGGAAGCAGGAATATTAAGAGACAGTATTAAGTTTTTTACATTTCTGTGAATTCTTTAACAGAATACTTGGGTTTACTCCGCTCCTGGTGTAAGTCAAAGCCTCCCTGAGCAGTAAAGGCTCATTCCATTTACTGAAGCCTCTTCGTGCAGAATCCCAAGATAAAAGCTTACTCCACTTTTGACATTTTTGTAGGCACCAAAGAAGTACTGGCACCTCCAGAGAACGTTCACAGCTTATGTGGGCAGAAAGAGCTTTTCCAGGAGGCTGTTACTCCATTTACTGCAAAGAGAGGCTGTCAAAGGGACTACCGTAAGACTTCAGTACTCTTAAAATTAGATGGGACAAATTTGATCAAATGAGGTCATTTCTATGAGTAGCAGATAACCAGGTGTGTGGTTAGGTCTTAGCTATTCACTCTTTACAGCAAAGCAAACACATTTGCCTTTCCTCATCTAAAAATACAGCTTAAAGTTTCCAAATACAAAATACACAGGCAATGTAGAAAGGTTATTCTTGAAGAGTAACATTTATGTGTTGTCCAACGTTGTTTGCAGTAAAGGTGGATGCAGCTGTCTTGTTTTGTTCCATCTAATTCAAATCTATGTAGGGAATAAAAAGAAACAGTAGAAAAAAAAATAAAAAAACCCAAACTAAACGTATTTTCTTCAGTCCCCAAAGATGGGAAAAGTTGTTGCTATTTTGGAAAGATAAATTTAACTTATACAATAAATTGCTACTGAGATTACCCAGTAACTGTTGTTAAAGAGATAAATCAGTACAAATGGTATGTGTTGTGCTCAGTATTGGCTGAATTAAACAGATAATGGAGTAAACAGAAATTGGAAATTAATATCACACACCGAAATATCCTCAACAGAAAGCAAGCCCTGCCATTTGCATTCTCTCCAGCAGGTGATGGGATGATCCGAGAAATCCAGGTGGCCTGGTATGATCCCTAAAAAGATAAGATGGTTTTAAGTTACTGCAAATCCCATTTTCCATTATTTATATACCATTTATATACCATTTATATGCTACAACAACTGTAGTTCATGTGCATCACAAAAGGCACTTTATGCATGAAGCAGAGTGCCCCTGAGTGGGAAAGGTTTTCAGCTGGTCTTGGGTTTCATGTTAATGTTCTGCACCCAGTTCCACTTCATATTACTTAAATGCAGACTCAACTAACAATAAAGATAGATGCTGTCTTATAAATTAAATATCGTAGGCTGTATTTTCTTTAATGGATGCCTTCAAAGCAGTTACTCTAGAATTGCAGTTTCGTATTGCTGAATTTTGTGCTGAGATACGTAGTTTGGTACCTTCTTGGATGTGCGACCGTCTGTGTAAGGAGCAAGAAGGAGCTTCTCTACACAGTTTTGTCATATTTATTGAAAATGTTCCCTCTCTGCTGCTGGAATGTAGATGTAAAAATGGCTGGAGTTCTTGACCCTCCTTGATTCTGCTGGTACCTCTTAGGGTATAAAGACCCACCAGAATGGAAGTTCATTTTCTGACACTTGTGGTGGTTGTATTGTCCATGTTCCCTTCTGCCAGGACAATTATTAATTATTTTAAAGCTTAAATAGCTGTAAACAAGTTTTGCATTATTTTGTTCCCTGTTGTCTTGTGGTGTTTTTTTTTCAAATTCTGCAAAAATAGTTAAAATACTTTATCAGGTAATGCACTATTTTGAGTTCTGGACAATTAATTATGAATGTCTGAGAAAAAGCACAGGATGAAGGAATTTTATGACCCAAATAACCTGGTACAGGTCACAGATCAACTCTTGACAAACAGTAATACCTTGTTAAGCCCTAACGTAGCACCATTTAAATTAGACATCTCAGTAAACATACTACTTTTCAGACAGAAATAATTTGAAGCCAAGTCTATTTATCAGACTAAAACTTTGTGAGAAATATATTATTTCCCTTCTGAGCAATCTAAAGTAACAGTATAGGGCACGTGAATATAAATATTGTATTTAAATAGCAGCATAGGCAAGTATCTGTGTGTGATACAAACTTTAACTCTTCTTTTTTATTTGCTATTATCTCTGCCTAATTAATATAGTAAAAAGGTTGTTGCATAAATCAGTGTACGACCCCAGTGCAGTCTTGCTAATATCCCTATATCCAATAGATCTTGTTCTGTAATTCCTCTGGAAGAAGTGGGGCATGTCAGATAAATTAAATGAAAAGAACAGATGTAGATTAAGAGTGATGTAAATTTCAAGTCTGCACTTTTAATTTCACTAAATATTATTTTCCATCTTCACGATCACATTACATTGAAATGTGGAACTTCAATTTCCTCTACTATTTCATTTAATAAAACCTTTGTCTCATCTGAGTTCTTGAAGAGATGTTAGCTTTAAATCACATTGACTTCACCCTATCCAATTTACATATGCTGAAGAAATAAAAGTCTTTTCAAGAGTTGCCATGGGGCTTCAGAAGCCTCAAAGGAGTATTAAGACCTTGAGTTTAATGTGAACTGCCTCCAACACAAAACACAAATCTTCCCCACAGAATACTAATGGTTCGCTGTACACTTAGATCTGCTGTGCGAGTTTGTAAAGTAAATAAACAATCCACATATAGGGAAAAAATAACTAAATTATGTTGGAGTGTTTGAATGTAGAAATATGTCAGCTGGAAATAAAAAAAGCTTTCTATGGGCCTGGATTATGTAAGAAATGTTATGTGGTTTGACAGATGGACAAAACAGAACACAGGACAGACTAAAGGGGGAATTCAGAGCTCCTCCATTTTTCCTCCGAGGACTTAATACCTGCAGAACAGCAGCAGTTTCTCAAAGTCACTGCAAATATACATATAAAATGTTTTGCCTTGGATCTATATAAACAGAAATGCTTCCGCACTAGATTTACTTTGTTTTACTTGCATAAACATTTTATATTTATTTTGTTTTTTTAAAGATCTTACTCTGTTTGAAAAGATCAGCGGCCTTTGTTGTGTACAATAACAAAGGGGGGAAATGTTTTCTTAATATGACCTCAATCTCGTCTCTATAATGGATTTCTTATTATAATAATTATATCCCATTAAAATGTCAGAACTGGTTTAAACGATACCTAAGAAGACATGTCTGTTTGAGCAAACCAGCAGGCAGAAACCTTGATGTTAATTTCCTTGGCATCATTTAAGGGGAATGGAGAAGTACAGTACATAAGATGAGAATCCTGGTGTGACACAAAATGCAAGGAGATTGACTATAGATAGTATTAACACTCAAATAATCGGTCAGTCATAAGTAATTAGGGAGCATTACAAATACACAAAGGGAAGGTTTGTTTCAAGTGGGGAGCGGAGTGAATGACTCGGAATGAATACTCCCCCATGACAAATCCAGCCCTGTTTGCTGCTCGGGAATGATCTGCGTTTGTTTGGGTGAGATCGCAACCCCCTGCTCTCGCTGGGGTCCGGCTCCTGGGGTGCTGGTGGTTCCAGGAGCTGTTCCCAGTGGGAATGGGAGGTGCTGGGTCTCACCCTGTGTTAAAAAAGAGTGTCTGGACTATTCGGGCCAAAGACTGACAACCTCTTTACACACAGAATTGGCTCTTGCCACAAATGATGCCTGTTCTTTCAGTTCAATAAGCTCATCCTGGTCTAGCTCTTTATTCGGAATGATTTCCATTCCTCGGGTGTTCACGAACAAGGGACTGTGACAGAGTTTCCTGCCTTTTGTTATCCATTATGTCTCGTGTGCAGTCAGACCCCGATCCAGCAAGTGATTTCAGGATGAAGTGAAAGGAGCCCTGTGAGCTGGACTGGGAGGGACAGCACATGGGCTGGGCTTTGCTGAAATCTCCTTTCCTCACCCGTCCTGCTTTCCTGTTCACTCAGGTGTCCTCTGGTGTAAAAATGCTAAACCAAAGCATTCTGCAATAACTAGAAAATATCAGATTCTCTTAAACATTGATCATTGACAAGTCAAGACTTTTCATTCTTGTCTGTATCTGATAAGTAAAAATACAATCTAAAAGTATTGATTCATATTTTTGTAGTAAGTTCATAAATAATGATTGGATGAGAGCAGTACCATTTCCTATCAATATCACTCTAGATTTTATATTAAAACAAACAAACGAAAAAATCTGGAATCCAATCTTAGAGTTTCCACAAGATACCCCTACTCCTGTGTGCATACTGTGCAAGTGGACTATTAGAAAGTAACTAGTTTTAAAATAAATTGCACACCGGCTGACTTCCAAAGGGTAATTGGTAATAGAGACAGAACTCATACTTCTTATGCAGGCAAACCTACCATTGACTTAAGAGTGCATGGCCCTGAATGAATGGCATGTCGAAACTTCTGGAAGGAAGCCATGCCACAAAGAATTGAATTGAATGGGGTCAGCAACAGTCCCAGAAAGCCCTTTTAAGCTTGGAAAGCGCCCTATGGAATCTCGTGCCAAAGGCAGTATTTGCTGTGGCGTGACAGAGAGAGTCCTGCGGAACCGGCTGAGGAGGATGTGCCGGTCTGTGGGCGCAGAGGGGGTAACAGCATCCCGGGTCCATCCACCTCCCACGGGCACATCCCCCCCCATTGTCCCAGTGTACTGGTGACCTGTTCAGAGTGCCGTTTGCTCAAACTGGACCACCGATTTTAGGTCTCCCCTGTCAGTGTTTTCATCTTGACACACCTCTAGTTTTTTCTTTATTATGGCTTCAGCATCACAGTGGTAAATGTATTTACTGTGTTTACGTAGTTCCTGATAGTGCAAATCTTTTGCCGCCTTAGAATGCCAGATAAAGTTAATAGGGCAAACCTCAGTTAACAAGGCTAATTACCTTGGCAATTTAGATTAAGTCTTTGAAATGGATTGTCAGAAATCAGTTTATTTATGTTGCCAGATTAAGGATCCATTTCTCTGTCAGATGTTTCAGCTACCGTGAAGTAATCTTCCTACTGATAAGCACAAAGAGTTGGTCACGTTTGTTTCTCATTCCTGTGCATACGCTTAAATGGACTTCTAAATCACTCTCAATTAATGACTTGAATTTGAAATATTTAACTTAATGTTTCTTATTAATTCTTCTGTTGTGTTGCTAGTTTTTCTAATTAGCTTCAGTTCTGTTCTCTAAATGAGTTGGGTTTTACACCTAAACAGATAACCAATAGGTGGTGACAGCAGTACACTTCTCGATTTAACCTAGTCTTGCAGGGCTTAGAGCCTGGACTTGCTTTTAATGGTATCGTTTCTACAGTGTGAACCTTAGCGATGTAACTAGAAAGAAAGAAAATACATTTGCTTTTAAATTTCAGAAGTACTGATACTGCTGTAAGCCTGGAATGGGTCAGAATCTGCAGTACCACACATAAGAAAGTAGCACAGTACAGATTCATCAGTCCAGGATTCAAAGTCTTAAAAGGAATTGTTTGAGAACAAGCTCCACTGAACAAAAGATACCATGGTACAGCTTTTAAATCAACCATTTTTTCACTGCAAGATTCTGCATCTGCAAAACTTGGATTGGTATTTATTAATTTACAAATTTCAAATATCAGAAGAGGCCTTTTGGTACTGTATTAGGAGAATCTTACTGGGAAGCTGTGTATGAAGTGACTGTTTAGGCTGTACAGGCCACAGTATAGAAACTTTCTGTGAAAATTAAAGATTCATTCTGTATTTACAGTACAATCTAGATCTATTATACTTGATACTATGCTACAGGCAGTGTGTGAGTTAAAACTCACTATTCTTACAACAGTTAACTCCATCTGCTTTCCATTTTCCATACCCAGAGTTAGAATTTTGTCTTAATTCCAAAAATATGACATGATAAAATTGACACCAAAATCAATAGTTTCTATTTGACGCAACAACCTTATTCTACAACTTTGCTAACAAAGGACAAAATTCCAACCTCAGATGAAGTTAGTGAGAATTTTGCCGTGTACTTTAATGGGCCACAGTATTAAAATTCTTCATTAATATTTCAAAATAGGTCATTTTTTGTTACTAAAAATAATTTTTGCTGCTATTTGCTAAGAATCAGAGTAATGTGAAAAAATTCCTTGGTATTTGAAGTGTTAAATTTTAGTTACTTCCTTACTGAAGATGTGGGAAATGTTTTATTGATATACCCCCTTGATCCCATTTTTTTACATTTTGAAATGTGAATTTGCATGAAGATTCTGAAATGTGTGCTTCATCGTGATCCATTTATTGCACTGGTTTTTTTTTTTTTTTGAACATAGGAAGTTTAAAAAGTCTGATGATGTCTCATTACTATACTTTGCAGAACTCTGTATCTCTGCCAGCAAGCAGTAAACACTTTTCCCACATTCTAGAAAATCGCAAAAAAGTCACAAATAGTCAATAGAGCTACAGGTTGAACTGAAGAAGGTATTTACTTGGAGTTCCACTTCTGTGCTTGGTTCTAAGGAGAAATTTCAGGAACCTTTTAACACAGAAAGGAAGGAAAAATAAAGACACAGACATACATAATGCCAGATGACAAAAATCAGGCCAGTATTTCAGCAGGTAAGAAGCAACATTTAATCTGTTGTAAAATGATCATGAATACTCATCAGGGTGGGTGTTAAGCTGTGGGTTTTATACACACTGAAAATGTGTTCCAAGAGGTGTCCTTGTATATAATATAAAAGATTTCTTGCTTATGCTTCAAAATTCAGTTTTCTAAGTCTCTCTCTTTGTTCTTTTATTTCAAAGGATGCAGTATCTGTCCTCTGGTGTTCAGTACACATGATCTTTCAAAAAGTCCACTACTTTGATCCTGACAAATATGAAGTACCTCCTGTTTTAAAGTCATAAATGCAAACTCAAAGCACTAATAATTTGGGAGTAGCACTACAATTAACACTGCAGTGCTTGGTTTAGCACTGGGTACTTGCCAGATGTTGTTTCTTAATATATTACTAGACAGTTATTCCTGCTGGCCAGTAGGTTGCTAATACATCGTGTGAGCAATAATCCCACTGGCTATTACTGTGTTAATGCATCATTTAGTGTCATTCACTTGATTCACTAAAATAGCAGCAACTACCAGAACCCCTTAAAAACCTTCAAAGTCTGTATGTTTTACTCCAAACAACTGCACATTTCTGAAAACAATTATTTGGAGGCAATGGAAGAAAATCTAATGCCTTGGACTGGATGGTAACTATGGCCCTACTCCAACATCTGTGGAATGAGAGTCCTTGCATTGACATCATGAACTTCAAAATTGGACTAATATCTTAATAAACAGAAATGTCACAATATTATTGTTAGCCATTGGAAGACAGATTAAATGCTAGAGACTCCTGAAAACTATGGGATTCTTTTATATTTGATGTGATAGCAAGAAATTAAGGCTAAAGTATCACCAAGAAGTCAGTCAGGCACTTTTCTATAAATGTATACATGTACATAAACATATTCAGTACAGAGTTCTAGTAATTGCACCAGAATACTCCAGTGAGCAAAATTTTGTATACAAAGCTTGCAAGATTATGTTCAAAATAGACAGAAACACAATCCTTCCGGATTTTATGTTTTTGTTGAATTTGGGGAGAAAGCCTATCTTTGTAAAATTGAATATTATAAATTAGATATCTTTAACAGCAGTAGGATGTTTTGACAAATGAAGACTCAAAAACTTCAGACAATCATGGCTTTTACAAACTAATGTCCCGTAAATCATATCAGAGCAATTCCCTTAAACATTCAAATGAATGGCGAGTAGATTATTACAGTCAGGTATAAAATTACATCACCTGTAACAGCACCAGGATGGCAAGACTGAAGTTTTATTTCCTTTTTGTTAGGTTGCTTTTACATATGGTTTTCCTGTTACTTAGACACAGATTTTGATCTCTGAAATATTTGTGTCTGTAAATAACCTTACTCCAAAACCTTGCTCCGAAGCAAATATAGTCTCCTTACCTAATGAATTTAAAACTGCTATGGTATCATACAAACCTAATTAAGTCCCATTGGGATTAAGAAAATGGGAGTCAACCTGTGCTTGCCAGGCACCTTTAAAATAATATTATTTTCAGGAGAAAGCAGTTGAATCAGTCTGTAATTAAAGTCAAGCTCTCAGAAAACTATGCAAACCTGCAAAGGTCAAATTGACTTTTACCAGACCAACATGCTTTATTGATAGCATCTTTTAGAGATTTTTTAGGTGTAAAATTGTTTCACAGTCTTCATGTAGTACCTTAGAAGAAGCCTTCTAGGGGGAACTGTGAAAGGAAGGTATTTAGACTCTACTAGGGATTGATATCATATAAATCATTATGTCTTAACCACGTCTCAGGCAGTGCTTTCATAACCTTTGAAAACTGAGATTGAAATGCTGGTTAATGTCCCTGCTGCTGACTGAGCATTTAGGAAGCTCATATGTAACCTTAAGAGCGAGATTGCACTCTGCCCTTGCTCTGTGTTAGTCTCAAGGGAATTTCTGGGCAAGACTCTGCTTTGCGTAGATGTTAACAGGACTATGGGCTGTGCAACCTTAGGCTGGTACTTGGCAAACTCTCCTCCTCTGTTTGTAGACTGATCCATAAGGGATATCTAAGCTGTCATTTGATCTCCTGCCACCTTTCGCTTTCTGAGGAGTGAATTTCGCCATCTGGTCAAGAATGTGCTTGGAGACTGCATTTATGTGGAGAGGGGAGAGGGTATGGGAAACAGAAGGTCTCTCTGCTCTTTCTGGTTTTGCACATGTACATGGAGACTAGTAATATCTGTCCTCTAACATCAATAATCTGGATAAGTGCATCGCTCCCCCTGCCCTCGCAGGTTTTCATACTTAAGGAAAGTAAATGTATCGATAAAGCTGTTGGATAAAACCACAAATAAAGATCTAGACCGGTCTGCGTGTGTTCGCCTGAAATCCTGAGACAGCAAGGAGCAGAACGTGTGCAATAATAAACAAGCAGGGGAAGTATTAACTCTGCAGGGAAGAAAACAAATGCAGAGTATATTTATAAATGCTGCTAGGACACACTTTTTGAGATATGTATTGTGTATAGATTTCAGAACCACTCTGCTTTTCTTTGTATATTCTCAGCATATATGAAACTTAAAAATGAATTTTCTCATGAAATAACAAAATACCTTGTATTTATACTTTTCAGATATTTTCATTCTGGGAAATGCATATTGCCTCACATATATTAATACATAGGCTTGACAAATGGTCTTACTGGACAGCTAGTCTAAATTTTTCAAACTGGAACTGACACAGAGAAAGGCTGTCCTGGGGAAAAAGAACTGGCCTGTTTTATCAACCTTTCTCTCAAAAACACACTTAAAGAACAGAAATACAATCAGAAATCCTTGGTATTGCATCAAGAGCTATGAAACTTAAGACTGTAGTTATCACCAATAGCTAATTCATCAAACAAATAAGGTAGGCAAATATCTTAAAATTATGCCTGCTGTTTACTGAACATAAGCCCATAATTTACCCAGTCAGTGAAAGGGTTGGGCTAAATCACCTCCAGTAATAGCGAGTGTCTGGAGGTGATAACTCTGAAGCACAGAAATATGAAACTCTGAAGGGTCACTCTTTTGATCTGTAAAGTATTTCTGATATTTTGGTATCAATATGGATCTCTAACGAAGACAGTCCAGTTACTGCTCTTGACTGCTTGCCTCATTCTGTTAATAGTTGTGTAAGTTAATTTCTTTAAAACATGCACTGTTCTGGGAGCCTTTTCTTGCATGAAGAAAGAAAATTGAGTTGAGAGGCTGAAGAGAAGGACCCATAACCCAGGAGTCTCTTTGCGGTAGTTCCTATGATTTCTAGGAAAATGTGGAAGCAGCAACAAACTCACTGGCCGCCTTTTAGGTCAAGCAAATACTTCACTTTCAGAACTCGGAAAAAAACATTAATTTTTTCTCTACCTGTCACTGGTCATAGCAGAGGTCAAAAAAGATGTTCCCCATGGTGAAAAAAAAAAAAAAAAAAAATTAGTTTTCTCTACCTTTATAACTTAAGTGGAACAGCAGCTGAGCTATAAGAGGAACTCCCTGGCTGGCTAAGGATGAACAGAGGGGTTTAGAGCATCTCTGCGGAATGCCTTCTGAAGCCCTGGCAAAGACATTCCTCTTCCCCGTTCAGTGTCCCAGCCTTTCTCCCCACTCTCTCCTGAGCAGCTCTGGCTGACAATGCCCTGTTTCTCCCAGACCTTAACAAATGCCCTCAACCTTCTCCCCCAAGATCCATCCTCCAGGAGATGTCGAAGTGCAGGATGTTAAACCTTGGCTTTGTGAGAGGGAACGGATTACTTTAGATCTGACCTCCTAATTTTGAGCCTGGCTCACAGTACTGAAACAAATCAAAGGATTTTGGTATCCCTTATTGAGAGATCATAGGAACTGCCTGTTCAGTGGACCCAGCCTGTGCTTCATTATAAATATCCATGTGTGTCATAATGTGGTGTTCCTGCTTTACTTTTTAATACCATGTCTATTCTATATACATATATGTATACGTATAAAACCTTCCTCTGTAATAAGACTGCATGATTAACAGCTGAAAATTATCTAGCCATGAGACAGCGCATCTCTTGTATATTCTAGCTTTGATAATAAATTACCATTAACATTTTTGCTGAAACTAAATCTGTGCCTTTAAACCAAAGAAACAGCTCCTGTTGTCCTCCTTTCCTTTTTAACAAAAAGGCAAAAAAGAAAGAATTTTTATTGCACAATATTAATCATGCACATTGTGGCAATGCTCTCGAACAAGGCTAACTGCAAGTGGGACTGATTCCACAGACCCCCAGAAGAAGTGATCCCATTCACTTCACACTGAAGATACTGTATTTGTTTGAGAGATGACTATTTTCATTGATTGCTGGAGCTTCATGTATTTGATTACAAGAACAGATGCTTTATCCTCTTGTATCTCTGCATAAATACACCTGACTTACTTTTGGGATGACAATATCTTTTGTACCTCGTGAGATTGGTTTAAATTAATATGCAGAGAAGACAAATACATTCATTTTTTCTCTTTAAAATGAGCAGCACTACCTCTTTGGGCAAGGCCTCAATTTTACTTCTAGTTCTTAGAACATGAAACGAGAAGTGTTTCATCATAATCTTATCCTTGTGTTTTGCAAATATGCAAAAACTTTGTTAAAACTGTAGAATCCAACAATAGATCTCTACAGATTTATTTGTTCTGAACAGCATGTTAGAAATAATGTTGGAACATTAATTCTTTTTTCTTGCTTTTTTAATTAACCACTTAATTTAGTACTTTAAAGAAGCACAGTCTATGGATAACAAGAATGTGATGATTCCTTAACAGTAAGAATGTCTAGTTGGTTAGTAATAAATCTTTAATTTCTTGCATGTTTATTTAATGTGGATTAATGGTTTATGTCTCATTGAGCTTCACAGTCTTTATTAAAATAAATCTAGCTATAGAAAAATAAGAAATGTACACATTTCATATTATACTAGCATATAATTTAGACTAACAGATTCAAGAATGTGTGTTTATAGGATAAGAGAAATAAGTCAGTGTGGTTTTAAATAGATTATTATGCATGAGTATGTTGCAAAGCCTACTCAGGCAGTACACCATGTATAGCATAAAAAGACTGTGATGTCTGCAGTGTTTATATAGTATGTTTAGTATTTTACAGTTCAGTATGTCTGTATGTTAAGCTAAGAACAGGGATCTGTACAACAGGGTAAAATGTTTTTCTGAGATTCAGTTTATGCAGTCCAGAGGGACAGTCATAAATTAATATTTTAAATGAAAACATAAATTGGTTTAGCAAAAAATTACGGTAATTTATCACCAAAGGTAGACTGACATGGGATGCACAGTCATCAGGGTAAATAATTCTCTGCTTTCAATCGCACAATGTTACTTAAACAGCAGGGTTAAACAATAATGTTTGTTATGATTATGTTTCCATTAACCACCCACTGATGGCCCCAGACAGGGTTTCATAAAATCTGAGTCACTGCTGAATGCAGAGATCTGTTCACAAGGGACTAACCCTTCACTCTAGATGTGCCACAAGTATCTGTGTTCCCGCGGCAACCGTGACCTCTTCATTCTGATGATGTTCTCAGCATTTCTAATACTGTAGTATTTCTAATATTCTAATACTTTACAGCCTCCTGAATATATACGGAGGTGTTTTATTATGGAAAAATCTTGGTGATTTACGTGGTGAGTAAGTATCAAGCAGAACAGCAAGGTACCTAACAAAACTCTTAACTTCCTGGTTGGTGGTACTAATTTTAAATCTATTACACATCATAATAACAGAAAAAGGAGTCTCTGGAACCCAGATTTGAGATTTGCATACCAGCCATTTTGCTTGCAAAGGAACTGTGAATTCAAAGGACTTCAGCACATGCCTTGCAACATCTCTGCCAAAATGCCCATAACTATGGATATTTGCTTGTGCAAATTTATGATTTGCGACTCTTTCGTCTTAAGGGCTCAGAATTTCAGAGTTTAAATTAGTTTTATGTGCAGATGGGTCTCCAGACACTCTTGGTATTGTGTGAGTGCCACAGTTCGGTTCAACCAACTGTTCCAGTAGGAGATTTTAAAGTCTGAAACACTGTACCTGCTAGTGGGAGACCTGCCTATGAAAAATACAGTTCCTCTGGGATGTTGTCCCAAACTGAAGAAAAGATAAATATTAACTTATTTTACAGTGGATTACATACGCATAATTTATTTATTAATTATCCACTTTTCCAGGTGAGGGATAATGGGTAATAAGCTGAATCATTCCTATTAAATAACATGTTCATTTCCATTGGGGCTCTTTATAGTAGATTACAAACCCTCATCCAAATAAATAATCAACACTTACTTGATTTGTTTTTAAAGAGATGACATTGGGAATGTACATGTTGTCATTGGGAATTTCTGCATTTCTTCTCTGACCCTAGTATGGACTTACTGGGTGAATGACTGTTGTCTTTCGTTCATCATCTGTACAGTACAGATGGTAACAGGCCTAGTTTTCACAGTTGTTTCAATGGCCAATTAATTATAATCTTTTTATTGTAAGCTGCTCTATTATTACTCCCTGGGTAAATGCTTCACCTGCTGAGTAATGTACCTGGCATTCTCAGGAGTGGGTGACAGTGGCATCAAAATATTATCTGTAAGAATTATAGTATTTTATCAATTGTCATGCCATTAAATCTGTGCATAAATTCTTCCACAGAGGAGAATTACAGACACATCAGTCAGTGATCCTGTAAAACTGAAATGTGCTACAACTGTCGGAGGATAGCCAAGAAACAGTGAATCACAAAAAAGTAAAACTAAATAATTTGTAGTGTGTTTTTATAACATTTTAGAGTATTTAAGTATAGAATGTCTTCAGGCCACTTCTAGTGAGTGGAGAGGTAGTTATGATTTTTTTGACTATATGTAATTTCAGTATTTCTAATTTTAGCTGTTCCACAAATATTCCAGTCATAGGGAGTATGTCGTCTGATATGTATGACCTGGTGAGACACTATGATAATGAAGTCCACTAGCTTCATACTCTTGTTTTACACTTTCGTATTGCATCATTTGTTACATGTTCACATTGCTGCTGATAAAAGTATAATTGACAAAAGTTTTACCTTTAGGGCTGAGATTTTTAATATAAGTTACTTAGGCCTGGCAAATGTTGCTTAATATTCTGTAGATCACTGCTGTTGTTTATTACTAAGGGAAGTGGTTTATCATTCCTCTATTGAACATTTCATGCTAAAGAAATTATGATGCCTAAAATATTCTGACTCTCAGCTGTTTGAGGCAGAACTCTTAATCAGAGAAAGCCCTGATGGGAATTACTCATTTGCTTCTCTTCTTTAAAGTGAACTTGCCAAATGCCCAGTGTTTAAAATTGGCCTTGGTTAAAATTCTAAAGTAGTACATTAGTTTGAAATACCTTGGGAAATTCTGGGTAAAACAGAAGAACTAAAAGGCTAAGAAAAAAATCTCCATGTTGTCCAAAGGATCCTTGCAGAATGAAACTGTTCTCTGGTTGGGAGAAGGGGTTGCTGAATTATGCAAACTCCAAATGGTTTTCCTGCTGTCTTGAGGAATGACTCCTACTTTCCTTCCCTTTGAAAGGTTAGGTTTAGGTCTGTTCCTTGAGATACACAAGTTCTTCACTCTCCTTCTGAAAATTCATCCTCACACCCCAAGTCACAAGAGAGAGAGAGAGACAGCCTTTCTCCTTGCTTTTTAACTACACTTTTTTCCCTCAAATATACAGAGTAAGTTAAGAAATAAATGAAAGAAATGCTTCTCATTTATAATAGCCTTTTAGATACAGATGTAGACTGCCATCATAAACATCTCTCTCTCCTGTTATCTATGTGGAGAGTACTTTCAGGTTTACCAAATAAAAGTAGTATGCTATTAGGTTTTGGAGTCCTTCATTCTTTGTACAGTATTTTTGCTATAATCTGGTTTCATATTTTTATTTCATATTTGATCATTTTCTGGGTTTACTGACTACTATCAATATTTATCCAATCATTATTTATATTAAAAAGAATGTGCTTGATATTATTTGCTCATTTTATTGCTTTCATTTCTTATTTTTGCCTTTACTTCATTGGATCTACAGCCAAAGTTACACCTTTTTATAAGGGAAGTACTGATTATTATTTTTTGTTATCCAAATTTCCATGAACTGCCAATCATAATTCGTCATTTTTCTGTTTATATTTCTCCCCGTTTTCAATTTTGCCTGTAATTTTCCTTTGCTTTCCCTCATCAGAGGTTTCTACCATGCTGTCAAATTTAGACTACCTGAAATTTCTTTTGATTACTTCTCATCTGTTATTATCCGAAATAGCCGGTTTGAAATATTTGGGCTCCCTGAAGATGTGTGTTCAATCCTACCACAACCATAGCAGACAGTTATCCTTCTGAGATTAATAAATTACATTCTATGAAGTTCACAGAGTGTGTTGCAGAGAGGGTTTAGCTGAAACTTTCAAGAATCAAATCCTGTCTGCTCTGTTTAATTACTGGAAATAACATAATCTTTCTGTAAGATTTGAGATTTATTCCCGTGACTTGATTCTTTTCTCCTCAGCACACTGGACTTTGCTGTACAATTAGTTACTGCCTCCCCTTTCCAATACGACACCATTTCAGCAATGTTGTACCTGAGAGAGCAGTCGGGTGCAGTTTGTAGTAGAAGTGTAAGACCACTTGAATAATTACAAAAATAACTTCTTGATGCGTTGTCCTTAATGACAGTTTTTAATAATTCATGGTTATTCACGTAACAAATCGTGTTTGTTTCTAACTTCAAATAGAACTAGCAAATAAAAGGTAATATTAGAACAGCCACTGCCATCAAATTTCTGTGTTTATCGTCTTGCATATTTGAACATAGAGGGACTGTATAATACAGCGGGTGGTGTTTATGTGGTGTGACTGAGGTCAGCAATTAATCCTACTTTAAACTCCATCACTATTGCAGTGTCATTTAAATTGTGCTACTAAGAAGTCTTAATAAAGGCAGCACAGAAAGACAGCACAACAGTTAAGTGTTTTAATGATACACACTAAAGCAATGCTACTCATTAGATTCTTTGCTAATTACCCTCTGCTACTTCTGTTGGTTATATTTCAGCAAAATAGACACACTTACTAAAAACAGCACTGCTTTTTAAGATGCCCCTCACTGCTAAATTCCTATAAGCTCAAGATAGAACTAAAGTTTTTGAAACATTATTTTAGATGCTTCCAGGAACACAAAGTCAATAATTTTTGTAAGAATATCAGAGGATTTATAATTCACTAGAAATTTCTCTTCTTTTCTCTAACTTGCTTATACTTTATTCCCTATAATTGCACTAAAGTTATGTAAGAAGCACTATGATACAGAACTGTTTTCAGAAATTTGCTACCTGCTGAACTGAAGTTCTTGGAAGGATTTTCATCTTTAAGCCTATAGCCTGAATTTAAAGTACCCCATGTTGCCTTGACATGGATCCGGACTGCTTTTCTAGGAGAGAATGTCTATGTCCTTTTAACTGGGAAGGAACGGTGGGCATCTCCTCAATTGACAGAGTTATTCTCTAGCACAATGTGTAGGTAATACCCAAGCAACTCTGGAAAAAACATCTGAAGGCAAGTAAGATTCTCTGTGAGCAGAGGCACAGGCCTACATGTGTGATTATTACTGCTGTAGCTATGTATTTTTAATTAGTATAAAACCAACTCTTATCTGAAAATTTCAAAGTGTGAGGATTATTTAAAAAATATTGCTGAGAAGTTGCTTACTGACTGAGGTAATACAGTTTGGAGTCACCGAATACAGAAAATCAAGAAACGTATCTCGTGCATGTGTGAGAAGAGATATCTATCTGTCTAAAAATATATATATACTGTTGCCCTACTTTTCTGCTTTTACCCTCACCCAATTGCTAGGTAAATATATTTAACATGATGTGCAGTCCTCTGTTCTTAACCTAACCCAATATGCTCCAGTCATGCCTTTCAAATTCCTTTGCTAGCGAAGGCTTTGACCCAGAAATTCTCTCCCAAGAGAAAACTATGTTCATAGGCAAGTTCTCTCACAGGCTGGATCTCAGCTGGAATAGTTGAGATAGAAATGTCTCACCTGTTAAAAGTGCTTCTCTCCCTGGTGTAACAGAAGTGTAGAATAATAAACTGGTGGGAAGTAATCCAACTATTGTGAACACTGGATAATATCCTAACTCATAGGAGACCAAGGAATGTCCACTTCATAAAAAAACCCAAAACAATCCAGATTGGCACAAGCCTCTTGGGGTTTCCCCCCACAGGATTAAGTTCTGTAAATATTTTGTGTGGGAGGTTTATAACTGTTTTTCCACTGAATTTGATCCTTCATCATGAATCAGTCATTCATAGTATGATGTTTAGAATGGAACCAAACACCAACATATACAAAAAGCTTTTAACTTTGCAAAAGGCACATCTCTCTTCTTTCCAGGGTTTTTTAGTCATGATTAGGAACTGAAGAAATCTCCAGTATCATCTTTCATTATTGTTCTCTTCTTTTCTGTGCTTCATAGGCCTCCTACAAGTTGTACAATACTGTGTTGCTAAAAGATGTTTGTTCTTTAATAACTACCGGAATTGGCTTATTTTGGTGGACAGACAAGATCTTTGTTCAGTAGATGAGATCCTAGAAGCATTAAAAATCTGGTAAGAAAATCTGTGTCATTTTTTAGCAGCTCAGTACTTCCTCTGAGTACTAGCTGTAAGTTAGAAGGGTGAAGAAACTGAAATGAATGAATTGCGTGATTCTAATCCTGCATGAGCAGGACTCTGTTCTCTTTATGTGATTGCTCTCAGTACCTAGTAAAAATATGAACAGGCAAAGGACAGAAAAATAAATATACATACACAGATAATATTGCTTATTGCCAATTTGCAGTCGGAGTTAATTTAGTCCTGAGGCCTCAGCTTTCATTACAAGAAAGGGCCAGAGCAGAGACAGTGACACTTTTCTGGAGTTCACGAGGCCAATGGGCAGGGAAGAAGTGGCTTTTGGGTCTTCGAGAGTGCGCATTTTTCATGAATACTCAGAAGCTTTTATACCTCAAGACTAACTGAATGTGATTACACACAAACTTCAAATTGATTATTTTTTCAATTTATAGTATTACTTGATAATCTAAATTCCAGTGATCTTAACAGAAGATGAGAGAAGATTGCAGAAAACCTAGTATTCAATTTAAAAATAAATTGAAGTACAAGAAAGGAGAGAGAAAACATTTTCTCATGAAAATTCAGCATAAAGTGCAATAAAATTATTCTAGTAGATAGCAACAGAAATCTTTTTCCTTTAGAAACTGCCTTGTTGATATTAATACATATATAAATATGTAATTATTTCCTGATGTTTTAATATAGTGCACATCACACACGATGAGAAACTCTTTTAATTCATTAATCACAAGTTTCCTTGTAAAGATTTTAATTCTCTCTTACTTCCTAAATCAGACTTTCTATCAGTGAGGCATTTTTGACGGTCAAGAAGAAGGGATTAGCACTCAGTGTAATAATTAGAAGACCAGCTGCTTTCAGTACCCTTTGATTTTCCAACTGGATTGATTAGGTACTAGTTTGAGTTGTGTCAGCAAAGCGTAGCCTTTGCTCTGAGACTGGGGTAATGATCTGTGTATCGTGCTTTTCTAGCAGTTTTGTTGCATCTTTTGTTTTGACCTCTATAACAAGTTAAGAATAGTACAAATATAAAGTAAATACATCTAAATGACAGTGCAGTTACCTTTGATTTTTCAAATGGAAATTTTATCCAAATTACAAATTTTGATTTTTTGTATCAGAAGTTTCCTAAAGATAGGCATTTTTACTCCTGAGCAAAAGTGAATTTTGAAATGTGAACATGCTTATGCAAATTTAAATACAGAGTTTTTACTAATTCAATTCTTGGATTCCCATCACATAGACTATGAAAATTTTCTGACATGATGCGAGAAGTGCGGTTTCCTTTTCTAACATTCACTTATGTCTATTATATTTCCTAGATTTTTGCTTTCGATATCTTGAAATCCATAGGCTGATATCAAGGCCCCCTGGATTTTGGGAAAAGACAAGAGGCTAGGAGAAAAGGAGAAAGAAAACATACATCTCTGAACAAATGATTTTGGAATGTTAATGTAATTTTGAACGCTAATGTCATATTAGTTCCTATCTGTGTGTGTGAAATGAGGGGTGCTGGTATTGCATCCTTCTTCGGTTTTGCTTAGCTTTTGGATGGTGATTCTCAAAGGTCTCAATACTAGTGAATGCCTTTCCATTGTGACCCATCTGGGTGGTCTGCCCAATTTCCTGGATGAGTAACAATCAGAGGAATGCCACTGGGCTGGATCAGACTGGTTTTGATGGTCTCAGCATGGTTCATGATGCATCAGTTCCTCCCAATGTGAGGAAAGAGTCACCTTCCCTGCTTTCCCATATACTGAACTCTTCCTCAAGGACTGCCTGGAGTGACATAAGCATAAGGCATTTTTCCACTTTTTTGTCCCTTCCTGAAAAGTATGCAGGACAAAGTGACATAATAGCTGTTAATCAAGCAAAAATATTCATAATCTGCAGGAGGGCAGAAGTGTGTCTCACCAGCCACTGTTTGAAAAAGGATATTGGGATGGAAGGACTGCTGGGCTGGCCCAGTATGTTTATTTTTAGGGTCAGTGAAGCCTTTCTGTGAAGAAGGTGGTCAAGTGTTTTGTTGAATCAGAGCCCTCCCTGAGAAAAAAATTATGTGAGCATTTGGCAAGCATGAGGAACCCGGAGTATTAAAAAAAAGGGAAAGTTTCTCACCAAGCTGTGCCTTGAGTGCATTAAGTCTTTTATCCTCGTGTTTTACACTGATACAGTCAGAAACTAAACACCCACCTTGACCTGCGCATTTCTGACTCTTCTAAATAAAGCTTATCATTGCTTGGATAAATTACCAAAGAATCTATATTTGTCCATGTGAGAAGCTTTTCCCTTCTAGCTCTTTTGCTTAGTACAATACATGCTGAACTGTAACAGTTTATCAAAGAGCAAACTTGTCATGTGTCTATAGTGATTGACAGACAGGAGTTAGGTTAATTCACTGTAACCTTCCTTAAAAAGTTTTTGTTGACTAAGTAAAAGCCATTATCACACAACTGACCTTTGGCAACAAAATATTAATCTTTCACCAACTCTGGTTTGTTAGTACATGTATATCAAACCAACTGTTCTCAGAAATGTCAGCAATCTAAAATAAGCACGCAACATGCTGTACATCAGAAACACTACCAAGCGGCAGGGAGACCGTCTTCCTGAAGATGCAAAGGGAACTGGAGATTGAAGAAGCATCCATATGGACACAAATTTAATAGGCATCTATCGAGATTCCCTTCGGTAGCAGCTTATTATTCTCAGTTATCTGGTTAATTAAATAGTTCTTACATAAAATAATTACAATAATCAGTTGCTACCAAGACAGATGAGGTATTTTAAGATTAACATGAGTCATAAAGAGGGCTGGGTTGCAAAGTCCCACATTGCAGCTAAATAAATTAGAAGGGGAATTAAGGTATTTATTTTGAGCAGAAAAAGTATGTTGTTTTGTTTGTTTTTTCTTCTTTTGACTAGTGCCATGGGTGGGATATTGAGCTATTTGGTTACAAAATACTTAATTTCAATATAGTTCTTCAGACTTCTTGTTTCATACATATGTCCTTCAGGTGCTAACACCTCATAGGACTATTACAAGATACCATTCTGCAGAGCTCTAGAAACAAGTAAGTACCACTATAAAGGTATATGGGTCTGATTTGCACATCATCTGACATTGACTCTTTCCTAAAGATACAATGCAAATGCATTGGCTAAATGCAAAATTTGTCTTTACGTTCAAGCTTTTCTCCACTTGTCTGCCACATTATATTTATTTTAAAATTAAACAATAAAACACTTCTATAACTGCCAGCATTTCTAAAGTCCTGATGATGTAGTTTATCTGAAGATTTTTTAAGCTTTGATATAAGTGCAATAGGGAGTTAAACAGGGTTATCTTAAATAAATGTTGCAAAAATGTCAGAGCTCAATTGCTCATATTCCTCAACCGACATTTGTAACAAAGCTGCAAGTTCAGGTAACAGAAGGAAAACAGAGGTAAGAAGTTTAGTGTGATCACTAGTATAGGCAACCTGAATTTTATTCTGGAAGGCAGATTTTAGTAAACATAAATTATACTTTAATCAAACATAATGCTCAATATAGACATCTGATAATCAGAAGTTCACATTAGATTGCCTATGGCTCTCTTCCTTAAACTCTCTTGAAAAGTAAAAGATGATTTAATCGTTGAATTGAATTTTCTCAGCTAAGATATAACTAGGAGTGATTATAGCCAAAAAAAAACCCTCAGAAAAGTATGAAATTAAGGTGGGAAAAATAATAAGGTTCCATGATTAAATTTTTTTCTTGCCAGGAAAAAAAATCTGCAGAACTGTAGATAGAATTATTTTTTTTAAAGGGGCTTTAATTAACAAACCCATTTGTGTTAACATTGTTATGTTCCTCTGCTGTGTATATGCCAATCTACTTGTGTGGGCTTGTCAGGTGGGCACAATACATCACCTTGCGTGGTTCAGGTGGAAAGCTGGTTGTGGCTGTGCGTACATTGTTATATTCACCGAATCACCTCCCTTTAAAGGATGTCTCCTGCGCACAAAGCGAAGCCGTTGCTGTCAGCCAAGCGGGGAGGTATCTGAAATAACATGGTTCTGTTTTAAAGTCATGAAATGTACAGCTATTAGGAACATCTTGACATCAGGGCCAACAGAGAGAGATCTTTTGATCCAGGATCAGCAGACCAGATTTAAAACTGCATTAAACTTTTATTATAACATATCCATATTGGAATATATCAAATAGAATTCTCTGTGTGTCTTGCTTCATAAAAAAATAGAATATTTTAAAATATCATGGCTTGCTATTATTTCAAAGTCACAAGAAGCTGTTCTAGAAGTGTCACTGTGCTGAATGTTGTTGTTGGGGAATTTGTGGGTTGGGTTTGGTTGGGGTTTCTTTGCGGGCTTTTTTGTTTGTTTTGGTTTTTTTTTTCTGGAATCGTGTTACTTTTTATAGGGAAAATGAGATATGAGCAGGAGGAGGTTGTTCTTGTCTCCAGAAGTTCCTGAGCAAGCTTACCATAGGAAAGGCTGTACAGATCACATTATGGGGTTGGGACACTGCCAGGAGAAACAGGGAACTACAGAGAAAGTGAAAAGACTTTCCTGGGGACCAGAGGAGAATGCATAGAGTTTGCTTTTGTTCTTGTGAGTGGAACAAAACAAAACCTGAAAATGAAAGGCGTGCAAGCTCTCTCCCAAGGGGAGATTGGTGTATGAGGCCTGCTATTCCTTCTGGCGTCTCCGTTTGCTGTCATCTTCTTATTATAATAAAAAGCTAAAGGGTTTATTTTTTAAGTTGAAGACTCAGAAATTTTAGTCTTCTTTAGTGTACTAATGCTTGAAGATCTGAGATAGCTTCAGCACAGAACTCTGGGCAACCTGGGGTCTTGTCACAGTTACCAGTGTTTACAAAGTCATGCGCACAAAGGAAGTTTTTTTCTTTAAATGTCACACCTGAAAAGTTAGAAGGAACAATGTGAAGGACTGTCCCTGAAAATAAGTTTTCATCAAAATACAAACCAAATCAGATTATTAATTAATAAGTGTAGCCTATATGTGAAGTTTAGGAAACTGAAAATAGTTCCAATGTTCATGTGTCTAGTTGTACTTTTCTGGTTCTTCCAAGGAGCCGCTTCTCACTGGGGGCTCTCATCATTCTCATCCTTCTGGGATGGGAGTGTCAGAAATTAAAGAAGTCAGTGTCTGGGGGAAAAGTTTTGTTGAGCACGAGTCAGATAAAAACTCTCCAGCAGAATTCAAGAATGCTGACTTTCATTTTAAAAATCACTACATATTCTTTTCACATGCAGTTTGGAGAGAACAGGAATGCCTCTTGTGAAAGCCGTTCTTGATGCGGGATGGATGGAAATGCGTACCCCAGAAAAGCTCTTGCATAAAAACCCCAGACACAGCTGCAGCAAAGAATGACATTCATGAATTTCCACAGGTATGATTTTAACCAAATTAACTATGTAAGAAGAGTAAGGGCAGAGTGGAGGGCCTATGAACTCTTCTCTTTTGGCAGTCCAATACTTTCTGTGTGTGTACATAGATATTGTAAAGCATAAAAAAGATTTCTCTCTATTGAGAACTCCTTCCTTCCCATCATCACAGACTTGGTTCTACTCTTAATGGAAGACTATGTAAGAACAAATACAAGTATCCAAGGCACATTTGATTTATTGTGGTGTAGCACGTGATGGAAAATACTGCAACTGCCTGTGTTAGTGCATTAGTGTAAAGATGGAAATACTTAATGAGTTAAATTCATCTAAACATTTTGTATCCTGTTTGTTCTAACATAATTATTATGTTAATTTTTGTATGCTTTGCATATTAAGCTGAGTACATCCTAAGATGGTAATGACCACTGTGTCAGCTTTTTATTAAACAGGAAATAAACACGCAAAATCCTGCTACAGCAGCTAATTAGTTTGCTATTCATATCAAAGAAAGTGAGACTGTTTCTCTGTTTTATAATTGAACGTATTTATATTATTTGCCAAATTGCCATTTATTGAATAAAGCAGGTGACTCTGGTTGGGGGAAAAGAGGGAGACTGCAGTTTTATTGGAAAGATTTGTGGCTTATAATATCTTGCATTAATATGCAACAGTAATAATCACTAAATAAAAAGGCATTAATATCTTGCCAATACTGGGAAATGTTGTTCACTTTGGAGGTCTTTCTACTTATTTGGAACTCTGGTCCTAAATCCTTCATTTTTCCAGTTAATAGTGTTCATAATCTGACAAGTATATTCTTAGGTCATGAATTTTTTTGGGAGACACACTTTGCCCTTGTGCAGTCTTTGTGCCCTGCTGTTGCTCTGAGATCACCTATCACCTCACTTAGAAACCTGTGAAAGTTTTAAGCTTTATTGTCTTTTAAGCCTTGATATCCTGCAGTTCAAAATCAATTTACTGTCACTAGATAGTAAAACCTAATAAAATACTACATTTAGTTATTGATGACATCTTATCATTATGCTGGGTGAAATGAAAGACTGAGTCACTACTGTATGTCAGATATTGCACAAAAGTTAAGTAACTGGCAGACACCCTGGATCTGAGATATTACCAATTACCCTCATCTTTTTGGTTATACAGGGCAATGGCTGTAAATTTAAAACTCCTCCAAAGGATGATCACAATCAACCACAGAGTACTATAACTGGTAGATGAATAATCATCCTAAAGCTGGGGGATCTGGGGGGAGGTAATGAGCTCATTTGGGTGGAAATAAGCTTATTACTATGCCAGTTTGTGATAGTCTCTGTCACAATCATTGCCAATGAATAATCTCTGGCTGCCCACCTACAGCCTGCAGCCAGTAGACTCAACGGCCCCACTCTGAACAAACACCAAGTGTCAGTCATTTTAACCCGCATCCATCATGACAAACAGTGGTAATAAGGAACAAGCTAAATGCATAGCAGCGTATAAAGAAAAAAAAACCTTGAAAATATTTAGTTTCTTAAATCATACACTTGAGAGGGATTCTAGTGGGAAGGAATGCAGGATGGAATGAAATAGAACTGTTGAAGAAGTTGGAGGGTGGAAGTGTTTTGTATTGCAATGAAAAAAAAGTAATTAAAGGAAAGGCTGTAAATAATTTTAGCAGTCCATAAGTGTAAGATCAATACTGAAAGCAGTGCTTCATGATAGCAGGATGTGATAGCTATTGTTTTGTCCAGAAATCACAAAATCCTCTGAAGAGTGATTAGAATTATGTCCATGTGTATTTTGAGCAACAGTCATGGTATGAGAATGATAAAGTTTCAATCTATCTGTCTACATACCTACAAATAAATCAAAGTAACATGTATTTCCATAGCTCATCTACATTTAATTACATAGATGAATCGGTTCTCTGGTATTCAGGGCACTGGGAACCTGTTCTGCAGTTCTAGTTCTATCCAGGGTCAAAAGTATTAATAATAGTAAATCTAACAGCATTCTTTCATGTGTCAGATGAAATTTCGTCAAGATCAAACAAACTTATAAGCACTGTCTCTATTTGAAAATTTTAGAATATCAAAATATGTCAGTATAAAGCATTTTTCTCCACTTCCCAACAATAACATAAAGACAGGAACTAAATAAAATTACTCACAAAAGTGACACGAGAGAGTATCAGTGAGGGCTACTGAACCAGAATTCTGAGAGGCTGATGACTGAAGAAAAGAAGGAAAGAAACACTAAATGCATAGAACACAGCTTGATCAGTTGTTGCTTCTCGGATTGTTTACTTCCGAACATTAGATCTGATCATTGATTCCTAAGTCATAGCAGAGGGGCCTTGCCTTACATTTGTGAAATATGGTTATTTTCCACTCCATGGTCACTAATTTTACATGTTACCTCATTGGACTGGAAAAGTTTAATTTTCATAACACATTAGATACTATGTGTATCATCAGTTTTCACCTGTTACTAACAGCACTCAATCTACTGTCTGCTTCCATGATACAAAATGAGTTTTGTCTTGCACATAATTTCTTTCTCATACTTACTAACTAATGAAAATCAGAATGATAAACAAACAAACAAAAAAGCTATTTGTTTCAATGATTTTTGTTCTTATTTTGCTTATTGCATGTTCTTATTATATTTATTAAAATAGCTGCTGAGCACAACAGTTATTTAACCACAATATAGTCTAAATGGAATTTAGGCTACTAAATTATTCCGGGATTTTGTCTGCTCTGTGAGCCTGTACTATCAGGACAAACAGCTACATCCAGCAGTTCACAGGTCCCAAAACACAAGCCAGTGTCTGAAAATGTGGCTTCGTAAATATAAGGCTTCTCTGCCATCAACCAATACAAAATAATCCTCAAAGGAATAGATGTTAACTAACATTTTCCAGTGGATCTTTGCAGGTCATTGAGTTGGAGGACAGAGACTGTCCTTTGAGAGGGAGTACAAAAAAAAAAGAAGAAAAAAATTAAATTATTATTTAGTCTAGCTAAATGTACATACAATGTACTTAAAATAATCTTACGATTATTCTGTTTCCATGGCCTGTTCAAAGGCATCATGTAAAATTAAATTAAGTATAATATTGCATTGTCATAGACTCAAAATGATTAAGAAAGAATATGCTTGTTGAGGTTAAAACCTGACCCATGTTGTGATTTTGAGAATGACATGATAGCGATATAATAGAAAATTAGTGATTTTTACAGTCTCAGTCTTGTAAGATCTGAAGCTGAGCCCTGTACCACAACCTCCTGCTGTTAATTCTTTCCTTCCTTTCATCACCAATCCCCACTGGAGTCATAGGCCAATTAGTGGAGCAATAACAGATAGATGAATTTTTGACTATATTGGATACTCCAAATTACAAAAACAAAAAACAAAAAAAAGTGTGTCACAAATACACGTAAAAGGTTATGAAGCAATATTAAAGTAAATGTATAAAGATTACATTGTATATTAAGTGCACAATGAAAATGCCTAGCAACTCTCAAGGTTAATAACTTCTTTATTTAGATGTGCCATCCTTTATGCTTGGATAGTGCTGAGGAATTTCTCTGTGGAATCATTGGAATTTTTTTATTGACATTCATAGGTCAATGGGGTTGGTATTATCTAGTGGCAACTACTGGAATGTAATGCTTAAGAAATGTATTCCTTAGTAAAATACCAGTTTATGAGCTGGGATTTTTCAGGCATAAATCATCATGAATTACTTCTCCTGGAACATAAATGCAATGACCTCATCAGCATTCTGCTCCCTTCACTATGTCTAGGAAGCTGCACTCAACATAAGGGATTGTAATTATTTTTTATTTTTTTTAAAAAAACTATTCTTGTTTAAAAAGCCGTTTTTTTCTGTGTTATTTTCAGTGACACTCTACAGATGTTTCAGAGAGGTATGAATAATATTTGTTCACCTACTTCACACTGTGAGAAAGGTTAGCTTAAAATACCTTCATTTTAGCATGCACGCATATGTCTCAGGTGCTCTTCAGTAGGATTGTGAAAGAAACATCAGTTAAGTTAGAGGAAAATCAACCTAAAATATCGTTGTATGGTATAATTTACAATATACAGCATAAGTGAACTAACTAGTATTGCACAGTCTTCTCAATTTTTATGTTTCTTTCTCGTGTCCCCTGCCTTCTTACAAAGAGCTGCACAAACATATACAGCTCTGAAGCTAAGAGCTTAGAAAGCTCTTAGAAAGATTTAACAGTTTTATTATAGTCTCATTATTTATTTAAATCATTAACTGATGCTTTATGTAAATATTTTTATTATTGCTTTTTATTTTGCAAGCATACTTGATTTTTCATGCATAAAATCTGAGTTAAAGCGCATATACGGACTTCTCAAAGACATGTGCAAGAGAACACAGACAATTTTAATGAGGGGTGCACGCTACCGTACCAGAGAAACTCCTGTTGCTCGCTGTAGATGCTGCTCACTGACATAAACGCATACATTTTTCTTCTTGCATTTTCACTTGCTAAAATGAATAGCAAAGTGAAATATTTGCAGTAGGTGCAGCTCAGGCAAAGATGGAGGAATCGGATGTGTATTGCTAAGTGCTTGAGCAGGAGTGCAGACCTGCTGTGGATCACTGAAAGTGATTGCCAAATCTCACTGAAAACAGAAAGAAAAAAAGATTTGAAGGCAGAGCTTTCCTATAGGCTTTTACTCATTTAATTATGACATCGCAAGCAGAAATTGCCTTTTCATGTGTGATGTATTCAGATCAACTGAATTATGAGTATCATTTTTACATTTTAGACCAATTTATTCTGTGACTCAGCAGGATCTTTCGAGACTGGGAGCCGGACTCGTAAATCATTTGTTCTAAACATATCATACAAAAAATAAATAAATTTTTCCAACACAGAAAACTGGGAAAATAGCGATTATCTATTTCTGTTTACAATATGTGGTTATTTACCTACGTCAACAATTAGAGGTGGTATTTTTTCATTTTATTTCTTGAAGTAGCAACATAATCGAAAAGCTGCCTGGGTTTTTTTTTACCATAACCTTATGTTCTTATAACCTTAAGTCCTCTAATAGCATACATCATGGCCAGCAATGGTAGGTTGGTAGACAGGCAGTCTAACTTACAGACATGATCATGAAGATGGTAATTTTGTTTTTTTCTTCTTCTTGACAAGTGCTGAATTCATCTACTCTATGTGAGTGTCACTTAACCATGCAAAAATCACACAGATAGTAAATCTAAAGTGAAAATTTGAAAAAGTATCTGTTGGGTATTTCCAGCTGACAAGGAAGGAAGACAGGCTTTCAAAACTCCAAAGAGTTAGAAGCTAAATATGTTTAGCTAAACCTCACTTATGTAGAAGCTAAACATCTCTTATTTAGAGATTTCTTAAAACTTGTATTCAACCTTGTGAAGTGCTTTAATACATCCTGAAAATAATGTGCAGGGTGCTGGAAATAGGATATTTAATTTTCCTTTACTAGATTGGAGCTAAAGTGGTTAGAATAAGGAAAGCTCAAACTTTCTTGTTACGTCCTACGTTCCCCTTATCTCTCTCTCTGTATTTTGGGGAGGAGGGGAAGATAGCTTTTTTTTAATTAGCTTTGGATTTAGAAAAAAAGAATCAAAACCCCACTGCAGAGGAATTAGAAATTTTTTTGGCTACATCTTCACCTGCACTAAATACTTCTAAGTAACAGCAGTATGAAGTTTGAGCTGTTAGAGTATCTGCATGCATCCTCTTTGCTTAAGGTTAGCCTGTTACATTTACTATTCTGTAATATGCCAAATATAAAACTTTTTATTATACTTTATTGAAATTTCTGGATGTCCTCATAAAAGTCTAAATGTTAAAGGAACAATATTAATAAGTCATCGAGTTCTTTTTGCGTTCACACATATTTCTTGGCAGTAAAAGAATATTACATTGCACCAGCTGCGCAGAACAGAATTTTGATTCTTGTTCTGGGTCAGTTAAAATGTGCATCTAACAAAATTTGAGTCTGGGATATGATGCTAGATCTCAAGTCTTATTATATGCTGTATAGACTCGGGAAGGGTGGGTGGTGGCTTTTGGTAGGGGTTTTTTGTTGGTTTTTATCTTTTTTTTTTTTTAAAGCTGTGCCCCTTATTTAGCGAACACAGAAAGACTTCAGGTAAAAACCTGGTCATTTATGGCTCTTTCTGCTGAAGTGTATGCAAGGATATAGTAACCATATATTTGAATGAACTAATTTTATATAGCTGATGTTAATACTATAAAACTTGGTTTCCTCTATATTCTTATAAATACATTATATTGTTAAGATAAAAGTGATAGTGATTTGATAAATAGGTATAGTTTGAAATCTTTAGTACTTATTTCACTCACACAGAGAACAAATACTGTCCGGTTTTACAGCACTGCTTAACATTCCATCGTCTTCAGCAGTAAACATTTTCAGTGCTATGCAGATACTTTTATTACATGATTCATAATTTTAATGGTCTTTTGAAACCATATCCACAAATATTCTCTAAGCTGTTTTGTACATTGTTCTCAGGCAGACTGATCCCAGGGCAGATAGATCAGTAGGATTTACTTTCCTCGAATCAGAACAGAATTGCACTAGTATGTAGGGACACCATACATGTGATACCAGTTTGGTCCATAATTTATCTAATTGCAATAGCAGGAATCAAGGTAATGGGAGTGAGGATGAAAAAACCTTTCCGTCCTTCGCTTGCAGCTTCCCATACCTTTGATAATTTCATAATGGTTACAAGTTTTTGCTATCTAATTGTTAGGGAGAAATGTCTGTATGAAAGATCATTTTCAGTGCTGCAAAATTCCAATGGCCTCAGGCAGCTTCAAGGGATTCCAGTTCACTGTTCCAGAAAATTAGAGGAAAAGAAAATTTAACTAGTGTTAGGCTGTGTTCCAACAATCAGTTTACACTTAAAACTCTATCTCTACTTTTCCATGAAACTTCAGCAGACTCTACAGTCTCTAACTCCTGTGTGGTCACCAGAGTTTTTAAAACTTCATAAATGGAACTAAGTTTGAGCACATGATATTAAAAATGTGAAACTTTAATAGCAGAGGATGATAATATTTTAAAAAATATGTTTTTTTGTGATATTGGTATTTTATTCTTCAGTGGTGAGCTTGCTATTGCTTTTTGAGAGATTTGTGAATTCTTACCTAATCAAAATGGTTTTCTGGCTTTATATCCATTTTTACTCTCTGATATCCTTCAATCAGGTTTGCTTTTCAGACTGTCTCTTCGCCTTGGTTTTTCATCACACACAGTAAATACTTGATTTGTAAGGTGTGGCAGGTCCCTTTTATCAACCTTAAAATGAAACTCCAAAGTGCTGTGCCTCAAATTCCTGATTCAGTAAAGTGGGTGTAGCACTCCCACTTCTACCCAAAAAATATTTAGGCACGTATTTCACCCCACTGAAAGCAATGTTGGTTTTCTGCGCTTAACTGCTCTGTGAAATCAGGGTTGCAATTTCCTAAAGTTCCTTAAGTTCTTGTTGTTTATGAATATGAATTCCCTGACTCTAGAATATAACTTTGTTTTGCTGCATCAAGTGTTGGTATGTAAAATCAATTAATGTGCTTAATGCATAGAATGATCTTTCAGATTCTAAGAATCTCATTGCCATCTAATCTTTCAGGCTCCCTCAGCAGTACATACATTAAACTCATTCTTTTAAATAATTGCTATTGAAAGCAAGTAAGAGATTTAACCACTCATAGAGTCTTAAATTTAGTATGTACATATATTAACAAGGGAATTCTTATAATGTAGCAATCAAAACATTTTTCATATGCTAATGAACATGAACATTTTTTCCTCCCTTGTGGAAGGCAAGCACGACTTATTTTTCAATGTGGTATTTTGTCACTTGTCTGTATTTTAAATAGACCCATTCTTAATAAACAGAAAACTATATTCTTTATTTGTTTGGGTAAATTAGATCCTACCGTGCTTTTTATTCCTCATGCCTTGTTGTTTGATGTCCCAAATTCCTATGTTTATGACCAGTACACATTATGATCCCCATACATGTTTTTAAAGGTTATATTACATGGCTGGAATATCAACAACTTTTATGTGTATTTACTCATAAACCACTTCTGAAAACAGTAAGTTTTAAACCGGTTAAGGATGTTGAAAGGCTCTCGAAAATCATATTGCCTATCTTCACCCTTAGGCATGTAAATAACTTGGTAATTTTGTCTGTTGGGGATTTGCATAGCCACAACATCTTCACTGGAACTGGGCAGAGCTGCCGGATCCCTCTGGGAGCACCTCTAAAATAAACTCCTGTCCCACAGCTGAATTATTATATCGGTAAAAACCACCAAAACTCATTATTTTCTCTTGATGAGGGCGTAGGATTTGGGCAGGTTGCACGGGGCTTACCTGGCGCGGTGCCGGCGGCGGGGGGAGCTGCGGAGCAGGCTCTGTGAGGAGAGACCGGCCCCGCCCTGAGGCGGACTCAGCCGGTTCCAGCAGGTTCTGGAAGGTTCCAGGCGCCTGCGCAGTGGAGCGCGCGCGCTGGAGGG